>CM055895.1:64532749-64826717 GCA_029582155.1 Panopea generosa | reverse complement strand
TTTAACATAGTTTATGTATTCCTTACACATTGAGTAGATATATATATATATATATATATATATATATATATATATATATATACCTATAAATAATAGCCCGATTACTCACGTAAGCTAAATTCAAATTAAAGCAGTTTGCCAGCGGGCGGTTCAGAAAAAACAGGTGAGCAATTCTGTGTAGTTAAATTTGTTTTTGGTGAATCGTGTAAATGAGGGGAAAAAAAACATTCACAGAAATGATAAATAACGAAAGAAAGAAATGAGTTTTTGTTTAATGTATTTTTTAACGAAACAGTTTTTGTAAGTACGCAAGTAGGAAGGGAACATACAATCAGAATCCATGAAATAATTCTTGTAAGTTACTAATTTCGTTATCATGTTTACCTTGCAACATGTTCTGGTAGGCGTTGTCAGAGACGGAGAACAAATGGGGTGGCATTTCCAACTTCCTCTTTCCACGGTACTTGGAGATGACAGAGTCTGTGTAGATGGGCAGACGGCGGTAAGGATTGATGGCGACGCAGAAAAGGCCGGAGTAGGTCTGAAAATGATAATGGTATGTTAATCATAATGGCATTAAAGAAATCTTGTAAATGGTTTCAACGTAATGCATAACTTAAATGATATACTCATATATGTTTTTATTGGTAGGGAAAAAATACTTACTTGTGTAAATACTATAAATGCTGTAAATTGGAATTATATAGGAAGATAAGTCATGTTCCACGTATGGGAGAATGAATATAAAAAATACAACAAAAAATAAAATCTTGATAATGGTTTCATTTGATAGATAATGATTATAGTAATATTGTTGTTGTTGGGGTGTTGTTGGGGAAAATTACTATCTTTGATGATGACAATGACTAATACTGTTTATGATAATGGTAATGGTAATTTTGCGGAGCAGGGCGACGGTGAGGAAAAGAAGAAACTGTGATTGTTTAATCCTTACAGATGTTTTAAAATACCTCGGGTATTACTTTTACATGTGTAAATGATTACAATACATTTAATCTAAATATTATGAAAAGAACGTTTGCTGATGGACGGGTTTGTACACTTACGTAGATAAAGCCACTAAAGTATCTGGACCTCAAGTTGTGCAACACCGAGGCTTCGTTCAAATAGGTCATGTTTGCCATGTCGTCCGTCATCTCAAACTTAGGCGGGTTGACTTGTTGGATGTCATCTTTCTTGAAGGTTTTAATCTGAAGCAAATGTTCCGTAGTTATATCCGTAGTTATATAATTTAAATCATTGACAAAAACACGAGTGACAGGAAATTAATGCATCGCATAATAAAACATACAATTATGTTTAAATGTGTGTTACAGTAACCGAAACGTTTATAAAAGCCCTGTAGTCATCGCATTACATATATGAATGATTTGAGGGTTATTAGTTCCAGTCAACTTAACTGTAGTTCTTGTATACTTATGTTTTTTTAGAAAGTGTTTAATTTTATATTCTTTACACATTCACATATTCGTGTATGTATTAATCATTCACAGTACACCATAACTTTTTACTTGTATACATTCATTAAAGCATTAGGCTACATATTATACCACATATTATCGTACTTTGGACAACCATTAAACCTGTATTGATATCGTACTTTGGACAACCATTAAGCCTGTATTGATATCGTACTTCCTACATTCGTTATAATGTAAGACAACCATTAAACCTGTATTGATATCGTACTTTGGACAACCATTAAACCTGTATTGATATCGTACTTTGAACAACTATTAAACCCGTATTGATATCGTACTTTGGACAACCATTAAACCTGTACTGATATCGTACTTTGGACAACCATTAAACCTGTATTGATATCGTACTTCCTACATACGTTATAATGTAAGACAACCATTAAACCTGTATTGATATCGTACTTTGAACAACTATTAAACCCGTATTGATATCGTACTTTGGACAACCATTAAACCTGTACTGATATCGTACTTTGGACAACCATTAAACCTGTATTGATATCGTACTTCCTACATACGTTATAATGTAAGACAACCATTAAACCTGTATTGATATCGTACTTCATACATACGTTATAATGTAAGGCAGCCATTAAACTTATATTTCTATAGTACTCTTAGTATCCATTAAACAGTTGTATAATCATTAAGCATTATTCACATGGCGGTATATGGGTAATAATATGTTATATCACAATTCCACATATCACACTCATATAGTAGTGTACAGGTCATTGCAACAAGTACTATCACAATTCCACATATCACACTCATAGAGTAGTGAATATGTCATTGCAACATGTCATATTATAATACCCATATCTCACACTCATAGAGTAGTGTTAAGGTCATTACAATATGTCATAATATAATATCCAAATCTCACACTCACAGAGTAGTGTACAGGTCATTACAACATGCCATACTATAATAACCACATCTCATACTCATAGAGTAGTGTACAGGTCATTGCAACAATTACTATCACAATTCCACATATCACAATCGAGTAGTGTATAGGTCATTGCAGCATGTCATATCATAATATCCGTAACTCACACTCATAGAGCAATGTACAGGCCATTACAACATGTCATATTATAATATCCACATCTCATATTCATATAAAGTATACAGGTCATTGCAACATGTCATATCACAATACCACATATCACACTCATAGAGTAGTGTATAGGTCATTGCAACATGCCATATAATAAAATCCACATATCATACTCATATAGTAGTGTACAGATCATTGCAACATGTCATATTATAATATCTACATCTCAGATTCATATAAAGTGTACAGATCATTGCAACATGTCATATTACAACATCCACATCTCATACTAATATAGTAGTGCACAGGTAATTGTAACATGTCACATATCACACTCATACAGTAGTGTACAGGTCATTGCGATATTTCACATATCACTCATATAGTAGTGTACAGGTTCATATATAATGTTATTTTATAAAACCCTCATATACTCATGTAGTGTTGTATATTGGTCCTTATAACATGCTATACGTGATACTCACATCGTTATTCTTCTCGATCTTGACTGTTACTTCTTCACCCTTGGTTGATTGGATTTCGGCTCTGACGAAACCTTCCTTTTCGTGTGGTACCCAGCATGCTTTTTTACCATCAAACGTTCCAGACATCTCTTTCATCAGCTTCTTACGGTCGACCGCAAGGTACTGGAAGTCAGGGTCACTGCTGAAGTCGGACGACATTTTGGTGCGTTTGTGTGTTTTACCACCGAACGAAAATAAATCCCGGACAACCTCTTTCTTCTATGCCAAGACTCAAACAGTTCCTTCGACTGGAATATAAAAATGAATAATAGAAATATAAGTTTTATATTTATATATAGAATATAAAAGCAAAGAATATAAGAATACTGTCATATATGCGTTGTACGATACTAGTGTACCGAATGAAATACCTCAGTAGGATGACCAAAAAGAACAAGCCAAATTCATATATCTAAGATGACACTCTATGTTTAGCACCTTCCATGGTGCATCTGTATCTGACCGATACCAGTAATACACCATTTACACAAACACCGCATGTGATGTGTCAAACATAGTATAAACGGGGGCGATAGTGTAATGGATAGAGTGTTGGCCACTCACGCAAGAGGTTGCGGGTTCGATCCCCAATTCGACCTGATGCCTCTCATAAAACAACACTCAGTACCTGTTCTACACAGGAAGCGTACTCAACAGCGATTCATATAAACTCTGAGTTTTATCGAAATCGAGCTTAAATAAATTAGTATAAACTAAACATAGTATATGTATTTCAATGTAACAAGGGAGGGTGGGGGCAACTTTAGTAGAACCAAAACATTTTAACTACACCAATTCAGACAGCGCCAAAGTTGTATATCAACGGTATCGAAAGATGTATAGTGTTAGATATAAAATGATTCCAACCAAAACGCCGATATGAGTGTATCCGGTAACGTGTCAGTGTGAACATTTGTGGTGGACAGGTATAACAATGGACACGCCCCTGACATGATAAACAACTCCACTAAAAGTGGTGCAATATATGTTTATTAGTCATCTATCAACTGGAACGTATATTTTAACATCGTATAACTAAAGAAAATTGTTATAACTGAGTTCTGTTAGATATTCTGTTATTGACAGAATGTTCACCTAAAATGACGCTTCTGATGTTTGACATTAAACATATCTAAACATATTTACTTAGTTATTTTACCTCGATTTTTAAAAAATTATTACAGCTTAGAAAACTCATGCTCGATGTCTTCCTGGGTAGAACCAGTACTAAGCATATGTGGATAAAAGTATTGTTCAAGGACACCATGCATAACCGCGTGGCATAGAATCGAATCCACGACCCTCCGATCTTAGGTCCAATACTCTGCCACGGGACCATGCACTCTTTTAAGTACAATTCAAAACAGAGTGAATATTGCAGTATGGCTGTATGTTTTACACAATACATAATGCTTGATTAAAAATCCAGAAGTCCATCAATTAATCCTTCTTATCAACGAACCGTTTCATGTTATTGATAAAGAGGCGTTTAATTAATCAAGAGGCATTATATGATTAGCGGAAAGGCACTTTATTTCAAGACTACCTTTGCTACTCAAAGTGTAATTACAGGTGCCAATATCCTGTCGTTAAAAGATTAACTCAAGGACGGAAAAGAAGTTATTCTTTGCCATTGATTATCTTCGTCCTTCATTAACTTTATAGCCTAACTTTTCGATTAAACTCAAACAGAAGTTCATGTTTATTCCGTTAATCTTGGCTTATATCACATTTCTTTATTGTTATGACTTACTAATACACATATATAGGCTACCTATTAAATACAGACGTGTGACCAAACATAGTACACAGACAAAAAGAAACCAGTTTAGATTAAGTTTTCTGTTCATTACATTTTGTAACAGGTCATCATAAATACAGATACGTTATTAATATGAAATTATGTGTTTTTTTTGTGTTGATCTTCTTTATTATAGACTTTCGACCTAGACTTAAATAGTTTATTCGAGTTTCACTTATAAAAGTCACAGCAAACTAAAATCAAGTATATGTACAATAAAACTTCTATATCCAATCTCATTCCGATCTACGAGATACTAAAACTTTAGTATCACGTTATGTTACTATCAAAACAAACATACTCAATATATAATTGTACTATCACTACTATGTGATATATACATTCAACAACCGAAATATAAGAATATAATAGAAAATGTTAATTTCAATCAAATTTAAGTTATATAAATATATATAAACAATTAAAATGAGCTCAATAAACATTGCATTGTCATATATAAAATAGCAATGCAACTTTTATTATAAAATCTAATTAAGGTGCGTTTTATATGTGCGATGCCAATTATAATAATGAATATTAGTGCGTTTATGAGTCGATTTCTACACATTATGCATCTCATTGTAATTAAACATACTCAACCGTCCACAATGTAGTACGTGAAGTTTTAACTGAAACCATTTAATTAAAACTAATTATGAATGATATTATGTTTTAATTTATCATTTGTACAATTATGCACGTGAACATAGACATAATCTTGTACCATCCTAAACACTACAGAAGGAATGTAGGTTGCATCAGATACCATCATTCGATTTCGATTTAATCTTGCGCTGGTACCGTATTACATGTAACAGGTACCCGGCTATTATATCAAGGAATGTTTATTTTGGTTTCAGATTACGCGCACCTTGCAGGTACCAACCAGCTGCCATGATAAAAGATTTAACTACGAGAGTTCCCAGATGCCAGAAAGGGCGTATCGTATATATGCATGGCGCTTCTATAAACACACAGCTGACCAAGCTGTCCAAATCAGTTTAAATCAGTGTTTTTTTTTATTTGGTTGTGCAAGGAAAAAATGATTAAATCGGCAAAACTATTATTACATCAAATCATTTAATGATAAAATCGAATCACAAGTATATGAATTGTAATTTCCTAAAAAAAAAAGGATTGGTGTATAAGCTGTATTAACAATCATCAGTTGTCTACATCTACTGCTATAAAATACACCGCATTAGTGAAACAGATAGGTTGTCCTTCGATATAAGTGGGTGGTGGCATAGCCTCGTATATACGGTATAAGTGTTCGATTTAAAGTGACAAAAAGCCGTATCTATTAACAAACTAGTTGTAATCGAAATGCAAAATATACATCAGACGTTAAGACTTGATATATCGAATATTTTTTCAAGGTCATTATATGTAAAAAAAATAACCTTGAAATTTAGCAAATAATATATTCTGACTTGCATATCTAATTTCGAGTTTGACATTCATTATATATCTTAAGTGAAAAAAAGCAACAACGATACTATTATATATAATATAGTTAAACTTTAAAAACACATGCATTACACGAATATAAATAGATAAACATGCATGCAGTACATATTAATAATCCATAGTGCTAATATCCACAAATAATACTTTAAAACAACATAAATCCACATCCAGTTTTGTAGTAATCTATTTCGACGGTGTTGGTGAAAGTCTTCATATGTCCGGCATCGACTTTACACACTATTGTGGGTTGGAATTACCCAATATTAAGCCATAAAACCTTCAAAATCACCAGTAATCCATTCGCTCGTCGATTATCGATACTCGTAAGTGTATCACTAAAAGTTGATCAATTAAACTATAAACTGGTTATGTTATTAGTAAACTCTGTGTATATTAGAATATCCAGGTATTTAAGTAACAAAATATAGGATGGGTGGGATAGGTAAAATAAATTAATGAGGAAGGAAAAAAACACACACACGGTACTTACGGTAGGGAAGAGACTGTTCTTGTGACGCTATTCTCGTTCCACTTGTTTTATATAACCCATCTCCGATTGCTGCTGTGCAAATTATTCAGATGTAACGTAAAAGCTCATTGGATGGTTTGTTATCTACAGGCCAATCAGAACGTGCGTAGTATGCGCTGTATGGTTTCTGTATAAGGCTCAGGTTGGATGCTGGCAGTGAGCAGTAACAATTGATAGTTTTGGCAATGTAGGGCAATAAAACAGTTATTATATCACTATGGCGGAACAGAATTGTTTGTTTCCGCTTCCTGACTTCCTTTGACGACTTCCTTGGTTCTATATAAGCTTTTCCTGAGCCCCTGAAAAGACGTTTTAATCTTAATTTTCGGGGAGCAAGTTGTGAAACTTTTATACATTTTTTACATGCACATAAATATGTTAAATGTCATGTTCATCATATTCAGTTTGATTGTTAAAAAAGGCATTTTTAGCCTGACCCAAAAACGCCAGTTGTAGTTTAATATTAAAGAAGTTATTTTGACCGATTACATTATTTCACACACCTAATCACTCTGCTCAGGCAGACCTTATCGCCAATGGCATGATCTGAATTACAAATACTTTTTTGCTATCAGAGAATTCTGCTATTTCGAGGTACAAGTGGTATAAATAGTTTCGAGTCTGTGGTTTTCAGTTTAAAACACTTGCAAGATGGTATCATATTCTTTAACTGATAGCGATGTCACGTTTTAACGGCATTAAAATATGTACCTGCTGTTTGTATTTATTGAATATGTGCATGCGTTTCTTCCTGTCTTTAACTGCTTTTACTGGCGGAATATTTATAATTAACTGCTTCTACAGGCGCATTATAATTGGCTACTTCTCCGATAATAATTCATTTAATTTCATAATCGACGATTGTTAATCTGTTGTAACCTGTTTGCGCCTCCCTTATCGGCAAAAGTTCTATGAATGAACTTTTCAATGGGTGTTTCGGTAAACTTTTATGTTTTACAGCAACTTTTTATCTGTTTCAGACAAGAGGAGCTCATACTCAAGGTGAGTGTAAATGAACCGATAAACTTATCGTTTCCATGACAACTGACTTATATATTTCTAAGAATGTGTTGCTTGCATGGGCGGTCAGGTGGGAGATTTTCTGTTTGACGTACTACAGCAAAGGCGTATCCAGAGATAGACAGTGATCAGGATGTATGGAGCCTAATAACAGTACTTGCAGGTAAAAAACATGCTGTAACACACAGTATAAGCTACACTTAGATTCCGCGTTGTACCAAAATGCGATTTTGTAGTGCAGTTCCTCTTCTAAAAAATCAAACCGGATATTTTTCAAGAAAATATGGGTTCAACTGTACACCCCAGCCTAACACACCCATCCCAAACTACACTCTCTCGTTTTAGAGAAATAGTATATCTTAGATTGCAGCTGCAGCTTATTTCGGCGGTTGTAAATTCTGATTCTTTGGCAAGAATACAGCTAGTTTTATATGTTTATATATTTTGAGTTAGAAACTTTCTTTTTGCATTTAAAGCTAGAAACTCTTTGTATAAAACAGTTAAGAAGATAGTGTTAGTAGCACGCTCAAGATTAATATAGTACTTTACGGGGGTAAACTATGTCATTTGTACACCAAGCATACCAAACACGCACGCAATCCAAACACGCTCACAGAGAATAACAATAGTACAAATCAAACACAAAAGTTCGAACCCGGAATTTTGCTACGCGGAACAAGGAAAAAGGAACAAAGCCATTAACCTTGGGATGCCTTTATAAAAGACAGAGCGGTATGCCGACGTAAACGAAAACATAATGGTTATTGGCGAGGCATACCTAGCACACTGCTCGAATATTGCCGTATTGCCGGAAATGATGGCAAAGATGTAGTTTATGATCATTTAAGTCAAGGCACGCAGGAAAACACATGTAATAAATGTTAGTATGTACCGAATGTGACATTTTCACAAGAAAAAGAAAGTTTCGGGATACAATTTGCGTTGCTTATGAATTTTGTACATTGTGTTTGTAGAAATAGTATATTTTATTATATAATGTATTTTTTTTTAATAATTTAGTTAAATATATAAAAGTTAATTCTTCAAATTGTTGTAGTGCGCGTGGTCCAGTGGTAAAGCATCGTTCTAAGAATAGCAGGGCCGCTGGTTCGATCCTGTGTGATGTTCTTGAGCAAGAAACTTTATCCGCATATATTTAGTACTGGTTCTACCCAGAAATTGTTTAGTATATACTAATTTATTTAAGCTGAGTGGCATAAAAATGAGAGCTTATATACATCTCTCTCGAATCCGCTTCATGTATATGAGCAGTACCGAGTGTTGATTTTGAGAGATCTTCAGATGGACCCGGGGAGCGAACGCATGACCAGTACTGTATAGCACTGCCTAATAATAATAATAGTTTAATTTAAAATTATTTATTTTGCTTCGATTGAGAAACACGTTATCACAACTTCGACAAATCGCCCTAGAAGTCTTCCTGAGTATAACCAGTACTAAGCATATGCGGAAAAATGCCCAAGGACGCCACACATAGCCGTGGCAGAGAATCGAACCCACTACCTTCCGTTTATAATAATAATAACTCATTTGAACATGATGATGATGATGTTGATGTTGATGATAATGATAATGATGATGATGATGATTGTGATGATGGTGGTGATGATGATGATGATGATGTATGATGATGATGATGATGACGACGACGACGATGATGATGATGATCAGTATTTTAGAAAATCAGTTTCCTGGATAATTCTGTATCATTGAGAAATTTGAGCCCATTTGATTTTGATATGTCGCTGTGATTTTGGACATAAATGTTACAATGGAGTCCTATGGGAAATGTAAAAGTGTTTAGAGACATGGGGCTTTTACACAAATGCACATGTACAAAATATATATCAGACATTTACAGAAACAGAATAAATACTGATAGTATAAATATATTTATTTCTTCCTGACAGAAAGTTATTTCTTATTTACAGGCGTATAAAATGTCAATTCAGTTCTGTTCTTCTAGCATCACTGATATCTATAAATCTCTTATGATGCATAATATATTATTTTAAGAACAGAGACAGAGAGTTTGTACTAATTTGTTTTAGCTCGACTGCGATGAAAGCTCAAAGTTTATATGACTCGCTCTCGAGTCCGCTTTCTGGGTAGAACCAGTTTTGAGTGTTGTTTTACGAGAGGCATCGGGTCGAGTTGTGTGGGGATCAAAACCTCAACACTATATCCATTACACTACCGCCCCCGCAAATTGGATATATAAACGATATATTTAATCAGGCCAATGGCTATCTAACATTCAGCTTATCCTAGATTCTCCTGAGATACGCAGGACAGATTATAAAACGAATACGAGACCAATTTGTTTGTAAATATTTACCAATGTCTGCAGAGCATAGATCTGTGATTCTTATCTTTAATACAAGTCGAGTGTAACGGACTGTAGTCGGAATGCACCATGTGAAATGAAAAATTCAGTACGGTTTACCTGCTGCCTGGTTCCCAAAATTGTCGCGCACCCAGGAAAAGCAAACGTTTACCAAAACTGAACGTAGCCCGTGCTTTGCTCATGTCTCGACGTCTGACGTTTCTATTTTTTCGTTTATTATATGATTTAAAAAAAGTCGTTTTTACTGAGTGTTCAGGTAAATATGTAAGCTAACATTTAACCAAATCTGAACGCAGCCCATGCTTTGTTAATGCCGTACCGATAGCCGTCAATTTTGGACAACATCTGAGTTTATCTGGGAATGAAAACGATGATATGGAATTATGTTATGAAAAGTTCACAAACTGAAGTGTTAAAAATGCAGTTATTGTACTATAACGTGAAGCCAATTCGGTACTTATACATTCCATCGTAAGCATTACAGACTCTTGCTTAGCATCTACGCGGAATTCCGTTAAGTGTTACATTGTACTTGTATGTGAGAGCTTTTAAGCCATAAGTAATGATGAATTATTATTATGAACAACTTAAAGTATAACATAAGCTAGTGCTTTGCATTGTAAATAAATACAAAGGAATCTAAAGTTCCAAGCTAATATGAAACAGGTACCATTGAATATAAGTTCTAAAAGCGAGGTATACGATCAGCGAAGTAAGATTGATCTGACATTTGAATAACATTTTATCACGTTCATATCATTTACTATTCTTCTTTAATAGCATCCGTTTTTGATAAAGGAGATCAATGTACGTGGACGACCCACGATGTATGGAGTAGTTTTAGTTCGCTATGGTGAACTGTAAACCTAATTTGTATCGCTATTTTTGGTTTAAGTTCCCTTTACATGTGCACAATTTACTTAGATATATCCGGTTTTTTTTAATTATTTATTTTTAAAAAACAAACATTGGCACTTTCTGAAAATAAAATTACAGTTCTATCTGGTTTCTCGGTTCATTTCCACAAGAAAGCACCGTGTTCTGCAGAGTATATATACATATAAAAAACAACAACCGTAGAATGGCAGGCTTTGTTTTAATTCTAGTTAGAACTTATTTTATTGGCAAGTATACGAATATGTCGGGTCACAAGTTTTACCTTTCATTTCTGAAGTTCGAATACAAACAGTAATATAACAGTAATACAACTGTAATACAACACTAATACAACACTAATACAACAGTAATACAACAGTAATATAACAGTGATACAACAGGAATACAACAATAATATAACAGTCATAATGCAGTAATACAACAGTAATACAACCATAAAACAACAGTAATACAAAGATAATACAACAATAAAACAACAGTAATATAACAGCAATATAACAGTCATATAGCAGTAATATAACAGTTATTCAACACAAATACAACAGTAATATAAAAGTTATATAACAGTAATATGACAGTAATATAGCAATAATATAATAGTAACACAACAGTAATACAACAGTATTACAACAATAATACAACAGTAATAATATAACAGTAATATAACAGTAATACAACAGTAATACATTGATATAACTTTAATACAACAATAATACAACAGTAATACAACAGTAATATAACAGTAATACAGCAATAATATAAAAGTAATATAACAGTAATACAACAGTAATACAATAGTAATATAACAGTATTACAACAGTAATATAACAATAATATAACAGTAATATAACATTAATATAGCAGAAATATAACTGTAATAAAACACTAATAAAACAGTAATACAATAGTAATACAACAGTAAAATAACAATAATATTACAGTAATACAGCAGTAATATAGCAATAATATAACAGTAAAATAACAGTAATACAGCAATAAAACAACAGTAATATAACAGTATTACAACAGTAATACAACAGTTATACAACAATAATATAACAGTAATATAACAGTAAAATAGTTGTAATATAATAGTAATACAACCGTAATACAACGGTAATAATACAGTAATATAACAGTAATAAAGCAGTAATATAGCAGTAATATAACAGTAATACAATGGTAATACAACTGTAATACAACAGTATTACAACAGTAATGCAACAGTAATATAACAACGCATGCATGGATGCAATTTCACAAACAGCTGCAGCGAAGATGAACTGTGCAGTGTAATGTGCATTTGGCTTGAATCTGATCTGTATTGCTTAATAATATGTGATTTGTGTGGTCTGCTTTTTTTTGGCCACTTTTCTGCCAATTGTTCAATATATTAAGAAGCACATCCCCTTCAGAAAATCCTGATGCTCAGTTATATTCATTTGGTGGCTTTTTTTTATAAAAAAATGTACACTTGTATTACTATACACTTGATGGTTTTGACAGATGCCTGGGAAGCATAGCTACGCAAGTACAGTACTTTCCAAATTTGGGTACCTGGTTGTCTTGACGACTGTTTTATCTATTAAACAGAAGCTGTGATTACGCTTATGATGTTGTGTGGGTTAACTCTATCGCTGTATATTACCTGCCTGTTTATTTATAAGAAGTGCAATATGGTTTATCTCCTATCAGCAGATTGCCTGGCTGGTTTACACAAGACTGGATGCGCATGATGAGATGAAGAGTGATTAATTAATAACTAAAACTTCTCCACAACTGCTACCAATTAACGCTCCCTCCAGACGAAGTTATAAAGTATTATCATATTGTACATTTGAATTGAAAAAAAAGTGTTCTGGTGGTATTTACGTACGCAATTGTGAAATACAGCGATAAAACAGGAATATGTTTTGATCGATAATCACGACGAAATGGGTCGATAAAAGCACATGGTCAAGAACTTATTATATACGTAACCAGAATATGTAGAGTAAAATACAGGTTAAAAGCATAATGAATGATATCAATGACATCATATGGCGAATGCGAAATCAAATGCAATTTCCATTAAATTATTTTGATGTTTTTTTTCTCTCAAGAAACTAGGTTAATATGATATATATTACTTGCATGAAGATTCCCAATCCCTCTAAAAACCACCCTGAATTGTATTTTAGAAAATCTTTATTGTATGTAATTTAGTAAAATAATAAAAACAAATACTTTTATTAACGACAGAACTCATTTGAATAAATTCAATCTTCCATTAGACCCTCAACATATTTACAAAGTACAACATTAATTTAACACAAAATAAGTAAACAAGTAGACATATATATATACATGTGTGTGAATGTATATCAATTTTGACAAGAGCTACCCGACTTATTAGAATTGCTAAGAATTTTTACTCCATTGTAAATATAAAGCTTTGAACTGATTAATAGAATTTGCATTTTTTATATAAGACGGAATAGAGTTCGACAATGAAGAGCCTGAATAAGCAAACGAATTTCGAAGCATTTTAGAATTAGGCTTAGGAGAATATAACTGTAGATTAGAGGATGACCGTAGTGTGCGTGTATGAACATTAGCTGTAAGAGTAAATAAAATTTTTGAGATATGCAGGAGCCTGGTCATTAAATGATTTATATATAAGAACTGCTTTTTGAAATACCATGTATCGTAATCTAGTAAAACCCTGTATTGTAATTTAGTAAAACCCTGTATTGTAATAAAGTAAAACCATGTATTGCAATGTAGTAAAACCATGCATTGTAATCTAGGAAACACTGTATTGTATTTTGGTTAAAACAATGTATTGTAATCTAGTTAAATCATTTATTGTAATCTAGTAAAACCCTGTATTGTAATAAAGTAAAACTATGCATTGTAATGTAGTAAAACCATGTATTGTGATCTAGTAATACCATGTAGTGTAATCTAGTAAAACGATATATTGTAATCTATGAAACACTGTATTGTAATCTAGTAAAACCCTGTAATGTAATCTAGTAAAACCATGTATTGTAATCTAGCAAACCCATATACTGTAACTTATGAAACCATGTATTGTAATCTAGTAAACTCATGTATTATAATATAGTAAAACCATGTATTGTAACCTAGTTAAACCCTGTATTGTAATCTAGCAAACTCATGTATTGTAATCTTGTAAAATACTGTATTGTAATCTAGTAATACCTTGAAGTGTAATCTAGTAAAACTCTGCATTGTTATCTAGTAAACCCATGTAGTGTAATCTAGTAAAACCCTGTTTTGTAATCTAGTAATACCATGTAGTGTAATCAAGTAAAACCCTGTATTGTAATTTATGAAACCCTGTATTGTAATCTAGTAATACCATGTAGTGTAATCTAGTAAAACCATGTATTGTAATCTAGTAAAACCCTGTATTGTAATTAAGTAAAACCATGTATTGTAATCTAGTAATACCATGTAATGTAATCTAGTAAAACGATATATTGTAATCTTTGAAAACCTGTATTGTAATCTAGAAAAAACCCTGTAATGTAATCTATTAAAACCCTGTATTGTAATCTAATAAAACCCTGTATTGTAATTAAGTAAAACCATGTATTGTAATCTAGTAATACCATGTAATGTAATCTAGTAAAACGATATATTGTTATCTATGAAACCCTGTATTGTAATCTAGTAATACCATGTAGTGTAATCTAGTAAAACCATGTATTGTAATCTAGTAAAACCCTGTATTGCAATAAAGTAAAACAATGTATTGCAATGTAGTAAAACCATGTATTGTAATCTAGTAATACCATGTAGTAGAATTTAGTAAAATGATATATTGTTATCTATGAAACCCTGTATTGTAATCTAGAAAACCCCTGTATTGTAATCTAGTAAAACCCGGTATTGTAATCTAGCAAACCTATGTATTGTAATCTATGAAACCATGTATTGTAATCTAGTAAACCCGTGCATTATAATCTAGTAAAACCATGTATTGTAATCTAGTAAAGCCCTGTATTGTAATCTAGCAAACCCATGTATTGTAATCTAGTTAAGCACTTTATTGTAATCTAGTGACACCATGAATTTTAATCTAGAAAAACCCTGTATTGTAATCTAGTAATACCATGTAGTGTAACTAGTAAAACACTGTATTGTAATCTATGAAACCATGTATTGTAATCTAGAAATATCATATAGTGTAATCTAGTAAAACACTGTATTGTAAACTATGAAACCATGTTTTGTAATCTAGTAAAACCCTTTAATGTAATCTAGTAAAACTCTGTATTGCAATCTAGTAAAACTCTATATTGTAATCTAGTAAAACACTGTATTGTAATCTTGTAAAACTCTATATTGTAATCTAGTAAAACCCTGTATTGTAATCTAGGAAAACCTGTATTGTAATCTAGTAAAGCCCTGTATTGTAATCTAGCAAACCCATGTATTGTAATCTAGTTAAGCACTTTATTGTAATCTAGTGACAACATGAATTTTAATCTAGAAAAACCCTGTATTGTAATCTAGTAATACCATGTAGTGTAACTAGTAAAACACTGTATTGTAATCTATGAAACCATGTATTGTAATCTAGAAATATCATATAGTGTAATCTAGTGAAACACTGTATTGTAAACTATGAAACCATGTTTTGTAATCTAGTAAAACCCTTTAATGTAATCTAGTAAAACTCTGTATTGCAATCTAGTAAAACTCTATATTGTAATCTAGTAAAACACTGTATTGTAATCTTGTAAAACTCTATATTGTAATCTAGTAAAACCCTGTATTGTAATCTAGGAAAACCTGTATTGTAATCTAGTAAAGCCCTGTATTGTAATCTAGCAAACCCATGTATTGTAATCTAGTTAAGCACTTTATTGTAATCTAGTGACAACATGAATTTTAATCTAGAAAAACCCTGTATTGTAATCTAGTAATACCATGTAGTGTAACTAGTAAAACACTGTATTGTAATCTATGAAACCATGTATTGTAATCTAGAAATATCATATAGTGTAATCTAGTGAAACACTGTATTGTAAACTATGAAACCATGTTTTGTAATCTAGTAAAACCCTTTAATGTAATCTAGTAAAACTCTGTATTGCAATCTAGTAAAACTCTATATTGTAATCTAGTAAAACACTGTATTGTAATCTTGTAAAACTCTATATTGTAATCTAGTAAAACCCTGTATTGTAATCTAGGAAAAAACCTGTATTGTAATCTAGACAAACCCTGTATTGTAATTTAGTAAAAGCATGTATTGTAATCTAGTAAAACTCTATGTTGTAATCCAGTAAAACCATGTATTGTAATCTAGTAAATCCCTGTATTGTAATCTAGTAAAGCCCTGTGTTGTAATCTAGTAATATCATGTATTGTAATCTAGAAAAACCCTGTGTTGTTATCTAGAAATACCATGTATTGTAATCTAGTAAAACCCTGTATTTCAATTTAGTAAACCCTGTATTGTAATCTAGTAAAACCACTTATTGTAATCTAGTAAAACTATGTAATGTAATCTAGTAAAATCCTATGTTGTAATCTAGTAAAACCCTGTATTGTAATGTAGTGAAACCATGTATTGTAATCTATAAAACCCTGTATTGTAATCTATTAAAATCCTGTATTGTAATGTAGTAAAAACATGTATTGTAATGTAGTAAAACGTTGTATTATAATCTAGTAAAGCTCTGTATAGTAATTTAGAAAAAAAAACCTGTATTATAATCTAGTAAAATCCTGTATTGTAATGTAGCAAAACCATGTTTTGTTATCTAGTAAAACCCTGAAAAACTCTGTTAAACCCTATATTGTAATTTAGTAAAACCATTTATTGTAACCTAGGAAATCCTGTATTGTAATTTAGTAAAACATTGTATTGTTATCTATGAAACCTGTATTGTAATATAGTAAATTGCTATGTTGTAATATTGTAAAACATCTGTATTGTAATCTAGTAAAACCCTGTATTGTAATGTAGTAAAACCCTGTATTGTAATCTAGTCAAACCCTGTATCGTAATATAGTAAAGCCCTGTATTGTAATCTAGTCAAACCTTGTATCGTAATCTAGTAAAGCCCTGTATTGTACTCTAGTTAAACCCTGTAAAACCCTGTATTGTAATTAGTAAAACCATAAGTTGTAATCTAAAAAACCCTGTATTGTAATTTAGTAAAACATTGTATTGTAAACTATGAAACCCTATATTGTAATCTAGTAAAACCCTGTATTGTAATCTAGTAAAACCCTGTAAAACACTGTATTGTAATCTATGAAACCCTGTATTGTAATCTATGAATCCCTGTATTGTAATCTAGTAAAACCCTGTATTGTAATCTAGTAAAACCATGTATTGTAATCTTGTAAAACCCTGTAAAACCATGTATTGCAATTTAGTAAGACCTGTATTTAGCAATTCCTAGGAATTTTCTAGGAAACTCTGTATTTTAATCTAGGAAACCCTTCAGGACTCACACCACTATTATCTCCCTTGAGTACTCCGGACCTACAGATGAAGGAGGTAGAAATAAAACTTTAGTTCTCTTTTTCTTCTTTTTTCAGGGCTTTGTACTGCAGTGTTTTGTTTTTTGCTAGCATGAGTTAAATGGTCAGTATTTTAGAAATCACCACTGAAAATTTGGTGCTGATACCAGCTTTCTGGTCAATTCTGTGTCATTTCAGAATTGTTGGTTCGAACCGCATCTAGGGCGAATAGTTGACATATCATTACTCTGGAAATTGATAGGTCTCACAAAAGCATTGAATTTAAAAAAAAACAACCTGGTCAAGGTATACTTTTTTTCCTTTATAATTGCATATCTTGAACCAGTGAAGAATTTGAGCCCAGACACATGCTGCAGAATTTAATTTTTCACTCTGTTTTGGACATAAATGTTACAATGGAGCCCTATGGGAAATGTAATAGTGGTGTGAGACGTTAACAGAAACTGACAGATCTGCATGTTGCAGTGTTGAGGAATGCTGATTTCTTTAAATAGAAGGTATCAAACTAATAATTTGGACATGTTATGAATAGATGAACACAATCTGAGTTTTTAAACATTTCAATATAACTGATGGTGCAGATTTGCATTTTTTTTCATGCATTTATGATAGAGATTACACACATTGACCAAACCTTGTATATGTCAATTTCTTGATATTCATGTTATCCATGTATGATTTAGTATTCTGTAAAATGTGGAAACAAAAAGAGAGATACATCATGTCTAATGCATGGCAGAATGCTGGTTTACTCTGTAGATGGTCATTTTGGTGTTTCCTTGCCCTAAGTTTAGGTTTATGAGCAGTGTCCAGTCTCATATTTCATGAACACCTGTCCTCATAGACAGATCCCTTTTGTGACACTCTCTCCATCATGTGTGGTTTTGCCATATTTCTGTAGAGCTACCAACCCTTAATTCAGGTTGAAGTATCTGCAAGATCACACTGAATTCCAGTGGGCATGCTTATTGCTCAGATTGTGAATTTTAAGCTGATTTTTACATTAATTTATTACCCCACCCACTTATTTCTGTATACAAAAAATAGAATTGTTTGCAAAATGAAATAAATTGCATATTTACAGTGGACTGGGAGTTTGTACTAATTTTTATTGTTTAATTATGATAAGGCAGTAGTTGCAATCTTGCCAAGAGGCAGTTTATGGTTAACTTGGGTTGTTTTCGGTTGTCGTCGCATTAAATTCTGCGTCGAATCAATGAATTTGGTGAAGTTTTTGCTTGTACTCCATTTTTATAGAAAATACTATAGAAATGCAGAATTTTACATTGAATGTCATGTATGCGTTATCTATTGAGCCTGTGTTGCCCTTCTTATATTGGAATTGATGTGTAGACAGGGTAATGGAGTACTTTAGCATGAAAATAGCTTGAATTGTTTGCTTGTGTTGCTGCCATATCATTCTGATATTGAAATTTTATCTAAAATATGTTATGTTTAATAAGTTTTGTTCCACAATATCATTATTTTGTAATCAAAATGTCTGTTTTTCTTCCCAATTTCAGACACCTTTTCATTTTACCATGTAGTTGTGAAAGTTTCAGACCTTTTTAGACACAATTGGTCAAGTTATCATGAAATTTAGACTGTAGGGTTGTGAATTCTTGCTTTTTTACATGAAATAGCAGCATTTTGACTGAAACCATGTGTCACTACAACTTATTTTATTTCAGAATTAGTTCAGATATTGGGATGCATTTAGCTTTATTGAACTTGTATTGAGTATTGTTACATAATATGTCAATTTAGAATCTTAAATTTAAAAAAAAAGTCCTCTTCAGGACTCACACCACTATTATCTCCCTTGAGTACTCCGGACCTACAGATGAAGGAGGTAGAAATAAAACTTTAGTTCTCTTTTTCTTCTTTTTTCAGGGCTTTGTACTGCAGTGTTTTGTTTTTTGCTAGCATGAGTTAAATGGTCAGTATTTTAGAAATCACCACTGAAAATTTGGTGCTGATACCAGCTTTCTGGTCAATTCTGTGTCATTTCAGAATTGTTGGTTCGAACCGCATCTAGGGCGAATAGTTGACATATCATTACTCTGGAAATTGATAGGTCTCACAAAAGCATTGAATTTAAAAAAAAACAACCTGGTCAAGGTATACTTTTTTTCCTTTATAATTGCATATCTTGAACCAGTGAAGAATTTGAGCCCAGACACATGCTGCAGAATTTAATTTTTCACTCTGTTTTGGACATAAATGTTACAATGGAGCCCTATGGGAAATGTAATAGTGGTGTGAGACGTTAACAGAAACTGACAGATCTGCATGTTGCAGTGTTGAGGAATGCTGATTTCTTTAAATAGAAGGTATCAAACTAATAATTTGGACATGTTATGAATAGATGAACACAATCTGAGTTTTTAAACATTTCAATATAACTGATGGTGCAGATTTGCATTTTTTTTCATGCATTTATGATAGAGATTACACACATTGACCAAACCTTGTATATGTCAATTTCTTGATATTCATGTTATCCATGTATGATTTAGTATTCTGTAAAATGTGGAAACAAAAAGAGAGATACATCATGTCTAATGCATGGCAGAATGCTGGTTTACTCTGTAGATGGTCATTTTGGTGTTTCCTTGCCCTAAGTTTAGGTTTATGAGCAGTGTCCAGTCTCATATTTCATGAACACCTGTCCTCATAGACAGATCCCTTTTGTGACACTCTCTCCATCATGTGTGGTTTTGCCATATTTCTGTAGAGCTACCAACCCTTAATTCAGGTTGAAGTATCTGCAAGATCACACTGAATTCCAGTGGGCATGCTTATTGCTCAGATTGTGAATTTTAAGCTGATTTTTACATTAATTTATTACCCCACCCACTTATTTCTGTATACAAAAAATAGAATTGTTTGCAAAATGAAATAAATTGCATATTTACAGTGGACTGGGAGTTTGTACTAATTTTTATTGTTTAATTATGATAAGGCAGTAGTTGCAATCTTGCCAAGAGGCAGTTTATGGTTAACTTGGGTTGTTTTCGGTTGTCGTCGCATTAAATTCTGCGTCGAATCAATGAATTTGGTGAAGTTTTTGCTTGTACTCCATTTTTATAGAAAATACTATAGAAATGCAGAATTTTACATTGAATGTCATGTATGCGTTATCTATTGAGCCTGTGTTGCCCTTCTTATATTGGAATTGATGTGTAGACAGGGTAATGGAGTACTTTAGCATGAAAATAGCTTGAATTGTTTGCTTGTGTTGCTGCCATATCATTCTGATATTGAAATTTTATCTAAAATATGTTATGTTTAATAAGTTTTGTTCCACAATATCATTATTTTGTAATCAAAATGTCTGTTTTTCTTCCCAATTTCAGACACCTTTTCATTTTACCATGTAGTTGTGAAAGTTTCAGACCTTTTTAGACACAATTGGTCAAGTTATCATGAAATTTAGACTGTAGGGTTGTGAATTCTTGCTTTTTTACATGAAATAGCAGCATTTTGACTGAAACCATGTGTCACTACAACTTATTTTATTTCAGAATTAGTTCAGATATTGGGATGCATTTAGCTTTATTGAACTTGTATTGAGTATTGTTACATAATATGTCAATTTAGAATCTTAAATTTAAAAAAAAAGTCCTCTTCAGGACTCACACCACTATTATCTCCCTTGAGTACTCCGGACCTACAGATGAAGGAGGTAGAAATAAAACTTTAGTTCTCTTTTTCTTCTTTTTTCAGGGCTTTGTACTGCAGTGTTTTGTTTTTTGCTAGCATGAGTTAAATGGTCAGTATTTTAGAAATCACCACTGAAAATTTGGTGCTGATACCAGCTTTCTGGTCAATTCTGTGTCATTTCAGAATTGTTGGTTCGAACCGCATCTAGGGCGAATAGTTGACATATCATTACTCTGGAAATTGATAGGTCTCACAAAAGCATTGAATTTAAAAAAAAACAACCTGGTCAAGGTATACTTTTTTTCCTTTATAATTGCATATCTTGAACCAGTGAAGAATTTGAGCCCAGACACATGCTGCAGAATTTAATTTTTCACTCTGTTTTGGACATAAATGTTACAATGGAGCCCTATGGGAAATGTAATAGTGGTGTGAGACGTTAATTTTAATAGAGTAAAATCCTGTAATGTAATTTATTCAGAATATTAAAATCAGCTTAAGAGTGTTGAAGAAGGTGTTGCAGCCGCATGGCTGTTGATCCAAAGTATGATGTAAAATTTAAATTAAAATAATACAAGCTTATACAATTTGATGAACCGGACTCCAAATCCACAGGTGTGTAGCAACTTTCATTTGGATCAGGTAAATTTGCGAGAGGAGCTGCGTGCGTCAGGTTGTTGGTCCAAAACGTGACGGACGGAAGACGAACAGAAGCCATTTCAAAATTCACCAATTTTTCTCAGTAAATACATTTCAATAATAATCAGTTTATGTTCATTTGTTGTTTTGACAAAAGATGTGTGTTATTTAAATTAGCAAAGTCATGGATTAAACTATTAAAATATTTATGTTGTAAATATGAATTAATTTTGCAGTGCAAACTTTCGCGTTCTTTATATCTGGTTTCATTTGGCTATTCATCATGTCAGTGGGCTTTATTGGGACTACCTCTAGTCTGTAGAATAAACCCAGCTCTCCTGACTGGTTCGGGGAACCTATCGTGTTCTGGGATAGACTAGACAACCCCTGACAAAAGGGTCAAAGAAGTTTAAAAAGGCCCCCGATTGTGTTTGATACCTAGTGTTTAAGAAACCTTGTAAACGTTCTCGAAACTGTCTTACTTTATATGCAAGGGCGATAGTAGTAGGTGTCACACAAGGTGACCCCTAATGTTACGCCCTTGTCCAGACCACCAGGAAGTATATTTTTGCATAAACAACGGTCATTGTAAGTGATCCTATTTTTTTTATTTGGAAGTGCAGTTTCTTTTTTTTTTCCAACGGTACTATTGATCTATTTTAGGGGGGGGGGGGGGGGGGGAATTAAAGACAATAATATGTTTGAATTTTGATTTTAGACAATAGAACCCCGGATTAAAGACAATAATATGTTTGAATTTTGATTTTAGACAATAGAACCCCGGATTTGAAATGAGGGCACGAACACGCTGTACATTATTTTGGGAGTCTAGTTTCAACAATGCAAAACATGATGCCTATAATAGTAGTTTGGTACTGTGGATGTAACCACACGTCCCGTCTTTACTTTAGGTCTATCTTTTAATGATGTTTTTTTTTTTAAAAATGAGTTTATTCACTATAGAAGTCAGAAATTATTTTGAACTTAGAAATTATCTATAAAGTAAACATCTGAATCCCACCTTTTTGTGTATATTATCCATTGTAGACCTAATACCGCGATATACCTATTACCGCGAATGCCCGTACATTTACAATCTGGGAAGACATGCGCAAAGCTCCGACTTCCATTAGCGTCGGCAATTGTTTGCATTTCGTAACCTTATTATATTGTTTAGTATTGAGACAGTATTGATGCCATTCTTTACATAGTTGATTTTTTTTGTAGACTCGCGGTATTAGGTATGACCAGTATAATCTGCTATAGATCTAGGTTGTTTTGCACAAAACACACATTTTGAATAAAAATATACATACAATAAGTATTTTATTGACATGATCAGCGTCACCTACTTTGTTGACTTGGTGAGCTTTTCCAACATAGTCGGCGTTTTCCTCACATAATTTGATCGACCAGCCAACAGCTAATTTCGCGTATGAAAGTCGGTGCTTTAGAGTGGACCAGTAAAATGTCGGTATGACTAAACACCGGAAAGGGCCCTTTCCGCGGAAAGGGCTTTTCTACACGGAAAGGGCCTACAAAACACACATTTTTAGTTCAATTCTCATAAAATCGACTTTTAATCGTTTATAAACATGTTTTACGATATATCTGGGAGTTTTATAAATTTTAGTTGTATTTTAAAGATTTTATAACAATAAAACGAATTTTGACCCAAAAACGGCTCTGCGGAAAGGGCTTTTCTACACGGAAAGGGCCTGCAAAACACACATTTTTGGTGCAAATCATATAAAATCGACTTTTAATCGTGTATAAACATGTTTTACGATATATCTGGGAGTTTTATTAATTTAAGTTGTATTTTAAAGATTTTATAACAATAAAACGAATAATAATGACTCAAAACGGCTCTGCGGAAAGGGCTTTTCTACACGGAAAGGGCCTGCAAAACACACATTTTTGGTGCAAATCATATAAAATCGACTTTTAATCGTGTATAAACATGTTTTACGATATATCTGGGAGTTTCATAAATTTAAGTTGTATTTTAAAGATTTTATAACAATAAAACGAATAATAATGACTCAAAACGGCTCTGCGGAAAGGGCTTTTCTACACGGAAAGGGCCTACAAAACACACATTTTTGGTGCAAATCATATAAAATCGTCTTTTAATCATTTATAAACATGTTTTACGATATATCTGGGAGTTTCATAAATTTAAGTTGTATTCTAAAGATTTTATAACAATGAAACGAAGTATGACCCAAAAAACGGCTCTGCGGAAAGGGCTTTTCTACACGGAAAGGGCCTACAAAACACACATTTTTGGTGCAAATCATATAAAATCGACTTCAATAAGATTCGAGGTGCCGTTAACAAGAAAATGAAGAAAAAATTCGGTGATGATTATGTGAATATAGAAAAGAAAATGAAATACCCTAGACATTACGACAGAGACATGGTTCATCCCGGGTACAAGGAAGGTGGTCTCGAAGTGCTTAGATATAGCATTCACCGTTGCTTTAGCATGACTTTGTAGAATATGTTGTTTAAATACATGTGTATAAATAAAAAATATTTAATATTTTGTAAATAAATCAATGTTATAATAAATCAATATATTGTTTTAATTATGGTACATAAAGTTCAATCACTAATTATATAATGGTGTTTGTTGATTATTAAAATAGCGAGAGGGATTAACTCTCTTTATCCTGTTGATTGGTTGTGACAATATATAATTAAAGCCCCGGTATCCTTTAAGATACCATGTCGTTTTCACACCTTGTGTTTTGTCATTATCCTCTTCTTTTTATTGTTTATTGGATTATCGCACCTGGTTAGTCGGCATGCAATTAACGTTATGAAAGTTATGAAATCGGATCTTTAACAATAGGTACCGACGAAGAATTAGCATTCAAAACTGCAATAAAAAGATGTCTGCCGGGTGCGACGCACGTGCTATGTACACGCCATTTGAAACAAAATACAAATAGGTATATGGAAGATATCGGGTATCCCATTCAATCTAGGAATGAAATATTAAATTTAATATACGGCGGGAAAGAAGGCCTAGTGGCCAAAACGGACATAGACACCTTTTATGTACGATTAGAATCATTAAGGAAATACATAGATTTACAAGACGAAAATGCGGGGGGGAAATTATTTAGGCAATATTTTGAAAGTAAGTTACTACCTGTTCTCTGTGAACACATCATTATGCCTGTGACGAAAGGTAAAATAAAAGCCAACTGGACCAATAATAACTCCGAAATTGCCAACCATGTTCTTAAAACATCAACAAAATGGAAGAGGATAGATTTGCCTAACTTCATCAAATTAATGTACAGCATAGTGACTACCGATATGGAGGAGAGGTGTAGGGCCGTCCGTGACATGGGCAATTTTAGATTGTCAGATTCATACCTGCATCATCTGACCGACATTGACCATTGTCTAACTGAAGACCAGCGGAACAACAGAAGAAAGAAGTTTTTAACCGACTCGGGTAGATCGAACCCGAATATCGTAGTTTCTATTGACGGATCAAGAGCAGTAATGCGAAAAGCTTCAGCGGGAAAAAAACCGAACCAAGTCAAGCGAAAACGGGCTGAACGCTCACACACACCGTCAAAAGCCCCAAGTGCCAAGCGACGACTCTGATTC
Organism: Panopea generosa; assembly: GCA_029582155.1. NCBI lineage: Eukaryota > Metazoa > Mollusca > Bivalvia > Adapedonta > Hiatellidae > Panopea > Panopea generosa. Next base: position 64,801,092 of record CM055895.1, on the reverse strand, counting down.
TACAGTCAGTAATGGGTGATCTTTGGTCACACCTAGTGTAGTACACGCTGGCTGTAGTCTCTACAAACTGCTACGAACTGTAAATATGTAAATAAAATGGATGAAGGGCGGGCCATGATAAGAGCGCCTCCACGTGGTGTGGCCTGGATACAGATGGATAAATATAAGTGTTTTTTTTTATGATCTGACAAAAGTATACATATATTAAAAAAATGGCATTCTTATTTATCCATCTGTAACTAAACACTCTTACATAATATCTATGTAATATTTATTGCAGAGCCGTTTTGAATCATTATTATTCATTTTATTGTTATAAAATCTTTAAAATACAACTTAAATTTATAATAAAACTCCCAGATATATCGTAAAAAATGTTTATATATGAATAAAAGACGATTTTATATGATTTGCACCAAAAATGTGTGTTTTGTAGGCCCTTTCCGTGTAGAAAAGCCCTTTCCGCAGAGCCGTTTTGAGTCATTATTATTCGTTTTATTGTTATAAAATCTTTAAAATACAACTTAAATTTATGAAACTCCCAGATATATCGTAAAACATGTTTATAAATGATTAAAAGACGAATTTATATGATTTGCACCAAAAATGTGTGTTTTGTAGGCCCTTTCCGTGTAGAAAAGCCCTTTCCGCAGAGCCGTTTTGAGTCATTATTATTCGTTTTATTGTTATAAAATCTTTAAAATACAACTTAAATTTATGAAACTCCCAGATATATCGTAAAACATGTTTATACACGATTAAAAGTCGATTTTATATGATTTGCACCAAAAATGTGTGTTTTGTAGGCCCTTTCCGTGTAGAAAAGCCCTTTCCGCAGAGCCGTTTTGAGTCATTATTATTCGTTTTATTGTTATAAAATCTTTAAAATACAATTTAAATTTATGAAACTCCCAGATATATCGTAAAACATGTTTATACACGATTAAAAGTCGATTTTATATGATTTGCACCAAAAATGTGTGTTTTGCAGGCCCTTTCCGTGTAGAAAAGCCCTTTCCGCAGAGCCGTTTTGAGTCATTATTATTCGTTTTATTGTTATAAAATCTTTAAAATACAACTTAAATTTATGAAACTCCCAGATATATCGTAAAACATGTTTATACACGATTAAAAGTCGATTTTATATGATTTGCACCAAAAATGTGTGTTTTGTAGGCCCTTTCCGTGTAGAAAAGCCCTTTCCGCAGAGCCGTTTTGAGTCATTATTATTCGTTTTATTGTTATAAAATCTTTAAAATACAATTTAAATTTATGAAACTCCCAGATATATCGTAAAACATGTTTATACACGATTAAAAGTCGATTTTATATGATTTGCACCAAAAATGTGTGTTTTGCAGGCCCTTTCCGTGTAGAAAAGCCCTTTCCGCAGAGCCGTTTTGAGTCATTATTATTCGTTTTATTGTTATAAAATCTTTAAAATACAACTTAAATTTATGAAACTCCCAGATATATCGTAAAACATGTTTATACACGATTAAAAGTCGATTTTATATGATTTGCACCAAAAATGTGTGTTTTGTAGGCCCTTTCCGTGTAGAAAAGCCCTTTCCGCAGAGCCGTTTTTGGGTCAAAATTCGTTTTATTGTTATAAAATCTTTAAAATACAACTAAAATTTATAAAACTCCCAGATATATCGTAAAACATGTTTATAAACGATTAAAAGTCGATTTTATGAGAATTGAACTAAAAATGTGTGTTTTGTAGGCCCTTTCCGTTTAGAAAAGCCCTTTCCGCGGAAAGGGCCCCTTTCCGGTGTTTAGTCATACCCGTAAAATGTTACTCTCTGGAAATGAAGGTTACAATGGTGTACAGGCAGTTTGTTGGCGCGAGTTTCAGCGGAAAATTTTGATTTTCAAACCATAGAAAGTAAACTAAGTTCGCCGGAGATAGTGTTTTATTTGTAAATCTAAGGCGGGAGCAAGGATTTGTATATCTCTTATATAACACTCAAGCTGGACATGGTGTTTAAATAATAAACCCGTTACATAACCCGCCTGCCATTATACGATGCAAAATTGTATTTTGATAAAGTCGCAGTTAACGTGTTGTTGTTGATAACAGACGCTGCATAATAATTAATATGCAACACGAGAATAAATGAGCATCACTCAGGTGTTAACTTCCATAAATCAATTTTACACCAAACTATAAACTGTTTGTTTTTTCATCAAAAATATTACGTAAAGTTTGACGTTTGGAACAAACACGAGTTGATCCAAGGTGATCCATCAACAAGTTAACTTTATCTTTATCAAAGTAAAATACTGCTACTGGATTAAATTTTCAAATAATTTTAAGTAAGTCCTGTATGAAAAATATAATTAAAAATTCAAATCAACATAGATGGTGACTTTGCACTGATTCTAGTTTTGCTAAAACCAAGGTACAAGAATGTTGACCACCCATCAATTTCAATTTTCACACTGTCCCTAGGTAAGAAATTCTAAATGCACATGTGTGAGATAATGCTATTATTACAACATTTGTGGTAATACATATATTGCAGTATTGGGTATATAAGGGATAAAATGAAAAGGGTGTGGTGGTTGTTTCCTTTCGGAAGCCACATCTCCCATTTAGTAAAATGCAGTATAGCTATTTGTACCCCATTTGGTTCTCTATGATTGTACCTTCATTCAAGGTATCAGAAGTGATTTCATTTGTTGTCTAATGTTTAATTGTTCTAAAACATTTGATTTAAAAAATCATTGTTACAACATTGGTTGTGTGGGTGATTCTATTGGTTTCAGTCCTCTACCCTGGGAATCGGGATAATATTTTATACTGGTAACCTTCGTCTAAATACCAATAGATTATTAGCTGCATTTTTACATAATAGTACATTACATAATAAAACAAGGGATTTTAAACATAACATGGTTACATGGCAAAATAAAAAAAATAGCTACCAACCTACCCACATGAAAAATACTGGGTCGTAGCGCAGCACACACATATTTTTTTTAGAGATTGCCTAATGGGGACAAAATTGCTAAATTGTGCATAATCAATATCTTTAATCATTTAAAGTTAGGGGTTGTTTATTAACATTTAAAAAGTAATCGCATACTTTATATAAATAAAAAGCGTAATCAATAGAATTTAAACACAATTTTGAACAAAAATTGTTGGGAATGTTTTGCAAAGTAATAAAATTTATTTGTATAATCCTGCGATGACTGGAAGCTAAGATGATTCAAAATGAAAATTTGGTAAATACATATTCTTTCACAAATTCTCAATACATTGATTTTATATTTGTTTCAACATAATTCTTTGAAACCATTTAAAAAGCTTATCCACTTGAGAAAGTAAAGTAACTAAGAATGACAAGGCAACTGGCTAAGAATGCAGTGGCAAAACACACCAATAATATTCTCAAATTAGAAACCTGTAGCAGACAAAATAATGGTTTTAGCATACAAAAAAGATCTACACATTACATGCAATCACACAAAGAGTTATGGGTAAATTGGTATAGCATTATGATTTTTGATATCCGTGACAGTTTCTATTTGTCCTATTCCTGTCCTTAATTTAGATAAAAACAAAATTTGTCAAAAAAAAAAACGACAAGGAAGATTTAGGGTGATCATCTTATTCAGTTTTCGATCCTATGCCCTGAAATACTTAAATAAAAAACACCATATTACAGCAACTTTCTTTAAAAAAATTCTGATGTCTCTTCCATTTTCCAAGTCTGACATTAAAAACCTACATATAAACATGGGTGTGTCATGGTGCGGCATTGTAGAACAATTGTAAAAAAGTTTTGAAATTGGTGCGGCATGAATTTCAAAACTTACCTACAATGTTTAGCTTATTTTCAAATATTTTTTTTAACTTATTTTGTATACTGCACCAATAATTTCCCATTTTTGTTGTTTTAAAATTATCTTAAATTTGTAAAATATTCAGCCAATATCTACTTTGCGTCTACGCCCCTGATAATACACAACAAAAAACTGCAACATCAGAGTGCTCTCCTTTCCAGATGGATTTCATTTTGCGTGGTGGTTTCCATGACAGTCATGATGATATGTGGACAATCCACAGTCCACATCATGGTTGTCCTGTGTGCCTGGGATGTATTGTGGAAATCGTAGAGAATGTTCAACTACTGCCCATGCAAAAGAAACCTGCATTGTACGAGATGTTGCGATTGTTGACACATCAGGCTTCAGATGTACTGCAGCTGTTTATACAGGAGGAAAAAATTGTCTGGCATATTATGACTGTTTTAATTGGTATATACATGTAATTCTTTTTATCTTGTTTAAACTGAATTAAATCATGAGACAGTCTAGGTTAATAGCATACATGTGATATTTTCTTACTCTAATTTTTTTATGGTAGATTCATGCAAAATATAAATGGAATAAATCAGGATTTTTCAAAATTCTAAAATTGGCTTAAACATTTATTCCAATATATCATGCCTCTATATACCCACTTACCCCATAAATTACTTAATGGATATCTACTATAACATGCCAAAATATTATATTGGAAAGGGATTTCCTAACTTGGGATACGTGCCTAGGTTGAATTTAAATAGATTTCTCGCTTAAAATTGCAAGTTATTGTGTGATGTATTAAATGAGTCGCATGGTTTTGTTTTGATTTCAATTTGATCCGTTATACAGGTTTACAGGTAATGCAAGTTGTTCATCTTAGAGGCAGTCTGTATGACGATGTGAAATTTGTCATGCAATATTTAAGTGCTGTCTATTTTTAGAATGGGGATTTCGTTTCAGATAAACGACTCCACTTTAAATATCGATTTTGTCAAATTTTGGTGGATTTGACATACCAAACTATTCGTATTTTATAATAATTTAATAATAACAAGATGCCTTTTATCTATTTTAAAAATAATTTTTAAGAGAATTGTAGCACTTTTTTCATGATTTTCCCTTTAAAGTTTTTTTTATGCCTCCACGCCATTCAAAGCATGCACATTTTTTTATTTACTATAGAGTATAGAATAAAGAGCAAAAGTCAATCTGGGATATATTGTTTATGCATTGTGTTGTTGCCATGCTTTGTATAGACATGTATTTAAAACTTTGGTAGCTGCAATTTTGATAGAGTAGGTAGGAGCACAGCAACAATGTTTTTAAGAACAGCCGTAAGAATTTTGTTTATTTGTTGAAAAAATAATGTGTCAAGTTTTAGTCAATGCATTGATTAGATTCTTATAATGTGTCGGTTATCCATAAAATTTAGGTGTTGTTTGCAAACCAGCTAGATAAACAATATTTTTTTTTAATTTCTGCATGTAGTTATCATTTTGTGCGATTTAGCTTAGATTTTCAATTAATTGTTATAGCACGATTTTTCCATGAAACTGGTTGAAAATACTAGTTTTAAATGATAAGCCATGATGAGTTCTGCATTGTATAGGACTGCTATGTCGGGACCTGAGTGTATTTGCGTAGTGAACTAATTTATGACTTCCCTCCATAAATCATTTTACTAAAGTTGTTTTTATTAAAAGATAAAATTTATCTATGTATAAAATATGTAAATGAGCATTATTAGCTTACATCATCGTAATATGAGCCAAAGGTTCATGATGGTACTGTGCCTGCATATTTGATGATACTTTTCTGTTGTTTGTAGATAACTTACAGTTTGAAGATGAGTCCTACTTGTCCCTCTCCGTAGACAGTAAGAATACTATTTGATATAATTTGAAGTTGGTATGTACAAATATAAATAATCTAATAGACCTAAAAACATCTGTGTATGCGCAGGTGTCTTTCACTTGTAAATACACACTTTGTTAAAATTGAGGATATTGAATAATGATGCTGCTGTAATTGATTAAAAACTCTACTTTTCCATGTCTTGTTTATTGAAATTGTTCAATCAAATCTTCTACAGCTGTTATCCTTTGAACAATAATGCTTGTTATCTCCAGCATGTATATATATACATGGATCATGTGACAAGACATGAACCACATTTTTTTCATTTAATATATCCTTTCAGTTATATTGTTCGGTTTTTTAGAACACATACATTATTACTAAATGGTTAGGTTTTATAGGTAGGTGTTAAGCTATGATGAAAAATAACCATCAATAACAGAAATATCTTGTTCTTGTTTGACAATTGGTGCACTGTTTTAAGAAATAAATAAAGCAATCTTTTGTCATTATTTCTTGCATATATTTCAGCAATGTTGAAGCTAGTACAACAGGTCAGCTCTGATGATTTGGTGATGGTCGTTTTAGACAACATTTCTGACCAGGTAACAAAATACTTACAACGATCTGCTACTTGGGCCGTTTGATATTAGTAGAAAGTGATTTTATCTACACTGTTAGTCTCCATGCTGTCTGCAATATCATGTTTGTAGGAGTTTGCCATGGCTGTTACATGTTAACCACTTGTAATGGATGATATACAGTCCAGAGAAGTGTGCATGGAATTATTTGCAAACCTTTGATCTTCTTTATTCAATCTACTTGTGTAGCAGTGACTTTATTTATACTTGTATTGCCATGCAAATGACCTTACTTCTAGTGAGTGACATTTCAGTTCAGCCTAACTATTTGAAAAATAGATTGCTTCCCTATTGGTAATTATTATGTATATATTTAATTTTACAATAAATCACATCTGTAAATATAAGACCTATAGTGACATTACTTTGTCATTGTTTCATCCAGTAAAACCTGGTTGACTGATAATTACACTTGGTATATCAAATTCGATTTATCCAAATGTTTGCAACAATTTCTTAAAAATCACAGTAGCTTCTTTGCCCTGTTTTGCTCCCTTAGTTTTAATTCTTCACATGCCTCCAATTATCAATTTTATTTAGCTGTCCTCACTATGGATTGGCCCCAGTCAAATTTCTGTCTGAGCGTGTCACCTGTGACGACAAAAGCCATGGGCTTAGTGCAAGGGTCTAGCAGAATGTACCCCAATCTCTGCTTAACTGAATAAATAGAGAAACATTTAAGAAGTGTTATTTCAATTTCAACTCACTAATTGGTTAATTACATCAATAAAGCAGAAAACATATGGCAATATGGTATTAAAATGCTATGTAAGCATTAAAGCATCTTAATCTGCATTTATAGAAATATACATATTTACAGTGTTTTTATAATATTCCAATATTGTCAAAAATGAAATAATATCTGATTAATTTCATATTCACCAAAGTTGACACAACCACCATAACTACCGTTGCCATATACTCTGCTTGTGTAGACCTGAATAGGGACAAGACAACATTAGGAAATGGGAAAGTCTACAACCAGTATTTTGCATTGATATTTCTTAAAATTTTATGACTGCAACACTAAAATGATCAAATCCACTGACTTTTTCCCAAAATTCCTAATATACATACTGAAAGTAATCCTTAATACATTTGGATTATAAGACAGTATCAAGAACGCTCAAACATGGACAGGCCTAGGGAAGGAACTTTTAAGTTGATCCTGTAAAATTTTCAATATTAAATTAAAGGTCATCTCAAAGTTTTATAGCAAGTACTCATCCAAGACAATGTTACTACTGAATTCTTGCACCATTCATTATGAAACTTCATATGGAGGCACCTTCGCTAGATTAAAAGTGGGCTTTTGAGACATTGATATATAGTCAACTAATTTACTGACATGAGGATATATAAATAAACAGACAACGATGACTATTTTAATGTTAATTTTTGTGTTGGCACAGGTTTGTAAGGCCAACTGAAAAAATAATATTTAAACCCATGTGTCAAAACAAAATTATTGAATTTTTATTTTGTCTTTCGCTCCATTTCGATACATGAACCATAGAGGGAGAAAAAAAGAATAAATTCCTACTTATCAACCCAATTTTTTCGCAGCATGTCGTTGTAAACAAATATATTTTTTCATTTGACCTTAGATAAATGATCCTATAGTTTCAAACTTTGGGGTGCTTGTTTCAGCACATATTTTTGGAAAAAGAATATAAAATAAATATCTGTTTAAGTCTTTTTTAGAGATAAATAAAAATGTTTCATTTAAATAATTTGAAATATCACAAAAAGATGGTTTCGATTAATAACAAATTTAAAAAAAAAAGAATTGATAGATATTTTTTACCCAGAAATTTGTGTAAAAACCTAATTTAATATGTGTCAAATGCCTATATAAAAATATACTGAATGCTTTATCACAAAATTTTACAAATATCAGAAGTTACTGAAAAATATCTTAAATACTTGCTGTTCCAGCTAAATTACAGTTGACTGTTATCATTTTAATTTTTTTTGCTTCAAAATTTGTATTATTTGGCAGCTTTTCAAAAGTAAAACATTTTTTTTACCACTGAGAAAAACTGATTTATTCATATCTGACAAATATGCCACTGACACTGAATTTACAAAAGCCAAAATGTTCTCAGTTGGAACAATAATATGCATCCCAAACAATAGATCTGCTGTATTGTTCTGGAAATGTTTGACTTGTTGAACGTCAGGGAAGATTTTCAGTCATCACCAAGGATACTATCTGATGGTGTTCTGTGTAAATGTCAAAATATAATCTCTACAAATGGCATACATGTTATGTAGATATGACTGAGGTGGGTAAGCTGGTTACCTGCAGATGCAGAACCCTGGATTGTATAATACTGTCAGGTTTGCCTTGTTGTACTGAATGTAAAGATTCATTGCCAGGTACCAGTACAGGGTATTCTGCTTGCATCATATGAAAAATCTCAACAATGCTCGTGGGAAGGGGACAGGAGTTAGATACACTGTGACAACCAGTTGATCAGCTTGATATATAGTACATAAACCATAAAATATTATGACATCTAAGACACCATATCAAGTTCACTTGTCTCAATGCTGAGGTTGTAGGTTCAAGTCAAACTTTGTCCCCAAAACATGCCAGAAATTTTGCCAATAACTTGAAGAAGCACAGTGGTCTGCTTAGATTTATTCTGAGGTCTTCTTCCACCAGTAAGACCGGATATGCTATCGGTATGTAAATAGTTTCCATAACCGATAACATGTCCACACATGGAACATAATATTCGCTTAAAGAAGTGATATTGTTCAACACATACCCGAGACCGCGGTGAGGTCTAGTGGTAGAGCGTCCGCCTTGCATGCGGAAGGTCGTGGGTTCAATCCCCGGCCGAGTCATACCAAAGACTTTAAAAATGGTACTAGAAGCTTCCTCACTTGATGCTAAGCATTTAGAGGCTAGTTCTAAGTCTGGTAGGCCCATTGTCAGTATAATGTGACTGGTAGGGGTATCATACCATGTGTCTGCGGCATGATACTCCAGTGTGGCAGAGCTTAGAATAATGTCTCAAGTAGACACCATCGCGATATGTCTGAAAAATTGTTGAAAGCGACGCTAAACACTATACAACAACAACAACATCAACACATACCCATGTGTCAGGAATCTCCAATGCATAGTATAGAAATATTATTCATCAAGCATTACATCAAATTGTTTATACCTGAGTTATCTAAATTTAGAAGGTGAAATTAAACAGGAAAGTTCATTATTTTCTATATGATATTTGTATAGGTTCAGACAAAGACGGATCACAGGAAGTTGTTGCCACATTACACGCTTTTGGGGAAAATGCTGTATCAGTTACCTGCCCTTGCTAAAAAGCTGCTTACAAATTATGGTAAGGATCTGATTGTGGAAGCAAAAGTATTATAGTTTATATAATTTAATTATATTGTATAATTAGTGAATCTTACATAAAAACATTGGATATTGGATTATATATAAATTGGGTTTAATTAGAGTTTCAAATGAATCATCACTATATACTGCATTTATCACTCTATATACTGCATTTGTTGTTTTTTCTCCAATATTTCATCCCTATCATATGTTGTATGATTCAGAGAATATATTAGTGATAAAAAATACAGTAAAATTGTATTAAGTATCATTCTTCAGACCTATGATATAATACCCAACCCAGTCACATTATACTGATGCTTGGTAGAAGGATACCCCATCCAGTCACATTATACTGACACTGGGCAGAATGATACCTCACCCAGTCACATTATACTGACACTGGGTAGAAAGATACCCCACCTAGTCACATTATACTGACACTGGGTAGAACAATACCCCACCCAGTCACATTATACTGACACTGGGCAGAACAATACCATACCCAGTCACATTATACTGACACTGGGCAGAACGATACCCCACCCAGTCACATTATACTGACACTGGGCAGAATGATACCTCACCCAGTCACATTATACTGACACTGGGTAGAACAGTACCCCACCCAGTCACATTATACTGACACTGGGCAGAATGATACCTCACCTAGTCACATTATACTGACACTGGGTAGAACAGTATCCCACCCAGTCACATTATACTGACACTGGGCAGAATGATACCTCACCCAGTCACATTATACTGACACTGGGTAGAACAGTACCCCACCCAGTCACATTATACTGACACTGGGCAGAACGATACCACACCCAGTCACATTATACTGACACTGGACAGAACAATAACCCACCCAGTCTTAAGTTTAAAGCGGGGTGGTAGTGTAATGGATAGAGTGTTGGCCGCTCACGCCAGAGGTTGTGGGTTCCATCCCCAGCTTGGCATGATGCCTCGCATAAAACTACACTCAGTACTTGTTCTACCCAGGAAGCAGTCCCGGGAGCAGATCTGAGCTTTCATCCAAATCAAGCTAGAATAAGTTAGTATAAACTAAACTAAGTGAAGTATACAACAATTAAACCCCAGTAATGCTTTTAAGTTGTAGTATTATAGCAATGAATGAATAGATATATTAAAATAGCACATATTGTTAACCCTTCATTTCCATTAAAACATATGAAGATGAAATATTCATTAATATTGTGAGTCATTCATAATTGTTATACTTTGCACAAGAGACATACAGGAGCCTTGGCACAACCAGGTAATACACAATGTAATATCTCTGCTTTTAAACAGAAGCTGAGCAGGCTGAGAAGTTTGGCAACATTTACACCTTGTAAAAAAGATTGCAAAATGTGCAGATTGCAAATTAATTTCACACCATACGCTTGGGTACTTAGAACTGCCAAGTTATTAAGACCTGTAAAAATGGATGAGAATACTTGTGCATATACATAGAGAAGCAAGTTCCAATTAAGCTTTTTATCATTTACCAGACTTGATCAGATTACAATTCTTTGCTGTTTCTTTCTTTGTAATTTTGCCAAAGACGCTGTATTAAACAGCAGAGGTGGAAAATTTAACACTAGATCAAATGGTTTTTAAGAAGTTTGTATTCTGTTCACAGCAGGGTTATCCTGAATATTCAGGATGATATTTCTTTGAAGCAGAATAATATCAGAACTATTGTTCATGAGTTAGTAACCTAAAGTAACTGGCTATAATTGATGTTCATAAGACTACTGAAGAATCTGGTAAAAAAGCACATACTTGAAAATAAGCGTATATCGAAATTAAGCGCATACAACCTTACCCGCATTCTGTTTGTGATAGTAAGTGCATGCTTAAATCTTACCATAATTTTTTTTAAAATTAGGCGCAAATCCTAATACAGTTACCGGTATACAAACAAATAAGCGGCTAAACTTGTTAATGGTCTTAATCAGTACCATGATAATTGGTTACTAGTATTGTGTATTGCGACAAGTGCTCTTACCTGTTGCCTGTCATCTTCAAATATATATTGCTATACTAGTATTTCACATCTAATGAAGTGTAATTGTTTTCCGATGATCAAGTTGTTTGACTAGTTTTTATCAACTATAAACACAAACTAGATGGTAATATGATGCTCAAGTTGTTATACTTAACAGTTTGTGATCATTTTGTATGTTTCAAACACAAATAAAACTCCTTTAAAAAGGAAATTTTACTCGTGATCAAACATAGAGACGATGCAGATAGTCATAGTGTACATTAACTACAACTGTGTCACGTACATAACTTATTTGTAAAATCAGTTGTAAATTAAATGGAGGTAGCTTGCCACACATGTCGGTACTAGTATCATTATTTATTTTCGTTTTCTTGACCAAGGTAAGCAATGATCAAAGTGTCAAAAAAAGGCACATAGGGCTTATGTATTAGCGCATATCAAATAAAGGTTCATAGTTTAGTGGTTCAATATAAATGTTTACCAATAATAAGCGCATAAAAGTGTCACTAAAATAAACATAAGCACATACGTTTATGTACCATATTCTACAGTATGTTCATGAGTTCCCTAAAATAACTGGTGTTTATAAGACTATGTTCATAAGTTCCCTAATGTAACTGGCTATGACTTATGTTCAAAAGACTATGTTCATGAGTTCCCTAAAGTAACTAGCTATGACTGGTGTTCACAAGACAACGTTCATAAATTTCCAAAAATAACTGGCTATGACTGGTGTTCATAAGACTATTGTTCATGAGTTCTCTAAAGTTACTGGCTATATCTGGTGTTCGTAAGACTATTGTTCATGAATTCCCTAAAGTTACTGGCTATAACTGGTGTTCGTAAGACTACTGTTCATGAATTCCCTAAAGTTACTGGCTATAACTGGTGTTCACAAGACAACGTTCATGAATTTCCTATTAAAAGTAACTGGCTATGACTTGTGTTCAAAAGACTATGTTCATGAATTCCCTAAAGTAACTGACTATGACTTGTGTTCAAAAGATTATTTTCATGAATTTCCTAAAGTGACTGGCAATGACTGGTGTTCATAAAACTATGTTCATGAGTTCCCTAAAGTAACTGGCTATTACTGGTGTTAATAAGACTACAGTAGAACTTTGATTGCCCGAACTCGACAGGACTGGACAAATTGTTCGAGTCGGGGGTAGTTCGAGCCAAGCCTGGTACAACAATCATCGTACATATACATTGTGTACAAGTACATTTGTGAGTGTGTTATTGAATCCCATGTGTATGCTTTGAACAGGTGCAATAAATAATGTAAATGATGTGTATTTCTTGTTTATGTAGAAAATCCAATATACCAGAAAAGATTATTTCCAAATATAATTGATTGTATGACACTATAATTACTTAATTTACCTTTTATCATCATAATTTTATATACTCATGTATAAATAGCTATATTTAGCTTTCGGTGTGAGTGAGAATGTAAATGACATGATAATCACACTCTAGTTTTACCGGGTCCTTCACCAAGTTCCTTGGCAATAGTCAAAGAGGCTGACTTTGTTATCCCCCAGTTACTGGGTCCTTCACTAAGTTGCTCAGCTGTTTCTTCTTCAAGTTAATGTGTTGTTAAATGCGACATGATACAGAACTCCCCATGTCTAAAATTTATAGGGTAAAATTGTATGTGACACTCTTTTACTTTTCAATGTTTGCAATATAAATTGGTTTTATTTTGATTTCATTTTAAATTACAAATTAACATCAAATTAAGAATCACATTAACCTAATTAATGCAACATGCAGTATACAACTAAAGCAAACGTGTAACCAGTTATAAACACTCGCAAAATCATCATAACAAACTCCTTGCTCTTTAAGACAGAGGGAATATTATGACGTGTAGAAATTACTTCACACCTTTGAATGCGTGAACAAACATGGCAAACTTCTCTGATTTTCTTTATCTTTGATCAGCTGTTAAGTGTGTTGACAGGACCTAATTTCTAGTTCTACTGTTCCACCTATCCGTGTTCTAGCCATCGGTGGTGGAACAACAGAAATTAAATAGGAATTTGGCAGGGACCGCGTTAGTTGTTCGAGCGATCGGTGGTGATCCACCCAACCGAGTTCGAGCTTTCGAAGTTCTGCTGTATGTTCATGAGTTCCCTTAAGTAACTGGCTATCGGCTAAAGCATGGTTTTTGCCCAGAAAGTGTCCGACCAGTGTCAAAAATTCAACATTGGAAACTCAATTCAAATGTACCTTTTTCTGATGTATCAATACCTTTAATTCATAAGTTTGCCGTATTTTATATGAGAGAAAACTGTAAGTACTTTTTTTTCTAATTTATTACACGTGGGGTACGGGAAAGTTACGGACACTACAGGGTACATATAACATGGTAAAACTTAGTACAAAAAATCAAATGAACTTTCATTATTTTACAGAAATAACATGTTTAGGACATATGTAATCAGAAAAAAGCAAAGTTTACTCAAATGATACAGATTGTACGAACAATGTTCCCGTAAATCTTTGTTTACCGTAAAAACACAGATGTTTTAAAATACATCGTTTATAGTTTCTCTAAAAAACTGACAATTAAAACAAATTAAAGGCATGTAAAAGCTTGACTAGGCAAAGTTCTTTAAACCAAATATAAACATTACTCACAAAAAATTCATTTGTAACCAATAGATCAATTGAGAATGGTTACTACAACCGGTTATGGACACTACCATTAATAGTTAATTCGGAACTTTAGTAAAATCCCATTTTAATCAAGTGCTCCTTGATACATGTCTATACATGACCGACAAAGGCTGATTGTCTGCTTGTTTCTGACACTTTCTTCACATTTTCAAGCTTCAGCTTCATGAATGAATTGTTAACCCAACTTCTTAGGTCGTCTTGTCTGATGTTTGTGAGCCTCCTCAAATGGCGTTGTCGTGACATGCTTTTTAGCTCGACAGGACGAAGTCCAAGGAGAGCTATTGCCATGACCCCGGCGGCGGCATTTCAGATTTTTTTTTAGAGGAGTGCTTAATTGGATGAACTCTTGTCTGTTCCTTACCTGAATTGGCCTGTTCCTATAATTACTGTCTGAGCTACATGCCAATGAATTGTTTTTTGCTTTATTTGATCTGATGTACTGTGGTATAAAATTTTTATTTTTCAAAGAATTTTAACCAAAAATGCACATTAGTATAACCATAAGCGGTCCCCAGGTGCAAAAGAGTTTTAGCAAAGTGTCCCTGCAGGAAAGGGACTTTACCTAGGCTCTGCAGATAGAAAAGTCCATGTCCTGGCTACTTCACGACCTGGGACAGGCAGAGGTTGCAACTGACTTTGACAGTTCTGTTTGTATTTACATGTAAGATCTCTAAAGGTTTTCTTTTTCTTCTATTTCTAAACTTTCCCATTTCTTCAGCTTTCTTCTTCCTCATAGCATTTAAATTTTTGTTGGGTTGGATAATGCCTGGAGTTTGGTGTCCAATATATATAGCCTTTTTCTTTCATTCTTCGCCTTTCATCTTCATTTCATTAATGTTTTTTGTCTAGTTTCAGTTTCTCTATATCCATTTTTTGAACTTTAAGTGGTTTGCTGTCTTATCGTATAAAAAATTCACTTTTCAGTGCTGTTGTCTTGCTAGTTGTTTCAAGTGTTTTTTGTTGCAGACCATTCTTCAGAATGTGAAATAAAATGTTGAGGATATATTCATTTATAGATTAGCACTGTTTTGTTTTTATTTAAGCCAGTTTAACCATAAACTTCCTTGATAAATTACACCATAATTGCCTGGTAAAATGATTTAAAATTCATAAATTGTATCATATTTGTTTGTCTGTAAAAGAGAATACATTTGTGAAATTATTTTTTTCTCATCAATCGAGGTCATAAAGGGTTTGAGAGGGTGCTTGATATTTATGTAGTGTCCGTAACCTTTTTACCTTCCCATATGTTTAATGATGTAATGATAACTCGGGTTTCATTTATCTTAATAATTAACTGTCCACAGAAAGAAAATGCATTTGGCCACTAACTAGCATCAGCAAATCATATTATGAACTCTTCAAATTGGCATTCGTTCTTTAAATACAAATATAAAAGCGCTGATTTGCAAACATGAAGTTACTACAAAAACTAATCTCAATAATGTAGTGGTCTAAACTCATTATGTATTATAATTTAGTCATTTGATATCAAGAGATCTGTATAGGATAACATATCTTTGAAAGTATTTGTCCTGTGGCATGGGAAAATGAAATGGCTATATTGGGTTATGGACACTACAAAATATCGGTTCTCTGTAATTAATATTATAATCCATAACTTTACTGCTGCTAGGCACTGTTTCTTCACCTCCTGTCATTATATAGAGTGCCTGTCTTTAATTCAACGCATAAATAAATAAGACACAACTATTTTACAACTCTGTGTCCCTTAAACTCTTGAATGGATTGTTATTTTACACTGATGGAATACATGTAGTACCATACAATATTTTTAATAATCAAGTTATTTCAGCCACTTTCTTGGAAATTTCCAGCAGAATAATGATGGTGTAATACCTTTATGATGAAAAACACTCCAAATAATATAGAGCTATAAAAAACAGGCCCGATAGAAACGAACAATTTTTTAGAGTATTTTAGAGATTCGTTTTTTGTAGTGTCTGTAACCAAACATTTGACTAGAAATCAAAACAAGATTAGAATTTTTGAAAACTTTTCAAGTATTTGTAGCTGGTTTGTGGATGGTTATGTGAACATGGAATATTAAAGTTTCCAACTAAATAAAACTCTAAGAAAATTGCCTCAGGTTATGGACACTACAGCATTTCTTAATGAGATTTTTTAAGACAAACTCAACAATGATGTTTTTCGGGTCTTGCAAATGCTAGAAAAAATAGTTATTCTGAAAAGTGCATCCAAAGTCGAATAACTTGGGACGAACATGAGATACTGATAACAAGTTTTCCTAATAGTTTTATGCGTATAACATGTGTGTGGTGTTAGAAATTCTAACTTTTGAAAAATGTACTGATCTCAACCTTTTTACCATAATTCTGTCAAATATTAATGATTTTTTTTCAGCTTGGCATCATTTTGTAAGTTAAATATTTTTCTGCAGAAAACAAATAGTTTAAAAAAAAATAAATGATATTATCAAAATACTGGTCAAAATATTATTTTTTTCAAGTGAGACAGCATAACACTCAAAAAAGGCCTTTTTGGAGACATATTTTTATATCTTAGTGAAAAATGCATTGATCCCTGTGCTTGCAACTATGGCAGCATTAAGGGTACATATGTCTTAATGTTTAAGTTCTGAAAACTCAAACCAGGAAGGTTCCATTTGTCTGAAATTGATATATAACATGATATATTGGCAAATCAGGCGAATACCATGTTTTAGCCGCATGACTGGTACTCCCTAAAGTAACTGGCTGTTACTGGTGCCCCCAAAGTAACTAGCTATGACTGATGTTAATAAGATTATGTTCATAAGCTCCCTTAAGTAACTGGCTATGACTGGTGTTCATAAGACCTATGTTCATGAGTTCCTTTAAGTAAATGGCTATGACTGGTGTTCATAAGATCTGTGTTCATCAGTTTCCTTGAGTAACTGGCTATAACTGGAGTTCATAAAACTACATGTATTGTTCATGATTTCCCTAAAGTTACTGGCTATGGCTGGTGTTAAAAGGACTATGTTCATAAGCTCCCTTAAGTAACTGGCTATGACAGGTGTTCATAATACCTATGTTTATGATTTCCCTAAAGTAACTGGCTATGACTGGTGTTAATAAGACTATGTTCATAAGCTCCCTTAATTAACTGGCTATGACTGGTGTTCATAAGACTATGTTTAAGAGTTTCCTTAAGTAACTGGCTATGGCTGGTGTTCATAAGACCTATGTTCATGAGTTTCCTTAAGTAACTGGCTATAACTGGTGTTCGTAAGACCTATGTTCATAAGCTCCCTTAAGTTACTGGCTATAACTGGTGTTCATAAGACTCTGTTCGTGCATCCTCTCATGTTAAAAAACATTGTGTATGCAATAACGTTGTCTCAAGATCATATTGTTACATGCCGGGCCCGATAAGCTCAGTCGGTTACACGTCTTGACTTTCAATGCAGGGGTAATGAGTTTGAATCCCTGCCCGGCGCTAGTCTCCGTGCTGATTGATATATGACATTGTGTATTATTATCATTCGTCTCTCACCCCTTATTCAAGTGGAAAAGTTATCAGTTACTTGCGGAGATGGGGTGTGCTCGAGTACTGGTTAACCTTTCAGGATCCCAGGGAACAGTGGTTAGGTTAACTGATCGTCTGTTAGCCCTCGATGGCATAAAAATGATGCTTAATATTCAATCAATCAATCAACAAGACATTTTAGACTTTTATTTCTTGGCTAAACAATTTCCATTATATATTGGCAGAGCTTAACAGACAGCTGGGGAGCAAATCAGTTCATATGATGAGTCATTTTGTCTAAGGAACATAAAACATAAATGTAAATCTGTATACCATCTTGTACACAACAAAAAATTCTAGTTTGTTCCTTTAATGTGCTTTTAATAGGTGATAAATTGTGTCTCATTAAGTGTATTTATCTGTGGAAATTATACTTGATGATAAACATAGAATTTTAGATCAAATGCAAAACAAATTGTATAACATATACGAAATAATTCTTAATGACATGTACGAAGGTATAATGGAGTTGATATGGGAAAAATGAAAAATCTCTTTATTGAGGTTACCATACCATTTCTTGTACAATATTAAAGTCAGCACTTAGGTATATTCTGGTTCAGATTGTATTAGAGGGTTCTCCGTGGCCAAGTGGTCTAAGGCATCATCTCAAGATCACTTACCTCTCGCTGCTAAGGTCGTAGGTTTGAGTTTGCACTCAATCCAAAAGCTTTGTGAGAAAGTCTGCCAGTAGCTTGCGGAAGGACGGTGGTTCTACTCAGATTCATTCGGAGGTCTTCCTTCACCAATAAAAATAGATATGTCATATATAACTGGAAATGTGTTGAAAAAAGAAGAAAAAAGATTGTATAAATGAGTTCTTTCCTGACAAAACTTAGAATATGTCTGCCTCCTTGTGTTTAAAATATTCAGTTAGAGGTCATGCTTCCTCTGAAAGTCATTCCAGACCTCATATTAACTGTTCAAATATATATACCAGGTATTACACTATATGCACCAGAATGATCTAAAATACGTGTATCAGAAATTCTCACCAAAAAATATGTCTACCTCCTTATATTTAATGTATCTAGTTAGAGGTCATGTTCCCTCTGAAAGTCATTCCAAACCTCATATTAACAGTTCAAATATATGAAATACACTATAATGCACCAGAATAATTTAAAAAACTTGCATCAGAAAATCTCACCAAAAAATGTGTCTCTCTTCTTGCATTTAATGTATCTAGTTAGAGGTCATGTTTCACCTGAAGGTCATTCCAAACGTACAAGATTCTGTGGATTTGAGATAACATATGAATTCCTTGGCAGGCAGTCAATAACAGAGATAAGTACCAGCCAGGATTCCAAATGATGTTACCCTGTATTCAGCCAATATTCTGCAGTTACATCTCTCAAATGCGCTTCTTGTGAGAGTTGATAATATAAATGTTGTTGCAAATGGTAGAAAGGAAATGTTTTATATCTTTGTTAAGGTACATTCAGGTGGGAGGGCGGGGGGGGGGGGAGGTACTTGGAAATGTATAATAATTATATACTTACATTATGTAAGGGGGCGGTAAGAATGTCACAGTGAACTAAATTGCAACATAAGTACCGGTAAAAAGATTTATTTAATAGATCTTGCTATTAATTTTCTTTTATTGTTTTCCTCTTTTGTTGGCCAGGCTTGATTAGCTCAGTCAGTTACGTGTCTGACTATCAATCCTGGGGCTGTGATTTTGAATCCCCGCCTGGCAACAGACTCCGTGATGATTGATATATGACATTGTGGCTCACTATCAATCGTCTCTCACCGCTGATTCAAGTGGAAAAGTTATCAGTTACTTGCGAAGATGGGGTATGCTCAAGTTCTGGTTAACCTTTCGGGATTCTAAGAAACAGTGGTTAGGTTAACTGTTAGCCCTTGATGGCATAAAAATGACGTTAAATAATCAATCAATCATTCCTCTATTGTTGATAAAAATTTGATGAGTTAGGAAGTATAAGTATGTGAAAATATTTTGTTTTCTCTAATGTCATCTCCATAGTCGGGTCTTGGCGTTAGTTCAAATTAGTTTAGTTTTGATTTATTTATTTTACTTTAATTGTGAAACAAATTAGTACGACTTAAACAAATCATGCTCAAAGTCTTCCTGGATAGAACCAGTACTAAGCACATATGGATAAATAATCTTGCTCAAAGACACCAGATGTAGCCATGACACAATCAAACCAATGACCCTCGGATCATGGGGGTGATGCTCTTTCACTGGGCTACCTGCTCCACTTGTTTGAGTAAATGAGGGCCAAATTATGGTTTACTTGGTTGATGACAAAATATATATATATATAATAGTCACAAACATTTAGGCTAACATTTCAAAAACTGAAGAGTAGTAAAAACTGTTCTGGCCATACATGCAAATAAAAAAACTAATAAAAATAAAATAATAGAAAATGTATTCCATTCATTTATATATTATATATATATATATATATTACCATAGTGGAACTGCTGCATGAACTCAGCATGGACTTGTGTAACTCAGGGGAAGCAATTCAATCTGCTTTAGCATACATATTCATCCTGCTATGTGAACCTGTCAATGAAAATCTCCTGTCACCACGGTTACTACACCAATTGCATTGCGGGACACTCAATGTGTTGTCAACAGCACGGACGTTGTCAGTACAGATCAATGGACTTGGTAAGATATTAATAAATAAACAAACTACTACCTGTTTTATCACATAGTTTACGGTGCAGGAGTGTAACAAAACCATGACATAATTTTTTTTTATTATATAATCTATAAATAAATGAATTCTGATTGGTGGGAATGATCCCTCATCAAACAAAATACTATATGATATTGAACAGTTTTGGCTTTGGGTTTTGCAAAACTATGCGTAAAATTATGATATACCACGGTTGCTAAAAGTAGTCGCTTGGAATTCCAAGTGTTAGTCGTATGTAATGATGAAAACTGAGATGTTCTGAATGCTGCATTGTTTTTCTAATGGCTGTCAACAAAAGAATCGTGTCCAATTTCAACAATATTATCGATAATAAAGATGCCGATATGACAAGAAAGGCAACTGTTTAAGCAATTAATATATTTCGTCATTATTTACAAGAGAAACAATTGAATGACTAGTTTAAATATAAAGATAACAAACAGTTATCGAGATGTCTTCATGGCCGAGTGGTGTTAAGATGTTGAGCTTATGCAAGATTTTGTGTTTTTTCTGTCATACTGGCGAATAGCAGTTGGGGAATTTTACTTTCAATATCTTTTTTTAAGTTAAATTTATTTCACTTTTTTTTTTTTTTAAATACTATTGTAATGTAAAATGTATAATTTTAACTTGGTGACTTTTTGTCATTTCCTGTACGAAAAAAGCTAGTAAAGGCTCAGAATTCATTTATTTACAGTTTATATAATTAAACAGTTATGGACTTTTCAGCTGTGCAATATGATGTGCTATGACCAGAAAAACGTAAATATTAATTTTTCTGGTTCATAGCACATCATATTGCACAGCTGAAAAGTTCTTAATTGTATAATCTTTACCTAGTGTAATATCAATTCTGATTCATCGATGGTGTTTTTCATATAACTCGGCTCTGGTACGTAAATTGCCAAAGAACTTTCGGACTTTCCAGAATTTGTATTGAAATGATGTTGATTTGTCGTGGTTAAATGACGTTATTTTGAGATGTTACGTCATGATGACTCACGGAAACGAATATGCCAGATTTTTTTCTCATTCCTTATAAAGGTAATCTGTGAAATAAATGGTTAATGTAAATTTTTCATGAGTTATGTGATAAAATGAATCTTACATTTATGCTCATTTATTAAAGTTGTTGGATAAAATGATATAATACTTGGCAAAGCCTCACATAATATATTTTTCGTTTAATAAATTCTATAATAAATAAGCACACTTGTAAGATCCTCTATTTATGCCACAATTCAGATGACAATAGAAAACTTTATTTTTCATTTCCCCTCTACCGAAGGTAGGTGGAGGAGTCCATGACACTTTCCTTTCCAAACTGCAATGACCAGTTTCAATACTCTGAACATAACAAGGCCAAAGTTGCCATGAACTCAAGATCAAAACCCTTTTATGCAATTTGTCCACAAGATGATCTAATTTTAACAATATGATACACAAGCATGTTACGATGATGCACCATGGATGGAGAGGAAGGTTGGGATTGTGTATGGTGCTACAGAGGTTAAGGTCATCAGGTCACCATTTCTAAAAATACAAAAATGGTTTCTGACATAACTTTTGTTAGGAGTGAGATATTGCCATAACACTTGATATGTAGGTAGACAGAATGGAGAGGAAGGTTGGGACTGTATGTTTGCCCACAGGTTAAGGTCATCAGGTCACCATTTCTAAAAATACAAAAATGGTTTCTGACACAACTTTTGTTAGGAGTGAGATATTGCCATAACACTTGGTATATAGGTAGACACTGTCACTGTGCCCCGGCAACCATTGGCTGGAATTCAGTGACAATTCACAAAAGTGATTGGTTACTCTTATTGGTACACTGTGTCAAAGCGGGCAACAAAATAAACTGTGTCAAGGGCGTCATCTGGGAGTATTCATCACCTTCAGCAATATTTCTAGTTATTTTTAGGATTTATTTGCAAAGTCGCTTGAAATCATAATCTTATTTTATTTGATTTAAAAGGGCTGTTGAAAAAACTTCTCGCCAGCGATGAAAGCTGCGGAATCCTGATGACATTCTCCAATGAAGGTGACTCGGTGCTAACTGCTCTCAAAAAATTGTTGCTCAACAAAAGTGAAGTGTTGCAGATAGGTGTTGGCCAGATTGTGAGTCTGTTGCTAGGGAAGCCAGAGGTCAAGAACTATAGTGTGGCAATCTTGGAATCAGACATGGCTGGTGAGATTTGATATTTAAATGAAACAATACATAGGTTATTTATCACACATGCAAGAGTTTCCAGTTGTTGTTTGTTCTGGCAGAATGATCACTTTCTGTTCACGAAAAAGCTTTTGCAAAACTAATCGGATCCTGATCTAGGGAAAATTAATCTTCCAAATATATTTGGCTTTTGTTAAGTCTGACATTTCCTGTTCAGAATGACTTGAAGCAGAAAGCAATACTAGCAAGATATTATTCTTGCATGCACGTTTTGGCACCTAATACCATGAGAATGTTTGTATTCAACTGTTATTCTGCATTTATCTCTTGGCAAGGCATTGAAGATTACTTCCAATAATTCAATTTTTTTTGTAATATTGTAGAGAGCAACAAAACAATTTGCGTATTTATCTACAAACTGTTCTGTTAATTGTACTCAAAGTACTGATAACTCTGCTATCACAGTTCTGCTCTCCAAAATGCCAACCATAATCTGTGAAATTTCAACGCAATTTTGATAAATTTGCACTCCGTGTTCACTTCCATAGAAAAGTGTGTATCTGTATGTTGGCATGCAAACATGAAATTAAAATGATTTGTATGTATTCAGGCTCTTAATTTCTTGCTGTTCAGGAAAGGGGCACAACTCCAGTAAATGTTTGACAGGCATGACAAGTTCATATTACTATAATTGTATTACTCTTTGATGTGAACTACATGTATGCAAGAAAGAAAGACTTGGTAAGCTTTGATGTAACGATAACAGAGACTTTATAGCATAACTCTTGTCTTTTGTATAGAATTTCTGTTTGAAGCTTTGCATACACAAAATGTAATACAGATGGAGTAAGTATGTATTGTTTTTGTTCTATTTATATTTTGGAATGTTTTTAGTTTAATTTTGTTTTAATACGTTTTTGTTATTGTTGTTATGGTTTCAAAATTTGAATACTGAATAATTACCTGATTTGTTAAAGTAATTTAGAAAGTGATATTGAAATGTAGAATAAATCACACTGATTTTAGCTGACATTTCCATTCACACATCTCAATATTCATTTTATTGTATACCAATTTTTCATATTATAGGCATAAAGAATCAAATTTCCTTTTTTATTTTTATTCAATTTACCTCATAACAAGTTATGGTCCTTTTCTCAATTTAAACATTTTGTGCAGAACAGATGAATCTTAGATTCATATCTCCCCAATTCCTCTTACACGTTTTGAAGTAGTACTAGGCATTAGCAGACATTACCTTCAAATTTACTACACACCCGAGACACAACTTGAACATATGTGTTGTGAAATTTTAATGTTATGCTTTTTATGAATTCCTTTCAGAATTTCAGATAAAACATAAGGGTTTGTATCTTTGCGACTTCCATCTGCATGGAGATTCTACATTGTTAAGTTTATTTTGCAATCAAGCTGAAATAAATTGATAAAACAAAATTAATTATTAGTACTGTTGCATTTTGAAAAGTTTAATAAATAACTTATTTTTAATAAATCTGATGTTTTATCATATTTGGAATTGGTATACATATAATACATGAATGATAACTTTGGCAGATTGTAATTGATATCAATCACTGTTACAGATGTAGTGTTGTAATTGATATCAATCACAATTAGGCCAATATAATTATAAATTGATTGCTGGATAATCATCCAATTTTTCTTGAAAAGAGGGAGGGGAGGTGGGGAGAATTTTTTTTTTTTCAATTTTTTCTTTCATGAAAATAAAAAAGGTTGAGGCAGCAAGAAAATTAGAGGGCAGATGGGGATTAATTTATTTTGGCCTTACAGATGTTTTGCTGTAATTGATATAAATCACTGTTACAGATGCATTGTTGTAATTGATATAAATCATTGTAACAGATGTATTGTTGTAATTGATAGAATTCACTATTACAGATGTAGTATTTTAATTTATATAAATCACTGTTACAAATGTATTGTTGTAATAGATATATTTCATCATTACATTTATCATGGCCTTACAGATGTTTTGCTGTAATTGATATAAATCACTGTTACAGATGCATTGTTGTAATTGATATAAATCATTGTAACAGATGTATTTTTCTAATTGATACAAAACACTGTTACAGATGTATTGTTGTAATTGATATAAATCACTGTTACAACTGTAGTGTTGTAATTGATATAAATCACTGTTACATATGTAGTGTTGTAATTGATATAAATCAGTTACAAATGTGTTGTTGTAATTGACATAAATCAGTTATAAATGTACAGTTGTAATTGATGTAAATCACTGTTATTATATGTATTGCTGTAATTGGTGTAAATCACTGTTACACATGTAGTGTTGTAATTGATATAAATCACCATTACAAATGTATTGGTGTAACTAATATAATTCACTGTTACAGATGTAGTGTTGTAATTGATATAAATCACTGTTACAGATGTATTGTAAATGATAGAATTCACTGTTACAGATGTAGTGTTGTGATTGATATAAATCAACATTACAGATGTATTGTTGTAATTGATATAATTCAGTTACAGCTGTATTGTTGTACTTGATGTAATTCAGTTACAGATGTAATGTTGTAATTGATATAAATCACTGTTACATATGTAGTGTTGTAATTGATATAATTTACTGTTACAGATGTAGTGTTGTAATTGATATAAATCACTGTTACATATGTAGTGTTGTAATTGATATAAATCACCATTACAGATGTTTTGTTGTGACTGATATAATTCACTGTTACAGATGTATTGTTGTAATTGATATAATTCACTGTTACATATGTGATGTTGTAATTGATATAATTCAATGTTATAATTCACTGTTACAGATGTATTGTTGTAATTGATATAATTCACTGTTACAAATATATTGTTATTGAAATAAATCACTGTTTCAGATGTATTGTTGTTATTGATATAATTCACTGTTACAGATGTAGTGTTGTTATTGATATAATTCACTGTTACAGATATATTGTTATATTTGATATAATTCACTGTTACAGATATTGTGTTGTTATTGATATAAATCACTGTTTCAGATGTATTGTTGTAATTGATATAAATCACTGTTACAGATATATTGTTGTAATTGATATAATTCACTGTTACAGATGGAGTGTTGTAATTGATATAAATCACCATTGCAGATATATTGTTGTAATTGATATAAATCACTGTTACAGATATAGTGTTGTTATTGATATAAATCACTGTTTCAGATGTAGTGTTGTAATTGATATAAATCACCATTGCAGATATATTGTTGTAATTGATATAAATCACTGTTACAGATGTAGTGTTGTAATTGATATAAATCACCATTACAGATGTAGTGTTGTAATTGATATAAATCACCATTGCAGATATATTGTTGTAATTGATATAAATCACTGTTACAGATGTAGTGTTGTTATTGATATAAATCACCAATACAGATGTAGTGTTGTAATTGATATAAATCCCCATTGCAGATGTAGTGTTGTAATTGATATAAATCACTGTTACAGATGTAGTGTTGTAATTGATAGAAATCACTGTTACAGATGTATTTTGAAAGTACTCCATCAATTGTCCAGTGCAGACCAGTTCTATAAAAGATGTCATGCTGTCTACGGTAAAATGTTTGCATGTATTACACAATTTTAAAAATGGTCAATATTGAGTTGAAATGTTTTCTTATATTTGTATTACATGATACAATAAAGACATTTTCATATTTATATATTTTCTTTTATCAATCTGAACATCGTGCGTTCAAGATGCGTCAGTGACATTTTTGTTTTTTAAAAAATATAATTTTTTTTTATTATTTTTTCTTTCATTTTAGGCTGGATTAAAATATAAAGAAAGTATGTGTACATATAATTTTGAAGCAAATGCAATAAAGAGGTTGATAAATAGATGAGCAGTGCCTTGTAGGCTTAGTGATAACAGGCCCAGTGAGTGAAAACGTAATTACGCCCTTTGCTTGGTGCAACCGAACCAGTGTATTAAAGACATTAATACACGATAGAGCTGGGCCGGGAGGAGATAATCAACCCGAAAAATGAAAAATGGTCCAAGGGCTTTATTATAGTATATTAACCTCTAAGTAATATGAAAACATAATGTTGGGTTAACCCAGACTAGAGTCATTTTCAAGTTACATGTGGGGTCCAGTTATATATGGCATGCAGTATATTTGTTTAGGGAGACTTTAATACATTTTCATATATATTGGCTGAGGAAAGTCTTTAATTCACATGTCATAATATATGATGTCTAGTTATATATGAAAAGTAACAATTTTCTTTAAAACTTATGTCGGTTATATAAGTAAAGTTTCAAGATAATATGTTTAAGGACGTTCATACTTGTTCAGAACTTGGCTCCTCGTGGCGTTGCCTAGCAGCTTGCCAACAACTTGAACAATGAATGAAGGTGGTCCTTCATTATTCAGTGGTCTAGATTGTGAAAGAATATTACCAATGAAATTGCTCTATAGATGGAAACTAAAACATAGAGTTTAATATTAAAAGTCCAATTTGGCAGGTATTGAATCTGTCTTGCGGGCACTAACCACAGCAGAGGAGATGAAGAATCCTACATTGTTAATTTTGGGATACAAGCTACTGGCAGAAATCTTGAAAAGGTGAATTGATATGTGTATATTTAAGAAAAATATTTGATTTTGTTTGAATATTTAACCTTGTTTTTGCGCCATTGAGAACTAACAGATGATCAGTTGACCTAAACACTCTTTCCTGGAATCCTGGAAAGTCAACCAGTACTTGAACACATCCATCTTTGCAAGTAATGATAGCTTTCTCAGCAGTGACAGATGAATGACAGAGAGACGTTTCATATATCAGTCATAACAGAGACTGACTGGGTGTGGATTTGAACTCGCGACACTTCGATTGATAAACAGATGTGCTACTGGCTGAGCTAACATAGCCTGTATATACACAAAGCTGTTTTTACAGAGAAATAAAATCAAACATATTATTATATAACTTTACCTTTGAATCTACTTCAGACATCTGATAAGAGTATTATAAAATTAAGGGTCAGAAGTTTTTATATATTATAATGTAAATTATTACCGTTCTTGTGTAGAAAACTATATGCTATTTTTATGTAAACCTGATTAATTGTTAACTAGTCTCCAAATAGGTCACTACTTCAAAAACATAATTTTGTTTGTGTATGTGTATGTTAATTTTAGACAACCGTCAGATATACCGTTATTTGTAAGTGCTGGTGTTGTACAAAGATGTCTGAGTGTGATCAAGTCCGGTGTGACCAACCATCAAATAGCCATACATTACAGGGCAATGGAGGCCTTCACAGCCATGCTCCGGTAGGTAATATTATGGACACAGAGTTTTCTAAAGAGCATTGCTTGCTCATAAAGTTTACTGCTTCTTTTAAACTTAGACCATGTAAAGTATGTATGTAAAATTATCCTTACTTTTAAAATGGATACAAAATTACCGTAAATAAATAAAATCAGAATTGTTTGGTATATTAAATCCTTAAAAACAGAACAAAACGCAGTATTTTAATTAAAAACTTTAAACGAAAACTTCTGAAAATAGACAACACACAAATACTGCTTGACAACCTTCACAATGTCATTCCGGCACGGTCTTGGATGAAACATATCCTACAATATGTGAACCAGTATGGCCGATCAAATGGAAATGAAACTGAAAACATGTGACTCATTTGATATGTCACAAAATTTGTTGCAAATTTAAGCGGGAAATATATTTAAGACTAACCTGGATGCGTGTTAGAAAATTCCTTTTCCATATATCATTTTGAATATATATTGGCTGTGAGGGTATAAAGGCATGTATACAGGAAATATATATTTTTAGCCAATTTTATATTTTTTTAAAAAATCCTGATATACTTCGTTTAAAGTAATTATACAGTGATGCAGTTGGTCATGCTGCTGAATTCTAGTATAATATATTATAGGTAAAGGTTTGAATTTTTTTTCAAAATTTCATGTAGCACAGGCCCATGTTCATAAAGCAGTTCTTAAGTCGAATATTGTCTCAACCCAGAAATTACTGTGAAAAGATTTAGTAAATTTGACTTCATTAAAATTAAACTACAAAGCTATATTAATATTGTGCAAGTATCAAACGGTCATGTTAACTAGAAGGCATGTATGTGGCCAGTTTTCATGTCTACTTTCACTTTTCTACTGTAATATATCTCCATTTGTAATTTTAGTTAATGTATCAACTAATAAAATATTTATTGCACCTCTTTTGATATTCTTAAATTTTGTAGGAAAGAGCACCTGCTTGTGCCAGTTCCTTTCTCAGAATTAAAGGAAATAGTCAACATCATATCTGGAAAAGTATGGGACCAGCTACGTGACTGTAAGAGATTGACCATTCACAAGAAGATTAGCAACGTAGATAAGATGAAGGACAGCGATAAAGGCAGAGATGATCTAGAAAAATATCTGGATATGATGCTGACTGCGTGTAAATTAGTCGTGCAAGTAAGGTTCCTTTTAAGAAATGAACTTTACTGAAGACTGTATATTTGTCAGACAGGAAGAATTGTAATGTTTGAGGTTATTACGTTCTGTTGTCTCAAAAGTAGTATATCAAGAAAAAATGCTATACCGATAAATGTTTTAAAAAATAAGTTATTTTAAAAATCAATACAAAGCATATCATTATCATAACTAAATAAAATCTGAATGGTTTGGTATATCAAATCCACCAAAACATGATAAAATCTATATTTTAATCAGAAAGGGAATCGGTGTGATAGAGGGCAATGTGTGGACGTACAGAGGGAAAGAACAATAAATCTATCTTTATTAATGGCAGAATTATCTTCCCTTTTATACTTTATTTTTGTTTATGTTTGCTTGTCTGCAGTATATCTACAAAAGTATGGTAGTGTCCCAATCCGACGAAACATGGATAGACGGCAATAACTAAAAATCTATCCTGAATATTGTCGGAATTACACAATGTAGCTGGTACTCGATTTACCACTTGTTCGGGGAGCGTACCAAGTTCAACCTACACCTGTGTGATTTTGCCTATTATATGATATTTAACCTTAATCCTGTTAAATAATTTTGTGCCAGTGATATCCATCTGTGGTCAAATCTTCTTATTGTCTATATGTCACAAGGATGAGACCTATATCATTGTGATTGTAAGATTACTCTCGGCTCAATTCTTTGAAAGACTAGAACTTCATTTACATTGATGAAGTTTGTATTTTATCCTTTACCAATGTGTTAATCTTTGTTGCGACTTCATTTCTGTATGGAGCACATGATCCAGTGGTAGAGCATCGACCCAATGATTGGAGGGGCGTTGGTTTGATCCTCGGCCATGGCTATGTGTGTTGTCCTTGAGCAAGACATTTCTTCTGCATATGCTTAGTACTGGTTCTACCCAGGAAGACTTCAAGTGTGATTTGATTAAGTTGTAATAACTTGTTTCACATCACAATGGAAATAAAAACTAAGTTTAAGCTAATTCTGTGTTGTGATTTAATGCATAATGAGTTGCAGTAGTCATTACAGAGTTGGAATTTTTCAAGTTGAGGAAATTCTCAGCTTAAGATGTTTTAGTCAACTGGGCCCTACTTCTTCACTTATTGTGGTAGTACATTGTATATCAATGTATCACAATTGTCTTTGGTGAAAATTTGGTAGCAGTGTCGTCCATTAATTAAATCATTTGTGTATGAAATAAAACCAAATAAAAACAGGGTATTTGTCCAACACACCAAATTTTTTCAAATATGTTTACTGATATGTGTTAAATAGAAAAGAGAACGGTAACTATGATTGGAATGCTGAAGAATTGTGTTGGATATTTTTCCGACATGTTTTCCAACATAATATGAACTGCACATTTTACTTAGCAATAATTATTAAAACTGCAGAACAGACTCTTAATTCAACTATAATTCTAAGATATTTGTTGTTTTTTTGCATGTACAAGTATATACCGAGGGACCTCCATGGCCGAGTGGTCTAGGGCACTGTCTCAAGATCACTTACTCTCATCTCTTAGGTTGTAGGTTCAAGTCCCGCTTGCTGTAAAATAAATTATGCAAGAAAGTTTGCCAGTTACTTGTGGAAGGACATGGTTCTACTCAGATTCATTTTGAGGCCTTCCTCCACCAATGAAACTGAATATTCTATATATATATATATATATATATATATAACATGAAATGTGTTGGAAAATGGTGTTTTAAAACCCCATAAAAAAACTACAACAAAAAACATTGCGTTAATCTGCATTCTAAGAGCAAAACCTTCCAGAAACAACTGATGCCTCACAGTTTTGATCTTCAAATTGTCATATATCTTAACATTAAAGCTGAATGCTGTACAAGTTTGAAATCAGGCAGTGACTCTGTAATAGAATGCATTAATGCATTATCTTATAACAAGACATTTAGAGCTGACACTAGGACTATATGAAAGCCTTGAAACTATTAACATACGATTAAAATTGAAGTACAATGTACCTGTTGGTCAGAGAATTCCTTCTATCTAACACTTATACAGCCAGATCTGTCTTAAGCAGCCAATGAAGGGAAGGAGCAAAAGTGGACTTTTAAGGCAGGTTGTTGCTTAATTCAGGTTAATTTACTCTTAAAGCATAGAACTGGGGAAATTCCAAATGTGGCTGCTTAAGACAATTGGTTGGTGAGTAAAGGTGACAGCTTGCACAAGTGTGACTGTATATGTATATCAATACCAATGTTTGTGATATAATGATTTATTTAAAATGCCCTCATAATTAAAAAAATCATAATTAATATTATATTTTAGTGTAAAGGTGAGCCTACATGGTGTGAGAGTAACTTCACAGCCCCTGGATCTGATGGTGACAAGCAGTCAACACTGGATATGTTTGTTGGTGTGATTTTACTAGTGGCTGATGAGATATGTATACCTCTTATCATGGTAAGCAAAGCTACAGTCTAACTTGTCTTAAGCGGCCAGTCAAAGGAAGATGTGTTGTTGCTAAACACAGGTTAATTTGCTCTGAAAGCAAAGCAATAAGAAATAAGCAAATTGGGCTGATTAAGACAAGTGGCTGCTTAATAGAGGTGGCCGCTAACACATGTTTGACTAAACATTTAAGACTGTCTTCTGAGAAATCATGACAGTGTACTAGCTTTTACATTAAAGAGTGTGTGAATTTTATTTAATATAGGGTAAGATTACACTGGTATGATGGCAGATATCCTTATTTGGTATGCAAGAAAGAATTATACAGCATGTATCACCCTTGATTTGGTGGTATACAGAATATATGCGTGTGTTTGGAATACACATTCATGAGTGTTGCATACTGGTACAACAATTACAATGTTACAATGATGATTGATTGATTGATTGATTTATTTAATAATTTAGCATAATTTTTATACCATCGAGGGATAACAGATGATCAGTTAACCTGACCACTGTTTCCTAAGATTCTGGAAGGTTACCAGTACTCAAGCACACCCCATCTCAGCAAGTAACAGATAACTTTCCCACTTTGAATCAGCAGTGAGAGATGAATGATAATGAGACGTAATGTCGTATACCAACCATCATGGAAACTGTGACCGAGCAGGGATTCAATCTCACGATCCCTAGATTGATAGTCCGACGCATTGACGATTGAGCTAATCAGGCCCGGCATGTAACAAGTAGATCTTGAGACAGTGTAATTGCATACACAATGTTTTTTTGCCATGTGAGGATGCAGAGTCATACAGAAAATACACACACCATTACACCAATCATGAGACTTACACAATTACTCCAAGAAGCATTGGTTGAATATTTCGACTCTCTTCCATGTCAATGTATCAAACATAGCATAGAGTACAGCACTGATGTTATGAATGTAACAATTAATTTACCAACAATATCAATGTTTAACGTTTCTGTAACATTTTAAATGAGTTTTATTGCTTTAATAGAGGTTTGAAGTCAAATTGTTAAAATGAAGTGTGATCCTTTTTAGATTCACTGGGGTTATTTAAAGGCGGTTTTTGTGTACCAGAAAGCGTTACAACTGCTGTGTTGTTTATATGACCTTGAACCCATGGTGACCTGTGACTTCATGTACAAGCTGATCCAGTCGGGCTTTCTCTGTAATGTTATTGATGCCAAAGTCACTTATAGGTTTGATTCTATAAAATTAATTGAAATATTTAAGGCTTAACTGTTTGAAAATAAAAGATATGGTGTAATGGGACTAAGAAAGTCACTCTGGCATTAACGAAGTACTTCCATTTTTCTGAGAGGTTGCATTTAGAGCATTACTTATCAACTAACAATTATGACTACCAAGAGAATTGGTAAAAAATAATCGGAAAACATTTTCATATACTGAAACTTATTTACAACTTCAAATTAAAACGTTTTAGTTTAGCTTAACTTATTTATTTTACTTTTATTTTGAAACAAGTTAATTCAAATTATACAAATCACGCTCGAAGTCTTCCTGGGAACCAGTACTAAGCATATGTGGTAAAAGTGTCTTGCTTAAGGTCACCACACATAACTTTTTATGAATTATTATTCGCCAAAAGGCTCAATTTAGTTAATCTATTTTATGTGTATTTAACTTCTGTGGTTTTGAATATATGGGAACATGAAGTCAGTTTTGTTTGTTGACAGAAATGTGGGTTGAAGAGCACCAGCACATGTGATATACATGTACAATTAAAAGTTAATAATGTGTGTTTGATTTTCCATTAAATTTAAAGTCATGGTTTCTTATGTTTACCATATTGCAGAGTTATATTGTATTGCAGTGATTTAAAGTCATGGTTTCTTATGTTTACCATATTGCAGAGTTATATTGTATTGCAGTGATTTAAAACTTACAAAGGTGTGTGGCGAGTTCCTACAGAAGGCCATGCAATGTTGTCAGAGTAAACGTTTAATTCCTGGTGGTGTGTGTTTGGATTCTGTTATAAAGATAGAGAGCATGATCTGTAAGTGATATGTTCATGTAATTTTGGAAGGTTGCAATGATACATATAGTACGTTTAATTTGATTTATTTTCTTCCCCTCCCCCACCTCCTCAACACACATATCCACTTTGAGGGAGGCATATTGTTTTTAGCTTGGAAGCCCTTTTATCCATCCATCTTTCACATATTGCATCTGCTCCGTAACTTTTGAATGGCTGAAGGGATTTTTATCTCAACTTTTTAAAAAAAATTGGAGCTGCTGTACTCACCCTTGCGTGGGCGTTTTTTTTTTTTGGTAATCTTTAGGATACTCATATCTCAGTAACCACTACACATACAACACCAAAACTTCTAGTGCTCTTAATGGGACTCAAAGGGCAAAGTTGACCCATACAACACCACAACTTCTAATGTTGTTAACAGGACCCGTAACCCCAAGTTGGATAACTCCATTTTGATTTACATCAATGAATTTTCATTTATATCTTCATTACCATCAAAAATACTCAAATGGAGGTAGGTCCATTTTAATTTAAGGCAGAAGTATGGTCCTTTTTAACTTAAAAAATGCATAGTTTCAGCAAGTTCATGTCTCAGTCAAAACTTAGGCCTAACATTAATGAAACTTCACATTTGTCTTCATTACCAGTCAAAACTTAGGCCTTACATTAATGAAACTTCACATGTGTCTTCATTACCAGTCAAAACTTGGGCATTACATGTCAAAACAAAGGCCTTACTTACATTAATGAAACTTCACATGTTTCGTCCTTACCAGTCAAAACTTAGGCCTTACATTAATGAAACTTCAAATGTGTCTTCATTACCAGTCAAAACTAAGGCCTTACATTAATAAAACTTCACATGTGTGCTCATAACCAGTCAAAACTGAGGCGTTACATTAATGAAACTTCACATGTGTCTTCATTACCAGTCACAAATTAGGCCTTACATTAATGAAACTTCACAGTGTCTTCATTCCCAGTCAAAACATAGGCCTTATAGTAATGAAACTTCACATGTGTCTCAGTCAAAACTTAGGCCTTACATTAATGAAACTTCACATATGTCTTCATTACCAGTCAAAACTTAGGCCTTACATTAATGAAACTTCACATGTGTCTTCATTACCAGTCAAAAATTAGGCCTTACATTAATGAAACTTCACATGTATCTCAGTCAAAATTTAGGCCTTACATTAATGAAACTTCACATATGTCTTCATTACCAGTCAAAACTAAGGCCTTACATTAATGAAACTTCACATGTATCTCAGTCAAAATTTAGGCCTTACATTAATGAAACTTCACATATGTCTTCATTACCAGTCAAAACTTAGGCCTTACATTAATGAAACTTCACATGTATCTCAGTCAAAACTTAGGCATTACATTAATGAAACTTCACATGTGTCTTCATTACCAGTCAAAACTTGGGCATTACATTAATGAAACTTCACATGTGTCTTCATTACCAGTCAAAACTTAGGCCTTACATTAGGGCTATTCCATTTAAACATACAACCCACCCATGGAAAGCACTTTGAAAATGGACCCTCACCCTTTATATTTTTAATTCATTTTATCAGGACCCCCATTTTGAAAAACCGTCCCACCTTAGAAGTTTATTATTTTGCCGTCCATGGGTGGGATGTATGTTTAAATGGAACAGCCCTTAGCGAAACTTCACATGTGTCTCGGTCAAAACTTAGGCATTACATTAATAAAACTTCACATATGTCTTCATTACCAGTCAAAACTTAGGCCTTACATTAATGAAACTTCACATATGGCTTCATTACCAGTCAAAACTTAGGCTTTACATTAGCGAAACTTCACATGTATCTCAGTCAAAACTTAGGCCTTACATTAATAAAACTTCACATGTGTCTTCATTACCAGTCAAAACTTAGGCCTTACATTAATGAAACTTCAAATGTGTCTTCATTACCGGTCAAAAATTAGGACTTACATTAATGAAACTTCACATATGTCTTCATTGCCAGTCAAAATTTAGGCCTTACATTAATGAAACTTTACATGCGTCTTCAGTCAAAACCTAGGCCTTACATTAATGAAACTTCACATGTGTCTTCAGTCAAAAGTTTGGCCTGACATTAATGAAACTTCACATGTGTCTTCATTACCAGTCAAAACTTAGGCCTTACATTAATACAACTTCACATATGTCTTCATTCTATTCAAAACATGGGCCTTACATTAATGAAACTTCACATATGTCTTCATTACCAGTCAAAACTTAGGCCTTACATTAATAAAACTTCACATCTGTCTTCATTACCAGTCAAAACTTAGGCCTTACATTAATGAAACTTCAAATGTGTCTTCATTACCAGTCAAAACTTAGGCCTTACATTAATGAAACTTTACATGCGTCTTCAGTCAAAACCTAGGCCTTACATTAATGAAACTTCACATGTGTCTTCAGTCAAAAGTTTGGCCTTACATTAATGAAACTTCACATGTGTCTTCAGTCAAAACTTGGGCCTTACATTAGTGAAACTTCACATGCATCTTCCGTCAAAACTTGGGCCTTATATTAATGAAACTTCACATGCGTCTTCAGTCAAAATTGGGCCTTACATTAATGAAACTTTACATGTGTCTTCAGTCAAAACCTAGGCCTTACATTAATGAAACTTCACATGTGTCTCAGTAAAAACTTGGGCCTTACATTAATGAAACTTCACATGTGTCTTCAGTCAAAACTTGGGCCTTACATTAATGAAACTTCACATGTGTCTTCACAACAATTATAGGACTAAAGGAGTGAGTGGTTCAGTGGTAAAGTATCACACCCAGGATTGAAGGGTCTTGGGTTTGATCCTTTGCCATGGCTATGTATGGTGTCCTTGAGCAAGATACTTTTTCCGCATATGCTTAGTATTCAATGGTTCTACTCTGGAAGACTTTGAGCGTGATTTATCGAAGTTGTAATAATTTGCTTCACAATCAAAGTAAAATCAATAAATTTAGATTTAAGGGGACAATTAGCTAACTCTATTTTATACGCTAATTTTATTTTAGGCAGAATTACAACCACTTCAAAATTGGGTAAAGTTTTTAGCAGCTTCATCTCAATTGTAAATACACATCAACTTTCACACCATGAAAAGCACTCAAAGGGCCATTAGAGATAACTCAAGTTTAACTTTAGGCAGATTTATGGTCCATTTTATACTCAATTTTGGTTCACATTTTATGGTCATCTCCTGTCTCAGTAACTTAACTAGTCATACATAACTAATCTCACATAATGTTGTCTTCACTATTGAAAAGACTCGACAAGACAAGTGGGATAGCTTGGTTTTGACTTTAGGTTGCATTATAGCCCTTTTGTACTTAGAAACTTTGCTTACATCTCAGTTACATCAAGTAATACAATGAATAATTACAACTGTCTCCACTAACATTGAGCGCATAAGTGTAGTAACTTGTTATTTTATGATATGTTAAAAAGTTTTGCCCTCATATTAAATTCTCTGAGTTTGTCATTTACATTGTTGCAGGGTGCTTGCAGTCTTTAGCAAGAGCCTTTCTACATGAGGATGTAAGTGTGGCCAGTATAAAGGGATATCTTCTGGTTTTGTATATATCTTACCTTCACGACAACAGGTAACACTCAGGGTTGATGTCCACTGTTTCATATTTGTATGAACTTTGTAGAGATCACATGAACTACCTTTCCTGTACATTGTATATATTAACACATTGGAAAAGGAAGTGCTTCCGTTGGGGTAGTCGCATAATGGTGGTTATAAATAATCCTTTTTTTCTTCTTTAAAAATGCATTTTCCTTATTGTAATGTTCATTTCTTTTATTTGAATGGCATAATTGATGTATTTTGAACATTTTGACAGCATTGTCATGTTCGAAAAAAAATGATGTTTGGAAATTGGGGTATGAATACATGATTTAAGAAGTCTACTTTCACTTGCCAACAGTGTACTCACTGAGCAGAAAAAAAAATCTCTTATATGACACATGACCCCTACTTTTCTCATCATATTTTAATAGTACAGAGGTTGACAAACAGTAAAATGTAAGTTTCACTTCTTTCATTTGGGTCTCTCTATGAATGACTAGCCTTCAAACTTTTACTTTTACTATAGAATAAAGAACAAAAGTCAATGGTGGGTTTACACCTATAATTTTAGTGATTTTCTGTTGAAATGTCATGACAAATTTCCAACAAAATTCATTTCAGTTTTTTCTATCCTAGAATGAATCCTTCAATAAAAGTACAGTTATTGCCTTTAAATAAAAGTTCTGATAAACATGAGCTTGCCGTCAAAATTCCTGTATAGTGTACAAATGGTTTCCCTGTAGACAGAAATGGTTCTTGAAGGGGTAAAATAAATGCTGTAATATAGGGAGGAACTTCACATTTTCATGGACTGATTTCTAAAATTAAGTATTAGATTGAATGATGACCAGCTTGGTGTCCAATGTATGTAGTAAAAATAATAATTTGATCCAAAAATAACATGCTTAACATCCTTAAGGTTGCTTTTTTTTTTTTCCGGAGTTTGTTTTTTTATTGTCAATTTGAATAGAAATAGACAGAATCCATTAAAAAAAGACAATGCTTTTAAAGTTAAAAAAAGGTTTGCTTAGATGCAATTTGAGTGGGTTCACAGTTGGTAGGAGCACTGCAAACAATTGTTTTATAAGTACGGTCTGATCACACTGTGTTTTTATATAGTAACAATGTAATGGAGAATCATTAATAAATTATTCTTTTACAATTCTTGACCTTTATCTTATATTAATCTCTCTAACATTTGAGTTGCTGAAATGTAACAAGCCCTCATGAACATCATGGGGAAAATATTTATATGGTTTTGTTAACTGAACTATCTCATGTGTTAGAAGATGAATATCATGTATTCTTTAAATGTCTTATATGCTTGAAGTACTCTCATGAAACAAATTGATTTAATTTTACAATATTCTTGACCGTTCTTAGAAACAAAGTTATTTGCTGCACTCCTACCTACTTACTCAAAGTTGCAGCTACCCAAACTTTTTTTATATTTATATTGATATATGACCATTTTTGTTTAAAATCACAATCTGGCAAAAAAATGCTTAAAAGAAATGGATTACAAATAATAAGACATACATTGTACATTACCCATACAATTTGTTGTAAATAATGATATGTTTAGGCTGGAGGCCTTTGCTTACGGAATAAAACATTGTATTTTGTATTGTTATAATCTTCGATATTTGCCATTAGCATACTTCTGTGGTTTCTTTACAAATAGTGGCAGCATTTTTGTGTTTGAATTATTGTTTTGCTTGTAGAATATTGAGCCCAGGAGAGTTGCAGAATGTATTGTCATCAGTTCTAGAGACTTGTACAAGCCTAGAAGAGTTACCTCCCCTGACCAGGAAACACTTTTGTTACCTTCTTGCTGTAAGTATACCTAGCACTAAATCAAGTACTCACTAAGAGTATAGTTAACAATAGAATACAGTCTTTGTTAAACATGAGTATGTTTTTTCATAGAAACATAAAATCTTTATTAATAGTTTATGTGGTGAAATGCAAAAAAAAAATGCAAGCAGCTAATTATATCGAGGGGAATGGAATTTTCTTTGTTAATGATAAGTTTTGATAGAAAGCAATTTTTTGTTAGAAAATATTAGTCTACTCTACATTAAAACATCAAATGTTTATAAATAGTTTAGGCGTTGAAATGCAAAAAAACAAAAAACAATCAACATTAAAAAAAAAAGCAAGCTGCTAATTATATCGAGGGGAATTGCATATTCTTTGAGAATGTAGTTAACAATAAGAATTAATAGAATCAGTTTTTGTTAGACAAATGTTCCTACTCTACATTAAAACATTAAATGTTTATAAATAGTTTAGCTGTTAAAATGAAAAAAAAAAAAAAAAAAAATCAACGGTAAAAAAACACAAGCTACTGATTATATCGGTGGCATTACATATTAAGCAGATATTTTTTATTGGATGCCTTATGTTCATATTTAATGCATGTGGGGATATATTCAATCTGACTGCATGTGAATGTACCAACCAATATCAGTTGCTGATTGGATTATCAACTCATTTGATTGACAGCCCACGTCAGGTCAGTTAGTCAAACAAGACAGTCAAGGTCACATTTGAAGGTCAAAAGTTAATAAGACGCAGATTGTACATCAACTATTAATTTGAAGCTGTCAAGGGAAAATGTTTAATACAAATATTAATTTGAAGCTGTCGAGGGAAAATGTTAAATACAAATATTAATTTGAAGCTGTCGAGGGAAAATGTTTAATACAGAAATGTTGAATACAAATGGTGTGTCATTCTTCATACAGTTGCAATAAAAATCACCCATACATTCCCAATCACAAACGCTGCTTCTGCTAGTACTGTCAAATTAGGAAAGGGATTTCCATTCACAGAGATGGTAAGGTCACATTTGAAGATTAAAAGTTTGTAAATCACAAATCGTGTCTCGGCTCTTGCTGTATATCTACTAATAATGGTAATTTCATTTAACTTAGCAAAAAAGTTCAGTACAATGAAAAAGTGTAGTGTGGTAGTTAATTTGTCGTGTTGAAAGTGAAAAGTTAATTTTTGGGGGCTGACTTTTTGGTGGAGGAATATAATTGTATTTTTCAAATGCAATTCTTGTTGGTCCCCTTCCAGTTTCACTATGTCCGTAAGTGCATCCATCTGTCCCATGTCCATCTGGATCCTACCATAACTTGAAAAGAACTTAAAGTAGTGTAACAATGCATGACATAGCGATAGAGGACAATGAGGATATTATGCAGATTGTTTTAATTTTTTGGGTCCTTAGTAATTAAGTTACCATGGCAATGAAAATGTGGAAAACAGTGTCAATATCTGGATCATGTTTTAGATTGAAAAAGTATTTATAGAGTCATGAAACTTGCCAAGGGGATAGAGTGTATAATGAGGAAATTATGCACATTATTTTAATTTTCCCAACTTTGGTCAATGAAAATTATTGCCAATGAATGACATGGCACTACAGAGAACAATGAGGAGATTATGCCAGTTATTTTAATTCTTAAATCTGACCAACCTTTTGGTTAGTGTTGCAGTGAAAAAAGGAAAATGTGAAAAATAGTGCCAATACCTGGATTCTGTAATAACTTAAAAAGTATATAAGGTAGACTCATAAAATGGGACCAGCATTTTGGTTGCAATGGTAATAGAAATACGTCTAAAAAATAATGCTGAAAAAGCTTGATCCTGTGACTACATAAAAAAATACTTGGTAGACTGGAGATACAGGGCATTATGAGAAGATAATGAATGCTCATTTGATTTTTTGGTCAGTGACTGTACTTCAAATACTTTTTAAGTTTATAGCGTAGGATCCAGAAATCTGGACAGACATCTGACTATTTTCTTCAATTTCATTTCAACTATTCAAGTACTAAATCGCACAAGTAGGGGACATTACATAGCTCTGCAATACTTGAGCGTCTTGTTTATTTATACTTTTTCAGTGGACATGTGTACATGATGAAATAGCCATGAGAACAATTATTCCAAACGGTAAGTTTCTTCTGGTTTGCTGAATTGAGCACTGGTATACATGTATTTGACCATTAAACAGATATCAGATATAATCACAAGTAATGTCACTCCCTTTGTGTTGCTTGCCAAGCTTTAACACAAAATCCAAAGACCTCATTGGAAATAAGTCTTCGGTCTTTATGGGCGGGCAATCCAAGGTTATTACACAGTATTATGTATGTCCAATGTTGCATTAATTGAATACTTCTTTGGGAATTGCCATTAATTTCATTTAAGTTACCAGTTTTCTATAGAATATTTTATTCTGATAGATTATTAACCATTTTTATGCTGGATTTTGCCAAAACAGTAGTCTATAATTGCATTCTGTGATACTTTATATTTAATAGTTAATTAATTTTATGTAATATGGTTGATAGTTATAAAATACCTTTTACTATTGTATCTATTTTTTATTTGTAATTGAGTATGTATATTTAATGTAACCAGTATAATTATGTGTGTTTTAACCTGAACAAATATCAATCAATCAATCCTTTGATTTATAACCTGAGACAACTAAGATATAGAGAAAATGCATTACTTTTATTTTCCCATGGTAATATTATCAAAATACAATATTCTTACGGTTGTTTCTTTTCTTGCTTTTGTTAAATTTCACATTCACAAAGAAAGAGTGTAAACAATGTAATACAGGTACACATCAGTTATCCCACGGTCAGTTTTAGAAAGTTGTCTGCAATTTCTGTATGGAAAGTTGAAGTAGATATTTGTAAAAGCTTGTGACATTGTAATAGGTGTCCAGAATTTGGCAGCTGTGATGCGTGGTCCCCTGGAGGAGTGGTACAGTGAGGACATCATCATGTTGAAGTGGGGATTCTCCGATATTGTCATAGCTTCTGTCTCTGGGAAGACACTGGTAATGTAAATTGATATTAACTTTGTGTGGTATTATTATGTTGCTCAGTGGGGTCAGATTTAGTAGCTACTCCGAGAAGTAAATGATAAACCTGGGTAACTTGGGTTACTTGTTCAGAATCGTGCTATTATTAAATATGGTACTCATTAATGAAATGGTTTGAATGTAATATACTAGTATACTACACATTGTTAGTTCCATACAAACATATATTACATAGTAAACATGGTATTGATGAAACTTCACCTGAGTTTACTAATTACATACATATTATCAAAAGCATCACCTTTGTTAATGAAACAACCTTAACTTGCATAGAAATA
This sequence comes from Panopea generosa, assembly GCA_029582155.1. Classification (NCBI taxonomy): domain Eukaryota; kingdom Metazoa; phylum Mollusca; class Bivalvia; order Adapedonta; family Hiatellidae; genus Panopea; species Panopea generosa. The sequence goes on along the minus strand of CM055895.1, from coordinate 64,758,513 downwards.
TATTGTCACTTGAAAAATAAAGTTGGTGACTTAATGTAGATAATATTAATACTGCTAATGTTTTGACTTTAATTTGACTTGTGTTATAATAGAAGTGATAATTTTCAAACCTTTCTATTATTCAGCTTGATGCATATCTCGCACATACTCTACTTGAAACTCTACAGCAATATTTCGATGACGATGTTGGACATGTAGACAAAGAAGGTCGTATACTTCTACAACTGTGTGATAATGTACAGTTTAATCACTGTCTAGTGGTAAGCTTTCTTAATATAATAGCTGATGTGATAATCTACAGTTTTGTCACTGTCTAGTGGTAAACTTTCTTAATATAATAGCTGCTGTGATAATCAGTTTAGTCACTGTCTAGTGGTAAGCTTTGTTAATATAATAGCTGCAGTGATAATGTACAGTTGAGTCATTGTCTAGTGGTAAACTTTGTTTATATAATAGCTGCTGTGATAATGTACAGTTAAGTCACTGTCTAGTGGTAAGCATTGTTTATATAATAGCTACTGTGATAGTGTACAGTTTAGTCACTGTCAAGTGGTAAACTTTGTTTATATAATAGCTGCTGTGATAATGTACAGTTTAGTCACCGTCTAGTGGTAAACTTTGTTTATATAATAGCTGCTGTGATAATGTACAGTTTAGTCACTGTCTAGTGGTAAACTTTGTTGATATAATAGCTGCTGTGATAATGTTCAGTTTTAGTCGCTGTCTAGTGGTAAGCTTTGTTTATATAATAGCTGCTGTGATAATGTACAGTTAAGTCACTGTCTAGTGGTAAACTTTGTTGATATAATAGCTGCTGTGATAATGTACAGTTTAGTCACTGTCTAGTGGTAAACTTTGTTTATATAATAGCTACTGTGATAATGTACAGTTTAGTCACTGTCTAGTGGTAAACTTTGTTGATATAATAGCTTCTGTGATAATGTACAATTTCATCACTGTCTGGACTTTTGAGCAATTACCGGAAAGCTCAAAACAGTGTGAATAAGACACGCCAACATACAAATCGTGCTGAGACGCTTTGTCCACATATCAAATGACAGAAATCATTAAGAAAGTGCAGTATGTTTCATGTACATGTTTACTTGCTTGTATCAATATTATTTTCTTCAGCAGACTTACAACTTTATGTCAATATCTGTTCTTTAACGTTTTGCACTTTGTTACCAGCTCATAATTTAACAAATTTTCTAAATTAGACAAGCCTGGCCAAACAGTCTCCAGATAATGTCAGAAAGATAGTTTTTCTGCTAGAGACTTATTTATACTACCAGTCTGTGACAGATTCAGGGGAGGTAATAAATGAAAACACTGAAAACCAATTTTTGGAAGAGACAACTCCGCATCCTACCAAACATCAACATCCAGATATTAAAGATAAAGTAACAGAGGTGCTACAAGATGTGTTTTTAAAGAATCTCTTAAAAGCTGCAGGTAAACTATTATTATGGTGTGGATTTCTTTTTCAATGTGTTTCAAGTAGTTGGTGTTTAAATTTGTTTATTTGGATATTTAACATCATTTTTAGGGCTAACAGACGATCAGTAACCGAACCACACTTTCCTGGGACCTTGGAATAGTGACCAGTACTAGAGCACACCCATCTTCACAAGTAACTGATAACTTTCTCTCCTGAATCAGCGATGAGAGCAGAATAACAATGAGATGTGATGTCAGGCTGTCCTTAATAAAAGATTTATTTGCCCCACTCCTACCTACTTTGACACCAAAAATTGCAGCTATTCAAACTTTTTTATTGACTTTCAAAGTGTTTTTTTTTTCTTCATGTTTTCTGTACATTTTCCTTTAAAATGACTATGAAAAATCAAAATCTGGGAGAGAAAAAAAAATTAGCTACCTTAACCTACCCACATGAAAAATACTGGGTCGGAGCACAGCACATATTTTTTTTAAAGATGGCTTCATATATAAAAGGACCATATCATTAAATTGTACATTTATAAATCTTTGTATATCATATACATGTAAATGTATGCAAGTTGCATTGAAAAACAAAAGCGGTAATATGTCGATTCATACAGATCATAACACAGTTGGCCTCCTACAAATACTACTTACGGTACTGAAGTACAGGCCCATCCGCTGTAGTATTGATGTGAAGACACTATATCACGGTGAGTATGTATTCCATTCAGCAAATGTTTCCTATAAAACTTTTTTAAGATACATGTAATCATAATATATTGCCCATGAGTTATGACCCTTGATTGATGTAAAAAAAATGCTGTCATGTAAACACTGTAGCATGTTCATTTTTTATCTGAATGATACCAAACATTGTCAGAATGTTCCTGTCAGTGGAAGATCATGAGTTCTTGAACCAGTCATATCGGACCATAATGGACAGAGTTGTGGCCCTTGATTGATGTATGTTTTTTGTCTCATAAACACTGTAGCATGTTCAATTTCCATTTGGTTGTGACCAAACTTTAGGTCCATTAAATCTTAAATGAGTTTTTGAACAAGCTATATTGTACCAGAATGGCTAGAGGTATAGACTTTAATTAATGCAAAAAGGCTGATTTTTGTCTCGTTGACAGTAGCACATTCAGTTTATCAGATTGTAACCAAACTTTGTCAGAATGTTCTAAGGTCCTTGAAAGCTTGAATGAGTTCTTGAACCGCACGTGTTAACACTAGCTTCTTGAGTTTTCATCAGATTGTAACCAAACTTTGTCAGAATGGTCTGAGGTCCTTGTAAGCTTGGATGAGTTCTTGAATTATGCTTGTTAACACTAGCTTCTTTAGTTTTCATCAGATTGTAACCAAACTTTGTCAGAATGGTCTAAGGTCCTTGAAAGCTTAGATGAGTTCTTGAACTGCGCTTGTTAACAATAGCTTCTTTAGTTTTCATCAGCTTGTAATTAAACTTTGTCAGAATGGTCTAAGGTCCTTGAAAGCTTTGATGAGGTCTTGTACCGCACTTGTTAACACTAGCTTCTTTAGTTTTCATCAGATTGTGACTAAATTGGGTCATAATGATATTTACTCATCTGTGTGTATTTATGAAATTCTGCTTTAACAAATAGTGTTTTTGTCCTGAAAAAAAACCCACTAGAATTAAAAATAATTGCAGTTTAATTTATTGTCCAAACTCATTTCCTTTTCAAGATTTTATCCAAATGTTTACAAATCTACAGTTCAATTTTTTTCATGAAAATAGTTAAAAGAATTGGTGGTGTCTGTCCATTTTCAGTGATGAACTTGTTATCAAGGAAGAGGACGTTGACTCCAGAGTTGAAGGAAGTGTGCATGCTGACAATACTGGCCGCAGTCACATGTGTAAACAAGGCCCATAGTCAAGGTTTTCTCACTTTTCTCTTTCATAACAAAACATACACTTCAATTTACATTGATTTGAATGAGCATTGGTTATTGATAAAAGTTCTGCCAGTTACATGTATTTCTCATGATACCTTACTTAACAATTTAAATTACCATTTCAGACGTGTTATTGTTAAATACTGAAAGAATTGAATTATACACTTCATAATTCAATAATTTTTTTATTAGATATATATATATTTATCTAAACTGGGGCCCCTCCACAGCCGGGCCCAGTTAATAGCTCAGTCTGTAGCACATACGATTATCAGTCCAGGAGTTGTGAGTTTGAAATCCCCACCCAGCCAGTCTCCTCGATGATTGCTATACGACATTGTGTCTCGCTGTCATTCGTCACTCACCTCTGATTCAAATGGGAAAGTTACCAGTTAATTGCAGATATAGGTGTGCTCGGGTACTGGTTAACCTTCAAGGATCCCAGAAAAGAGTGGTTAGGTTAACTGATTGTCTGTTATCCCTTGATAACATAAAGATGATGGTAAATGTTTAAACCTACTACAAATCTCCCTGCGCTATACTGACTTAAAAAATAAAAACCTTTTAATCGTGAAAAAATTTGGCTTTACAAATTTGGTTTTATATGTTGACATTACGGCCAAGTAATTCAATAAAACGTTTTTTCAATAGGCCAACACTTACCAAAATGTACCCTACATAATTAGTTTATAAGTTTTAATTAGTACATGGGGAATAATCTGGGATGATTGCATGCCCATTTTCTTTATGATTAGCTTTAACATTCCATTAGTTTATTTTGAACAAATTGGTTATGAATACTATGTACCAGATAAGATTAAGATCAAGTTGTAAAGCTATTGACATATTTCAAAGAATGCTGTCTGACAGAGCATTAACTGTAAGTTACTTATTGATATTCCAGTGTGTGCCATGATTTCGCAACATGAGGGCGTGATTGGTCAGCTTGAACATTGTATCCAGAGTGACACGGGAACACTGTACTGTGTTGCCTGTGATATTACCGCTGTCCTTGTACAGCAAACAAGTCTTAAGGTAAACACAGGGGGGAAATTATCTCACAATGTGATCGAGACAGCCAGTCAACATAAAAATATATGTTCACAGCTGACATTATTATAGTTGAGTAGGTATGCAGTAATCTTTTTTATGCCCCCGCAATTTTCAATGGGGGTGCATATTGTATGACCGCTGTCCGTACGTACGTCCCGTACGTAAGAAAATGGTTTCCAACTTATATTCTTAGTTTTAATGAACAGATTTAAATCAAATTGGTGTGTGACATCACATTCCGGTAATACAGGTCAAGTTCGTATTTCGTTCTGGTCTGATGAGTTATGCCCCTTTTTGGACTTAGATTATGGACACATGTCATGAAATTGGTTTCCACTCGATATCTCTTGAAGTCTTGGATGGATTTGATTCATATTTGGTAGAAAGATGTATGGTGATAAACTACATCTCAAGTCCAATTTCCATCAAAATTCCTGCATATTTACTAGGTGTTCTGGGCTCTGACTGGCTGATAGTTTCCGACCTTTATGGACCAATTTTGACCAAAATTTATATTTGGCTTTATATCAACAAGACCCAGGTCAAGTTTATTAGGTGATCTTGACTCTGATTGGCTGACGCTTTCTGACCAGATGCGATAGTCAAACTTGCTGAATTTGCGTTAGCTGCCATCTACAATGTAGTTACAAAGCGGGGGCATCTGTGCCCCATGGACGCATTTCTAGTTTTTTTTATTTTGTTGATTAAATTATAATGTGGTATCAAAAGCTTTAATGTACTAAAATATAATAAGTGCAAATATTATGATAAAATGCGAAAGTCCTTTCTTATCCATATTTTATACCCCGACATTGAAAAATGGTGAAGGGGAATTAAGTGTTTCCCCTGTCTGTATGTTTGTTCCCATATCAGACCACGTATCAAATTTGGTGTGCAGTTGTATAATGATGAAATACAGGTCAAGTTAGATATTTGCCAGTGTCCGTCACAACTTACCGGTAAGGTCATTATAAATTAATTGCTAGATCATCATCCAAATATTTCTTAAAAATGGTGAGGGCGGGAGGATTTTATTTTTTATTTTTAATTTAAAAATGTTTGATGTTTTTTTTGTTGTTTTTTTTTTTTTTTTTTTATGAAAATAGGATCGGGGCGGCATGAAAATAAGGGAGCGGGCAGGTATGATAATCTAGCAAGTACATGTATTTAATTAATATTTGGTATGCAGTTGTATAATTTATATTACGAAATACAGGTCAAGTTTGATAATTTTTACCCACCAAAACCCCCATCAAAGATACTTATTCTTGTATACAACATTAACTGTGATATTTTAAGGTTTTTTATTCTGGTCGATTTTTATAGTAGTACGAGAATATCATAGAATTTATGACTGAATGCGTCGTAGCATGAGGATTTTATGATTTTATGATTGATTGAATATTTAGCGTCATTTTTATGCCATCGAGGGCTAACAGACGATCAGTTAATCTAACCACTTTTTCCTGGGATTAACCAGTACTTGAGCACACCCTGTCTCCGCAAGTAACTGATAACTTTCCCACTTGAATCAGTGGTGAGAGATGAATGATAATGAGACACAATGTCGTATATCAATCATCACGGAGACTGTTGCCGGGCGGGGGATTTGAACTCACGACCCCTCGATTGATAGTCAGACGCGTAACTGACTGAGCTAATCGGGCCCGGCTCAGGATTTTATGAATGACATAACGTCATAGCACGAGGTGGGTAGGATAGGGACATGAAGGCAGTGTAGGATGAAATATCAATACCTGTTAATATATTCAGAAATTCTTGTCTGGTATGCAAAAAATATTTATCTCCAAATCACTTCAGTCATATATTAGAAATTATTGACATTTTTTTATATATATAAAACAAGTGGTATCAATACTAGTAGTACTAATACAAGTAAAAAATATTTGAAATGAATTTTGTAAAGTTTACATGGTCTAAAATTTCAGTATGCATTAATGTGTCACTTGAACAGAAATTGTTTAATTTTGAGGATTCTTGCATTGATATTACAAATTCTTTATCAGTGTATTAAGGAATATATTTGAAACACATATTTTTTCCAGGGTTGTCAGAGTTTGGTGACAATAAATCTACCTGGTCTCGTACAGAAGGTCTTACAGTATGGTGGGAACTTACAGACAGCGAGTTTGAATCTTCTCACTTCACTTTTTGGTGTGAACTTGACCAGTATGGTAATAAAAACAACAGGACGCATCACAAACAATCAGTACAGGACATTGTATATAAATCTACAACAGCTTATAGTCAAGGTCAGAAATTAGTGTGAAATGTTGAAATTTGTGTGCATGTTTTGATATTATTCATCGTCCTACTGGTCGATGCCTGAATATATGCTATTTTTTGGGGGGCAATGCAGACTGTAGATAAGACTATCAGTTTCTTTACTATGATCATTGTAAATCATTGATACATTGGTTTTAAGTTTTATCCAAAATGCTTTAACTTTGTAGATATATCCCTTTACTCCATAGATACGCGTTTTCCCGCACCAATCGCAGAAGGCCTTTGAAAACAGCGCTGGAAGAGTTCAGATTGCTGGTAACTGTGTCATTTAATATAAACATAATTCACCCAATAATTCAAAAGCCTTCTATATTAGGTGTCCAAAGGCGTCTATATTAGAGGTGTCCAAAGGCATCTATATTAAGTGTCCAAAGGCCTCCATATTAGAAGTGTCCAAAGGCGTCTATATTAGAGGTGTCCAAAGGCGTCTATATAAGAGGTGTCCAAAGGTGTCTATATTAAAGGTGTCCAAAGGTATCTATATTAGGTGTCCAAAGGCCTCTATATTAGAGGTGTCCAAAGGCGTCTGTATGAAGTAAAGGGATGTATAAGAAAATGGTTGTCTTGTGATGTATTATTTTTTTCCTGTTTGCAGAATCTTATTCAGGTTATGATACAAATATTGATCCAACCATACATCTTTTGTTTTAAGGTAAAAAATGATGGAAGCATTTTATTTTACCCTCTGTTGTCAGTTTACACATCTATCTGACACTTAACCTGGTTTCAGCCCAATAGTTGACAGACCTGAAGAGATTTCAACATTACTTCAAGTTGTAATCCACAAAAAAAGAGAAGCCTTTGCATGCTTGCGTTTCCATTCATGAACTTCAAATTTGTTTAATGTTTATTTTAAAGTTTTCAGTATTAGATGAGTCTCAGAAAGTAATTATAAATATCTTTCATGGTTTTGAGGTGCAGATGGAAGATTCCAACCTGACGGATAATAGTTATTCCCGAGGGACGAAATTTTCGATCTGCTACGAAAACTCATGAAAGATATATTTTCTTGTATACAACCAAAACTGTGTGATTTTTAAGACTTTTATTTTTTTATAGTAGCGCAAGGATACTATAGTATTTATGAATTAATATGCCATAGTATGAGGATTTTATGAATGGCGTTTTGTTACAGCGTGAGAATTTTATTTTGACCATAGGGTGAGATCGAAATATCTAACCCCGGTAAAAATGCAGATATCTTTATCCGGTGTGAAAGAAAAAATGAAGTCTATATATCCAAAGGACACGGCGAAGGTTAATTTGAAAAGAAAATTAGTTGTACAGTACAATTAAAGGACGTATCTACATTTAATGATATTCAATTTTTAGCTCTACTGGCCAATTAAAGGCCAGAAGGGCTTATGCCATGGAGCGTTGTACATAGTCTGATGTCCGTTAGCAGCACTTTCTCTGAAACCACTAGGCCAATTAAACTGAAACTTTACATGGATATTTCTTTTACATACGAGACTATACAGAAGATTTTTTTTTTATTTGAAATTCAAGATGGCCGTCATTACTAAAAATCGTCTAACACTTAAAAAATCTTCTTCTCATGAACGGTTCAAGAGATTTTCAAAGTGTTTATGTAGTAATGATAACCAACTATAGTTTTGTTAGATTTGTTCAAATGGTGTCCCTAGGGTTAAAAATGACCCCACCCGTGGGTTCAATTAAGGGACACATGTCGTTATTATAAATATTAATTTTTTTTTTTTAAAAATGGAAATGATTTTGCCTATATCTTCACAGAAGCATTGTTTGGTGAAGGAGGTTCAGATTTATAAAAATGACTGGGTTCCACTGTCTTAAGGGGTCAGGAGGGGCCCCAAAAGGGTAAAAATTGGGAATTACAAAAATCAAGAACCTGTATGTAAAATTTGTTGATATTTGGCGTAAAAATTACTCAATTAGTAGGGGTTTGATTGCAGATAAGAAATTAGGGGCTAAAATTTGTAGGGGCCCTGTAAGGGATACTATGGGAAAACAGAAAATTCTCTTTTTTTTCATCTATTTAGGCAAAATTATTATTCAATTTGAGTTCTAAAGTATTGCTTAGTCATAGGAAATAAGATTTGGCTCAATAAGGAGAATTGACATTCAATAATGGGCCAGGTTGGGTAAAAAAAGAGCTAAGATAGAAAATTTTCAAAAATCTTCCTCCCAACAACCAGTTAGTCAAATATGTTCATATTTAATATGGATTTTCCCAATGAGTATGGGTTTAAAGTTTGTACAAATCAAAGGACACTGGTATGTATAGAGGCTCTGTAAGGGGTCTTTGAATTTTACATAGGAATACTATGGGGAAATGGAAAATTCTGATTTTTTTGTCCATTTGGGTAAATAATTTATGTTGTTCAATTTGAGATCTAAAGCATTGTTTAGTAATAATAAATTTGATTTTTTTCAATAAAGAGGATTGAATTTCCATAAGGGGTCAGGGGATGGATGGGGCAATAATGTTAAAATTGTGAATTTTCACAAATTTCCTCTCAATAACCTTTCAGTCAAACTAGTTCATATTTGATATAAATTATCCTTACATCAGCAAGAATTAAATATTATGCATATCAAGGGGCTGGGATATATTTGGGCCCTGTAATGTGACTTTTTGAAATTTAAATCATTTCTGCTCATAACAAATCCCTTTTAAAGAGTGGGTGATTGAAGTTCTGACAAATTAAGGTTTCTGTACAGGGGACTATATTTTTTTTACAGATGAATGATATGGGAGTTTAAAGTACATGTATTTCCTTTTCATAGAAATTAAGATTTTGTTCAGTATGGGTGTGGTGGGGATATTTATCCATAAGTTGTTAAGACCCCCCCCCCCCCACAAAGAGGGTAAATATTGTGGAATTTCAAAAAGTGCTATGGCCACTATGAGTAAGTAGAGCATCCTAAGGCCCTCTTGGGCCTCTTGTTTATTGTTTTTTCCAGTGTATTTTGTTTAATACATATAAATACATTTTTTTAAAATTAATTTCACATTTCCAGGATGTTAACAGACATGAAGCAGCCCGGGAATGTATGGATAAACTGCTACAGTATGTGAACCACATAGAGCCTAAACTTGGTATGTAACATGTTTTAGTCCCGACCAGTTTCATATAGGTCATGATTTCTTATCCTTCCCCTATAAGTGATTGTATGTATTATTAAGGTAATCACTTGATTGCTGTCCCTATTAAATAGATCATTTGTTTGAAAATGTTTTCCTCTTAAAACTCACAAAATAAAACAACTTCAATGGTACAGCATTCTGGTAGGAGATTTATGCTGCACTGCAATATTTCTTTACCTTGATTTAATTTTGTCAAAGTTGGATGTCCTTGTACAAGCCAGAAGGCAAAGGTATTTTTTTTTGCATAATAGTCACACAAAATATTCTTTTTATTGATTTATGTATCTTTCAGGCTGTGAACTTTTGAGTCAACCCTGGAACCAAGTCCTTTTGGATGTGACCCTTGACCTTTGCACAGATGCTTCAACAGTTCAACTACCACTGAAATTGTTCTGTATGGTATGAATTTCCTGTTTAATATAATAGCTTGAATGACCAGCATCATTGTCAAACAGTACAAGACATTGTATGACAGACTGTGCTACAATATAAATCGATTCAAAATTGATATTGCATATTTTGATATTTTTTGATACACATTTTTTTTCTCTTTTTTTTTTTTTTTGAATGGGGTTTAACACCATTTTCAACACATTTCGGGTTATATATGGCAAATCCAGTTTTACTGGTCGAGGAAGACCTCAGACTGAATAGAACCACTGTCCTTCAGCAAGTAACTGGCAAACTTTCTTACAAAGTTTTTGGAGTAAGCGAGACTCGAACCTATGACCTTAGCAGTGAGAGGTAAATATCTTGAGATGACGTCTTAGACCACTTGGCCACAGCCTTGTTAATACCTGGGCAATCATTTCAAATTATGGTTTTATTTTTTGCTTTCGTAATCTCAACAGTTCTTTATGTAAAATTATTTTGTTAGATATTGTCAAAAAAATTTTTTTTGCACGACTGCAGGAAATAAAAAGCTGCTAAGAATGTTTCCAAAAATGTATCACAATTTCATGCATTAGGTATCCAAAGTTCAACTTTGTATGTTGATCAATTACCCCCCTTTACATTAAGATAAGAACATGTCGCACTATCAAAATCAAACTTGTTTTTATTCAAACTATTAAACTATCATATGGTGTTTGCACAAATTTATTGCTTTTCTGTTTATTCATGAAAGTATCAATCTAGAAAGCAGTGCATAAGTTATATATTTTTATCCATTGTTTACTTAAAATTTTATTTTGACTCAAATTGGAAAATTAATAATACTGTTCATGTTTGATCATTGCTTAATATAAAAAGAATGAATGAATGAATGGTGTTTAACGGCACATTGACACAAATATAAATAGAAACAATGCTATTACAAAACTGAGAATGCCACATAAAACATATATGGTAATATTCATTTTTATACCGTTGTATCATTATATAGCAGTTGGTTTAAACAATATTTTATTCAAGAACTGTACATAGTATATTACATAACATATGCAGTTTATAAATGACAAACAATTCTAAGAATTGGGATTTAGAAAAAAAGCTAATAAGCTTGAATGAATCCAGTTCCCAGAAATTACTGGTGATATACAAGTGAATTTAAAAGTGGTGTTATATAAAGCATGTACTAGTATGTTATTTGAAATATTTATTGTTATAACTTAAGAGTTTATTCACTGGCGTAGTTATTCCATTTGAACAAATACCCCGTGGTTGTTTTGCATAAGTCTCGTAAGAACTGTGAAAAGAGAAGGAAAAAAAAAAAGAGAAGAAATTGAAAGTTGAAAATGATTGAACAAGAAGGTTAAAGAAATAGAAAAGTAAAAATGAGAGGAAAGTGGTTATGCGTGAGTGCCCTGGGTAACCGAATAGGATTTGTGTGTTTGATTTTACTTGTACAATATGAACAGCGATTTGTAAAAAAGAAAGTATAAAATCATTAAGGTTCAGATCAGACAAATCGTTTTGTACTAATTATATTCTTTTGCACAGCATCAAATACAGCGATATTTGTTTTGTGGCTGTTTCTTGAATTTCCCCTTAGCAACAGGTTAAGGCTGATATTAGTTATGCCTTCAGATCTTATGGTGTTAAACATTTCAGTTCGATGATTGTTATAGTTTGGACAGTTGAGTAAGAAATGTTTACTGTCTTTGAGTGAACGGCATGTGCACATGGGACTTTCAACAATATTTTTGGAATATAAATGTTGGTTAAGTGAACTACAATTTAGTTGTAGACGGGTATGGTATATTTGAGCCAATCTCTCTCCGTGGAGGAAACAGGTAGGAACTTTGTCAATAATAGGGTTTAGTCTATTCTTAAATATACTTAATGTTGGTGAGTTCTGGGTTAGTATAGGTAAACTATTCCATGCTTTTACTGTTGATGGAAGAAAGCGATGTGCAAAGAGTTGTGTATTACAAGCAATTGGTTGAATATTGTGTGAGTTTCGTAAATTGTAATCTATTCCAACCGAAACCATATCGGGTATAAGTGTTGTTAGGTAAGATGGAGTTATTTCTGTTTTCATTTAAAAAAAAAAGTATTAGTTTATGTTTTAGTCTTCTAGATTGTAATGTTTCCCATCCAGTTTCTTTATACAACATATTAATGGTTACTAGTTTAGTCGCTCCTGTGACAACTTGAGCGGCTTCGATTTGTATTTTTTCTAGATCATTTGCTTCAGATGCTGTACAATTATCCCATATTACATCTGCATATTCCAGCAAAGGGCGTATGAAAGTAAAGTAAATTGTTTGAAGTGATTGGCGATCAAGTTTAAACTTTAAATTTCTCATAATGTTTAATCTTTTCCAAGCCTGTCCCTTTATATGCTTTAAGTGGAATTTCCAGGTACCGTTATTTGAGAGAATGACACCAAGATGCTTATGTGACTGAACTTCTTGGATTATTATATTATTCATGACAAGTTGAGAGTGGAAGGGTTTATTTCGTTTACGCGAAACAAGAAGTGCTTTTGTTTTATTTGGATTGAAAGTTACTAACCACTTATCAGCCCAATTGTGAATTTTTTCAAGATCTGAATTAAGAACAAGGGAAGCCTGGTCAGGTGTTTCTACAACTATCAGTAAACTGGTATCGTCAGCAAATAAACGGATATTAGAGTTTATGTCTTCAACAATATCATTTATATACACAAAAAAAAGAAGGGGGCCAAGTATTGAGCCTTGTGGCAAACCAGCTTTTATGTACTCCCATCCAGACATGGAACCAGGAAGAACTACACGTTGCCTTCGACCATCTAAATAGTCAGAAAACCAATTAAGTAGCGTTCCAGATATACTTACTGATCGCAATTTAAATAAGAGTCCTTTGTGTCAGACACTGTCAAAAGCCTTGCTTATGTCACAAAAAACAGAACACATTTCTTTCCCTTGGTCAAGGGCCTCACAGATCATATTATAAATATCTACTAACTGGTTAACAGATGAATCTTTAGGTACAAACCCAGATTGAAGGACACTTATGATTTTATTTCTTTGGAAGAAATTGAAAACATATTTATGGACTATCTTTTCCATAACTTTGTCTAAAGTTGATAAAGGGAGATAGAACGATAATTGGATGCTTCAGATGGATCATTTTTCTTTAATATAGCACAAACATTTGCTTCTTTCCAAGTAGCCGGAATTTTGCACATGTCTAAGGAGTAATTGAATAGATTAGCTAGCGGCAGTGACAATTCATTAGATAGTTCTTTTAGTACTTTATTATTCACAGCGTCTCGACCTGTTGCTTTACCAACTTGTAGCGTTTGTAAGATGGATTTTACACCTAATGGTGTTACTTTAATATTTTCAAGTTTGGGTCTTTCTTGATTGATGTTTAGTATAAGCAAATTTTTATTGTTTTCATTTAACACAGTTTGGTCTACAAACAAGAGGCCCAAGAGAGCCTGAGGACGCTCTACTGACTCATAGTGGCCATAGCACTGTTTGAAATTCTACTATGCAATAGAAACATCGGGGCGGGATCATTTTTAACTCTAGGGACACCATTTGAACAATCTAACAAAACTATAGTTGGTCATCATTACTACATAAACATTTTGAAAATCTGTTGGACCGTTCATGAGAAGAAGATTTTTTAAGTTTTGGACTATTTTTAGTAACGGTAGCCATCTTGAATTTTAGATCGAAAAAATAAATCTTTCGTATAGTCTCCTATGCAACAGAAACATTCATGTGAAGTTTCAGTTTAATTGGCGTAGTGGTTTCAGAATAAATAAAAAAAAAAGAGAATTTTCTGTTTTCCCACAGTATCCCAATGTAAAATTCTAAGTCCCCTTACAGGGCCCCTATATATTTTAGCCCCTAAATTCTTATCTGCAATCAAAGCCCTACAGTTAGGGATAATTTATATCAAATATTTACAAATCTGACATACCAGTTCTTGAGAAAACAATTTTACTAATTCCCAATTTGTACCTCTTTGGGGCCCCTCCTGACCCCTTAAGACATAGGAACCCAGTCATTTTTACAAATCTTAACCTCCTTCACCTAACAATGCTTTAGTGAAGATAAAGGGAAAATCATTTCTATTTAAAAAAAAAAAAATAAAATATTATATTGACATGATTGTGACACCTAATTGAACTCTCGGGGCAGGGTCATTTTAAACCCTAGGGACACCATTTGAACAAATCTAACAAAACTATAGTTAGTCATCATTACTACATAAACTTTTTTGAAAATCTGTTGGGCCGTTCATGAGAAGAAGATTTTTTAAGTTTTGGACTGTTTTTAGTTACGGCGGCCATCTTGAATTTCAGATCGAAAAAAAAAAATCTTCTGTATAGTCTCCTATGCAATAGAAACACCCATGTGAAGTTTCAGTTTAATTGGCCTAGTGGTTTCAGAGAAAGTGCTGCTAACAGACGACAGACGTCAGACGACGGACAACAGACAAAGCGCCATCGCATAAGCACTTCTGGCCTTTGGCCAGTAGAGCTAAAAACGAGTTTTAAATAGAAGCTTTTTCAGGGCCTTCTGTGTAATATTAACCATTAAGCTTAAGCGGTGGGATATAAGATGACAAATCGTTTGGTTTAATAAAATATTTTAAGGTTTTCCACCAATCTGAACTATTCAATGAGTTTGATTTAAGTTTTTTTGTCATCATATCATAATATTTTTATGTTTAGCAGTTGGAATTAGTTTAATAGTTTCGTCGCGAATTGCTTTATATTAATTCCAACTGTCAACACTTTGTTTGTGATTAGCATTGTATAACGTTCTTTTCCGTTTACGGATTGATTTTTTAATTTTGTTATTTATCCACGGTGCTTGTGACGATCTTATTGTAACATATTTGTATCTCTTCCGCAAGTTTTAAGACTGCATTTGTTACATTGCTAGTGTATGTATCAATATCTTGATGGAAAAGTGAATTCCAGTTTAAGTCGGAGGCTTTTTGTCACCCTTGTCATATAACCAAATTTTACGTTTAAATGTACTATGTGTTGGCTTATAAGAATTAAAAATACAAAATATGGGACAATGGTATCTATGAAGTTGTTCTTAAAATGGCTCTCCTACACCAGATAGAATTACATTTTCCAGTTTAGTGACAAAATAGATATCTATGATAGAGGATGAGTGCTTGGTGAAATCAGTTGGTTCTGATATAAGCTGAGATAAATTGTATTGCAATATGATGTCATTAATTTTTGATGAGAAGATAGACTTAAGTGTATCAAGATTAAAATCCCCTGTAACAATAATTTCGTCAATCATAGTATTTTTTGCAAGACCAATCGAATCTTCGATGGCAGAAAGAATAGCATTTGGCAATTTGGTGGTCTGTAGAAGGCACCTATAAATTTTGGTTTGTTTTTAATATTAATTTCTATCCATATAGATTCGATACCAGGAACCTCAAGGTCAGCTTGAGCTTAACCGGAATATTTCCATTAACATATATAAGGATACCACCGTGTTGATCTGATGGTCCGTCTTGTCTAATTGGGGCGGAAAAATTATTAAAGATGATATAGCAGTTGAGCAACTACAACCCCTCTTAAATAAATCCTTATGCTTGTTCAGTTTACAGAATATGAAGCTGGATGTGAACTTATAATGTCTTCCCCCGACATGTTGAAACATTTGCTGAAATCCTTGGAGAGATCAAAACAGGCAGCTTTTATCAATGACATTCCCAAGAAGTTGAAAAGCAAACTGTTGTCTCAGGTATTCTCTTTTTCTTTATAAACTCATGCATTATAAAATTAGTGTAGATGCAAAATGATAGCTCATTATGTTGTCTTGTCAATGTGTTTGTGGGTTTTACAATAAATGTAACATGTTCCATGATGTTGTTACAAAATGTTGTCTGCTGTCATTTAATTAATGTTACTTATTTGGCTATCAGTGACATTTCCAACTTATTTAACATTCTTTTCAGAACACAATTCTAAAATTTTATCATTCAAATGCCATTTTATGAATCATTTGTTTAAACACACCAAAATACCATGTTTTTATTTAACAGGTCCTCGTAAATTATCTATTTTTCATGCACATTTAAGAAATGGTTGCAGTAACCTAAATTATGATTTATTTGTTAACAAATTAAAATTGTGTTAAAAACTGTGGGCATGAAAAAGAGGACGCCAAACACTATTTCTTGCAATGTTCTTCTTTTCAAATGATCGACTTCGTCTCTTTCGTGCTACAAGTCATCTTTATCCTTTAAGTGTTAAAACCTTGTTACAAAGGAGAGATGGTATCTCTGACGTTGAAAATATTGTTATATTTAACAATGTCCAAACTTATATTAAAGATACTAAATGTTTTGATAAACAATATATCTTAAGTTTCAGTATTTACCTCACAGTGGAGCCCCTCATTTAAGGTTGGCATTGGAAGCGATTATTAAAAACAATGTCATACTATCCTATTTGATTTTTTCTTCTTGCTTCCTATATGAATAAGTTTTACTGCCATCTTGATTGTTTATTGTAAATAATTTTTGTTGGGAAGGGCCGATTTTAATGTGGGATAAGTTGTGGCCCAGCCCTTTTGCTATTACATGTATACAAAAAAGCAATACAATATGTTTAAAGTAAAGCAACCTTCTTTCACATTAATGAATGGCAAACAAATCATTATTGATATCTGAAATGTCAAGCTGGTCTTGGAGGTCATACTTGGAGGGTTTTCTCATGGTCTAGCTATAGAGAAAGTTTCAGGTGAATCATCTTAAAACTGTGGGAAGATGTGTGTCTGCAAAGTAACGTTGGTCTAAACTGTCTGTAAAAAAAATTAAAATAAAAAAACAAAGGGGCATAACTCAATAAAAAAATTAATTTGGAATGCCAAAACCACAGGCATATGTCCAGATTTTGTACCTGATGTACAGCATGTTTCGTTTGAATTTGCTTAAAACTGTAGGAGGAGGTTATACGTGTGATATAAAAGTTAATTAAAAACAAAAAAAAAACAGGCCAGAACTGGATAAAAAATCATTGGATCTGAATGCCAGAAATTTAAAGATCCAATCAGAATGCAAAGGCTTATGTCCAGATCATGTACTCGCAGAACAGAAAGTTTCATTAACATAGTCTTAAAACTGTAGGAAGAGTTGAGTTTACAAGGTTATTGGTCCAAAGTGATGTAAAAAATTAATTAAAATTACAAAGGGCATAACTCAATAAACAAGAGTTGTAAGAAGAAAACAAAGCTTGCTGCTGGGATAAAACATACCACTCATGCAAAGACTGAGATTGGAGGCAAACACTTTAAACGCAACTAAACCCAAAAATTTTACCTGGGTGTCTAAAGACCAAAAATTTAAGTCCAAAAGGGCCATAACTTTGCCAAAATACAACCCGAGTTATGGTTCTTGTCTGTGTATGTTCCATCAATGATGGTGAACATACATGTGAAGTTTCATTCATATCAAATGAGTTGTTGCATAGATATCTTACCTGATAAAAAAATTTAACCTGAAAAATTAAGTACAAAAAGGGCCATTACTCTGCCAAAATGCAATCCAAAGCTATGGTTCTTGTCTGTGTGTGTTCCATTGATGATGGTGAACACACATGCAAAGTTTCATTTATATCCAATGAGTGGTTTCATAGATATCTTAAACTTAAACGCAGAAGTTTAACCTGGGTGACCAAGTCCAAAAAGGGCCATAGCTCTGCCAAAATGCAGTCCACAGTTATGGTTCCTGTCTCTGTGTGTTCCATCGATGATGGTGAACACAAATGTGAAGTTTCATTCATATCCAATGAGTTGTTGCATAGCTATCTTACCTGATAAAAAACTTAAACCTAAAAAATTAAGTACAAAAGGGCCATAACTCTGCCAAAATGCAATCCAGAGTTATGGTTCTTGTCTCTGTGTGTTCCATTGATGATGGTGAACACACATGCAAAGTTTCATTCATATTCAATGAGTGGTTGCATAGATATCTTAAACTTAAATGCGGCACAACACAAAAGTTTACCCTGGGTGTCTACAGGAGAAAAATTAAGTCCAAAAGGGCATAACTTTGCCAAAATGCAACCCCTGAGTTATGGTTCTTGTCTCTGTGTGTTCCATTGATGATGGTGAACACACATGCGAAGTTTCATTCATATCCAATGAGTGGTTTCATAGATATCTTAAACGCAGAAGTTTAACCTGGGTGACCAAGTCCAAAAAGGGCCATAGCTATGCCAAAATGCAATCCAGAGCTATGGTTCTTGTCTCTATGTGTTCCATCGATGATGGTGAACACAAATGTGAAGTTTCATTCATATCCAATGAGTTGTTGCATAGCTATCTTACCTGATAAAAAACTTTAACCTAAAAAATTAAGTACAAAAGGGCCATAACTCTGCCAAAATGCAATCCAGAGTTATGGTTCTTGTCTGTGTGTGTTCCATTGATGATGGTGAACACACATGCGAAGTTTCATTCATATCCAATGAGTGGTTGCAAAGATATCTTAAACCTAAATGCAGCACAACACAAAAGTTTACCCTGGGTGTCTACAGGCGAAAAATTAAGTCCAAAAGGGGCATAACTTTGCCAAAATGCAACCCCTGAGTTATGGTTCTTGTCTCTGTGTGTTCCATTTATGATGGTGAACACACATGCAAAGTTTCATTCATATCCAATGAGTTGTTGCATAGATATCTTAAATTTAAACACAACTAAATGCAAAAGTTTAACCTGGGTGTATAAGTCCAAAAAGGGCTATAACTCTGCCAAAATGCAATCTAGAGTTATGGTTCTTGTCTCGGTGTGTTCCATTGATGATGCTGAACACAATGCGAAGTTTCATTCATATCCAATGAGTGGTTGCATAGATATCTTAAACGCAACTAAACACAAAAGTTTAACCTGGGTGTCTACAGATGCCGCCGGGGTCATGGCAATAGCTCTCCTTAAACATTCATCCCAGCGAGCTAAAAATCATTGAATCAGAACGTCAGGACAACTAAAAAATTATCTAATAGGAATTTTAAAATCACAGGCTCATATTCAGACCATGTTTCTGTTGCGCAGCAAGTTACATTTGAGTCTGGTTAAAACTGTGGTAGTTGTTAATGCAAAACTTGACAGATGGATGCCAATATTCAATATCCCCAAATTTTCTGCAAAATGTGGGGGATTATAGGAATAAGGTGAGCTTTTAAAAGTTGTTTATAGAAAGATGTCCATCTATGAGCATGCATTGAATATTTTTTAAACACAAATATTTTCTTGCAGATAATAAAAACATATAATGATCAGCTGACACAATTAGAAGCAGCCCAGCTTGAGAAAAGTCTGACTTCAGATATTCCCTGCATGCCAAATGCTGTTGAAAACCCAAGACAAGATGATGTGATGGCTATACTTAGTTAATTCACAGTATTTACACACATTTTTGATTGGAAGGGTACACTTTATTAACACACAAAGTCAGTATAGAAAAGAACATGCAACTAAAAATAGTACTCTAGGAAAAGCATACACAGCATTGATGATAAAAAATTGTAGAAACTGATTTACTACAAATATATTCAAGTATTCTATAACTGTCCAAACCATTTGCAATCCTTGTTTAAAATATAGATGTTCTGGTTGAGGAAATATTTTATTTACTTCCATAACTCCAGTTGCATATGATCAGTTAGGTCACTGCTCTAGAGTAAAGCTCATACAAAAAGACATGTTAATATATGGATAATAAATAACACCATAAGACTATTGTTTACTTTTTATTTTTCTCAGTCCAGAAATGCTGCATCAGTTTTATATTAAAGATGATATTTCCATTAACATTTCTGTATTTAACAATATTACACTGTAGTTATTTTATTTACAAAACAATTACATATATAACTGAATAACTAACAGGGAAAAAAAGCATTTCTATGAATAAAGGAGCAATTATTTTCTAAATTGGTATTCAGTCCTTGATGTCTGTACTTGCCAATGACTGAAATCTCTTGAATAAATGTGAACTGAATACAAATTTGGAAACTTATCAATTTTACAACACTGAAAGTAATGGACACGAACACACGCACACAATCTCAATAGTTTCAATATAAATAACAAAGAATAATGTGGTAAATTAAATGAAGTGACAATGTGTCTAAATGGAAGTGCTAATTATTTTAATGCAGAATAAAAATTATAATGAGGCTCTATATATATTACGATTATTATTTTCTTAAACTAAACAAATGTTTTGTGAAGTTTGTTTTGATAAGATCTTGGTCATGAGGATTGAGTGTGAGAATCGCAGACGTGGGTTAATCTTCCACCAGGGATATAAGATGCCATTATCTATCTGCAATTAAGTCAAACCCCTCCTGGGGACCTAGATTGAAGCATATCACTAACAGGAAGGTTAATATAAAAACAGTTGATAGGTTTAAAGGGTGATTGTACAGGGTTAGTTTTTAAAAGATTTAAGATAGAGCAGGTTTCTAAGGGGAGACGTGTTCAGCTTGACTAACGGCCGAGCTGAACTCTGGCAGGGGCTGTACCACTACAGATGGTGCCAGGGCATTCCAGTGGACGATGGTTTTGGGGAAGAAAGAGTACTTATAATAATCAGTACTGGTCTGAATTAGGCTTTAGGATAATGAATGTGATGATCTACAAGGTCTAGTGTTGATAGTTATGTAATCTTCTGGTGGTATCGCCACGAGATAATGGATTATGCTGTAAAACATGACTGGCCTCTGATCAATCCTTCTTAGCTCAAGCAGTCTCCAGTACAGGTAGTTTAGCATTTCTGAGACACTATAAGTGCGTGCAAAGTCGTGTTTAACCCACAAAGCAGCTCGTCTCTGGACAGCCTCTAATTGGTAAATGAGTGTGTCATGCGGGAGACCAAACAGACGAGCAGTTTTCCAGTTGGAGCCCGACTAAAGTATTATATGCAGTAGCTTTAAGTGCTTGTGGATGAACTTTTATTATCAAGGCACTTTATCTGCATATCTCAAGTAATGGTTCTACCCAGGAAGACTCGAAGAATTATTTGTCTAAGTTCATGAACTTGTTTCCCAACAATTGCAAGGCAAGTTTAATTGTACCATTTTAAAGAACATTTAATTTAAAGAATATTCCTTAATCTTCATTGTATATGCAGTGTTTTTTTTATCCCATCTGTTCCAATATGGAGACCATTTAAAATTATAACTTCATGCTCTTACAATGTTTTTATTATTTATGGTATTACAACAACAAGATTAGGACAAATTGCCAAAGACAAAAATATTTTGGCAAGTTGATGAATATGTTAAATAAATACTAGGCATCTAATTTTGGTATTAATTATCTCTGCTTTAGAATGAGTAGAAGTATAGCAAAGGTCATTAACATGTCCTTCCCCCTTCCATTGGTAGAATATAATATACAAACAAATGAGCAAACAACATATATAAATTATTTAGAAATTGGACAGTAGTCTGCAAATTTTTTTATTATATCCCAACAATTATCTTTCATTGAATTTCTCGTTTTGTTAATTAACTTCTCAAGCATCAGAGAACTAAAACCATATTATGGTGATGAACAACTTAATATGCAGAATATACAATGTAAGTTTCAGTAGTGATATTAAGATGTCTCTTTCAGCCATTAACATGTATTTATGACTTGTTCTTCATTTACAGGCAATATAACAATTTGTTAACACTTGCTTTTCTGTTCACTGCACTGATATTTGAAATTAATGAAAAGTCACATGCCTTGCATCACTTGCCGTCTTGTTATCTGAATTGTTGGACTTTATAAATTCTTTTGAACATTTCTATTACGTTTTATGAAACAAGTTATTAAATCACACATGTGATTGACAGTTAATTTGTTTATATGACTTGTAATTGCGGCAGCAGGGCGCTTTCAAACAAAGAAGGGCGGAGCTTAAAAAGGGCAGGGCATTGCATCCTTTCATTCTGCTTTAGAAAAAAACACTATTATTTCAACTTGGACAAACCAATCACGCTTGAAGTCTTCCTGAGTAGAACCCGTACTAGGCATATGCAGAAAAAGTGTCATGCTTAAGGGCACCAGACATGGCCGCAGCCGAGGATTGAACCAACAACCCTCCGATCATTCAGCCGATATACCACTGGACCATGTGCACCATATTCCTATTTCATGAGCATTCAAAACGAAGAATTGCATTTATATATATAACAATGTACGAGATCAGGATTTCTTATTATAAACAGTTCTTACTACATTATTTCCTTTTTTAACTAAAACATTACATGACGTCCAGCTTCATACTTGAAGAATTGCCTAATTCTGAATAACCATTAGTGAAAATTGGACAACAATGATACTTCTTAACCATCTTCCATTTCGGTTTGTATATGAGTTTGCTTTGCATTTCATATACATTTATTTCTGTTCTTAAAAAAAAAAATATTTCAAATAATTTGTAATGAATTATAAAAAGTACTATTTTGAAATGAAATGGTTATCTTGAGTGACTCGAACGTAAAGTCAATTTCTAAAACCAATTGTACACTGTTAAGGTGCTCAAAATACAGATATAACATGTGTTTTTAAGTATGTAAATACATATGTACATAATATGTCTTTCAGTTATATAAATTTGAAATTGATAATATGACTCTGGTATGATAGAATATTGAGTAGAATACAACATATACAAACATGTCCTTAACAGCTAACTGAACACAAGTGGAGATGTTAATATAACAGAAAAGGTTAGTCACACAAACTAATTTACTTTTAAAAGACAATTTATTTTTAAAAGAGATAGCAGAGTAAGCCTACATGTAAAACCAGAAAGCAACTTTTTATAAAACGTAAACACTCTGAAAGATATTCATTTAATGTCGATTTACAATAATAAAATACTTTTGTGTGTAAATACTTATTTTAACTAATTTTGCAGTGCTTTGTGAATTGTTTTATACAAATGACTATAAACAAATTGCGTTCCATTTTTCAACGAAATGCACTCTTTTGAAAACATTGAAGCCAAGCCAAATGACTAATATGAATAAAACTACTTTAATAACAAAATCTGTTCAATATCTCACAGAACATTTATAACAACTACTATTTTATAACAAGTATGTATTGTTGATATGCAAAGAAGGCAAAATGAAAGCTATTCACCAGAAAACAAAAAGTACAATTCAATATTTTTAAAACAAAAGTGTTTTTTGCTACATGTAGTTAAAATATTTACCAGTTTACAATATATTAAGGACTGTCACGAGTAGACATGCACATGTACGTTCATATTTTATATGAAATAAACACGTTTCACTAAAATAACACCCTTCTCTATTGTCGAACTATATTGGCACGTTTATCTAAAGCCTGTCTACAAAATAAGCCTCGATCACAATTTATTGGTTCAACACTTGTAATAATCTATGCTTTGTGTATAATTAAGTATTCTTAGAACAGCAACATTTTTAAAAACATGCGAAGTACAACACTATGCTCAGTTTAAACCTTTCAATTACAATTCTTACTTTCAGCCTCATTCTGGTCGATTCTTCACATATTCTTATATTTTGCTTTTTTCCCCTTTGTTTCAATTATGCTTCAAATCCTTCAAATGGCACTTTTAAGCACTTTTCAATTGAGGCTCACACATTTTTGTCCATGAATCCTTCATAGCTCATACAACTTGGCATTTTACAGAACTCACAATTTGAAACATGCAGCAACTTTACAAGATGATAGTCTTAATTCCATTTGTCTTGCACTGAGCTGATGTCCCTTTAGTTTATTTCCATCTGGGATTAAACCCCTGGAGTCACTTCATGCTCCTTACATGGAGAAATCCACTACAAAAATGGGTTGAAATCCATGCATATATCTATATATATGTTGGTTGCCTTTATTCTTCTGTAACCATCTATTGAGGGGTTTCACTGCATGTATTCCATTCACAGTAACTTTTAATTACATCTATAAATAACTTTATTAACAGCTAATTACACAATCACTGATAAATATAAAATCCTAAAATATCTAAATATAGTTCTCAGCTTTTCACCTGTTTTTGGATATGTTGTAAAAATTCGTAATATGACATGCTAGATTCAGTCCGATCTTCCACAAAATGTTGGAAAAATTGCATCCTCAACCGCCCATCCTCCCTGTAAAATAAGTGTTGTCATAGTTACTAACATTCATATTTTAAAGAATGGGGAAATGTTGTTCAAGTACTTTGCTAGACATGCAGAAAATGATTTAAATACATTTTTTTTAGTTCTTTAAATGTAAACGAGGAAATGGGCTGGGCCACAAATTCTTCTAATTTAAGTTGTTAGTTACGGCATTCCACTTTAACTTAAAAAGAAATGATATTTCAAATATATGTGGCCATACATGAAAAAAATATACAACATACCATACATGTATATTTTATTTTCATCTGACAGTTTTTATTGGTATTATAGAAAAATTTCCAAGAAAAAAAGGTTATAATTTTTTTTACTTATATTTTCAAAACTAGTATGGCGCTACTAAGAATGATGTTGTATGGTGCTTAGCGTCACTTTCAACAATTTTTCAGTCGAATCATGGCTGTATTTACTCAAGACAGTTTTCTGATCCCTTCAACACTGGAGTATCACTTAATATGATGCCCCACCCAGTCACTTTATACTAACACCCAGGTCGACCAAACCTAGAACTGTCCTCTTAATGCTGAGCGCCAAGCGAGGAAGCTTCTAGTACCATTTTTCCAAGTCTTTGGTATGACCTGTTTAGCGACCGAAACATGCAAGGCAGACACTCTACCACACTGGTTTTTAAGAAAGATGTTAATTATACCTTAAACATGTCGTTTCATGAAGATTAATATTTTCATACATTTACATGTTAAGATATGGTAAACTATTATTCCAGTATTAAGTTGTATCCGTTAAATATGGCACTGTTGAATTGGAAGCCTAAACCCCAATCCCAAAGTCGGAACAAAATTCAATCCAATAAAATAATCTGCAAACATGCAAAACATCTACACAAGTTTATTCTGTTAACACTAGTGTATATAAATGTAAGATTGATACATGACATGGTCACTAACACAGTAAAAATTAAAATTAAAATCTGGAGAGATACATGTAGCTTGCTTTGGATTTTCTGTTATTTAATTATTTTCAAAGCTTATACACATAAAATTATACTGCAAAATTATAATAACATACCTAACAACAAAAAATGCAGCACCATTTGGTCTGTTGTCCAGTAAATAGGTTATAAAGCATCTCAACCTCTCCGACCCTTCATTCTCCATTTCTGGCAAATCAATCTAAATAATATATTGAAATTCATGTCTCAGTTTCAGTAAAGATACTAATAATATAATTATCTAAAAGCTTGACGGAAAGTCCCCACATATATTTACAAATAGTTTTGGTAGAACCACCGTCCTTCCCCCAAGTAACTGACTAACTTTCTCATATAAATATTTTGGAGCAAGCAAGACTCAAATCTACAACCTTAGTGGTGAGAGTGGTAATTGATCTTGAGAAGGCACCTTGGGCCACAGGGGACCCCTGGTACAGTGGTATCAATCTGGTTAAAACTGTAAGGGGGGTTGAGTTCAAAGGACCATAAACATTTCAATAGGCACTATTATACAAAAAATCCATTAAAATACTATTGCAGCATGGACATCTATCTAATGGTAAATGTAAGGAAATTTGGAAGCAAACTGGTTAAAACTGTAGTTGTGTTGACAGGACTATATGGAAATATAGGCACTTGTGTATAAAAACTAAACTGGAAGACTTGTATCAAAGTACTATTATTACATTTGTGCAACATATTAGCATATCCTTTAGCTGTAAGAAATATAGTAACTTTGCCAGCATATTTATTGTATACAGAACTCTGTAATGGTGATGTCAATTCTTTATACTACTTATTATGTAAAGAAATCTGTAATGGTGATGTCAAACCATCATAATACTTATTGTATAAAGAAATCTGTAATGGTGATGTCAAACCATCATAATACTAATTGTATAAAGAAATCTGTAATGATGATGTCAAACCATCATAATACTTATTGTATAAAGAAATCTGTAATGATGATGTCAAACCTTCGTACTACTTATTGTATACAGAACTCTGTAATGGTGATGCCAAACCTTCGTACTACTTGTTGTATACAGAACTCTGTAATGGTGGCATCAAATCTTTATACTCACCATTCCGTCTTCCTGTACTGCAGAGAAGTTCGGCACGTCCAGAATATCCTGACAAAACTGGTCACTGATTGCACTACCCATATACAAATAAATAGTGTCTCCTGTGTCCAGCAGGTAGGCACCATGTCTGTCAATGTGGGCTGAAGAGAGCTGTAACAGTTGAAGATCGGGGATCTCTGTGTTGGACTTCTTAACCAATCCCTAAAAAAGTCAGAAAAACAAGTCATTCATTGTCAAATAAAGTTCTTTTACTATATAAATATCTATTTTAATGACTACAGTTACTTTTTGGGAGTCAATGCAATACAGAACTGAGTAGTTACAATATAATGACAATCACAATATCTAAATGTAGTTCTTCTATGCATCAAGTTGGACAGTTCCAGCACCTCAAGTAAACTGAGAAACTGTCAACAAGTTATTTTGCAAATTCTTATATGTGCAATAAAATTCTGGTTTCTTTTTTATTTTATTTTCCTAAATTTAATTCTTTATGGAAAACTTCTCAATTCTTACGACTGTTCAATAACATAACTTTAGGTTTATCCACTCGACAACATGCACACAATGATACAGAGGTTATTACTTTGTGACAAAGGGTATCCAAATACATGCCGTTCAGTCCTGTTATCTGCCAAATCTATATAATACAACCGTAAGTATCGAAGTACATCTATAATTATAGCTTTTATTTACTTTTACTTTCTGTCCAAACACACAAGCTTTGAATGGAATCAAACACTTTAAAACTATCTACTTGTTACTTACAAAACCCAGTAGACTTGTTATTGTCACTTACAAAACCCTGTCGACTTGTTATTGTCATTTACAAAACCTTATAAAAGTAGGTTTCAAACATCCAACAATGCATGCTACAATGTATATGCAATATTATCTAACAAGAGTTGTCAAAAGATAACAAAGCTCGCCCCTGGGTGTCTAAGTCCAAAAAGGGCAATAACTGTGCAAAAATGAAATCCAGAGTTATGGTTCTTGTCTGTTTGTGTTCCAATGATGATCGTGAACACACATGCGAAGTTTCATTCACATCCAATGAGTGGTTGCATAGTTATCTTAAACTTAAATGCAAAAGTTTAACCTGGGTGTCTACAAACGACGATGATGACGCCGACACCGGGGTCATGGCAATAGCTCTCCTTGGACTTTGTCCCGGCGAGCTAAAAAGTGGAAGAGGAAATATAAGATTATATGGTTTGCCAAGGTGGGTTTGGTTACCATCCACAATAAGGGTTTAACACCATTTTCAACTCGTAACGGGTTATATATGGAATATCCAGATTTATTAGCGGAGGAAGACCTTGGAACAGTTCTTAGTAAAACCACTGTCCTTCTGTTATTAACTGGCAAAGTTTTTGGACCATGCTGGACTCTAACCCACAACTGGAGTGGTGGCAGTAATGTGGTGGCTAGACAATGACGCCTTAGACCACTTGGTCGGGGAGGAGACCATTTCAAACACTTGCTCAGGAAAGTTCTAACAAAACACTGCAAAAGGAAGAGATGATGCACAATGGAGGTAATGTAAACATGTGTTTTAGAAAGCGTAGATTAGAAAGCGTGTACATACCACCTCCATGATTGTGTGTACTGCATACAGGTTAGGATGCAGAAATTGCATTAGCTGAGACGTGGGCAGAGTTTTACACTGTTGTAATGCAAAGGCCCTGTCATCAAGCTTTGTAGATACACCAGTTCTGAAGGCCACCTGTAAAATATTTCTAGTATAAAATATAGGTGTAAAACATCATATTTTGTTATATATATATAATTTACACATAACACATACTATTTGTAACATAAAACATACAAATGTATGTGTTGAGAATCTTATTTGTAACAAAGAATACATGTATATACTTTTAACATATTAGTAGTATAAAATATACAAAAGTATGTGTTGAAAATCTTATTTGTAATATAGAATATTTACTAACATATAGCTATTTAAAGCATATAATAAACAAATGTGCTATGTTAAGATCGGATTTGTAATAAAGAATTATATACTTTAAACATATAGCTATTTATAGCATATAACATACAAATGTGCTTGTCTAACATCGGATTTGTAATATATAATATTATATATAATGCTCGTGTTCAAAAATATGTTTTTATATCAGATGTATCAAAATACCTTGCTGTCTTTTTATCTCGTGCTTTATACAGTCGTGTATCTTACAGTTGTCAAGTTGGTTGTCTTAATAATATAGGCATAACTTCAGCCAAACCAATATAGATACATGTTATTCATTATTTTCAATTAATGCGTTTTTAAGATATACAGCAAAGAGTTATGGATAAGTGCAAAATACATAATATACACACGCACAACACTTTTGTTCCCTTGGTATATGCTACTTCCTGTCTCTATGAGTAAGTTTTTTTAATTGACTGATTAAACAAAATGCCTAATGGTGATAATCAATTTCTGGGTTGTATACCACTTAGCTTAAGGTCTCACTTAAGAATTACCTCCCTTACATGAAGGTAGCAAGAGTATGACACCCAAGAAATTAGTACTGTGTTAATCAGTTGGGCATTATTTGAAAATGCATGAAATTGTCATATTTCCTTGTACATATGAGAACATTGGAACATTTTTATGAGTTCTGCCAAGTTTGAATGACATTGGGTACTGTTTGGTGAAGCTATAACAGTTTAGCTATACTCTGCAACAAATGGGCAGAATTGACAAAAAGAAAAGGATATCAAACTATCGAAATTGTGTAAAAGCATGCTGGTCAACCCCATGATTTTTCCTGCATAGAGGACTATCAGAGAATCAGTGCAGAACAGTGCAAAATTAGCGAAATTAACATAGCAGAGTGACGTTGATTGTAGCACAAAAAAAATTCTATATAATAATGTACAAGTTATCTTTACCAGATAATGAGACAAACAATACACCTGTAAAGTATTTTATAAAGGAAAATCACTTACACTTTTGAGCAATGCCAGACAAAACAATGGTACAAGTCGCAGTTGTTCATTTATACAAAGGCTGTTGATTCTCTGTCCTGACTGTAATGATCCACCATAGGAGTTGAGAGTATCTATCACAGCATTCACAATAGCCTCACGTGCATCAGACATTGACGATGAAATCGTTCGATCAACAGCTGTTGGCAATATGTAAAATTGATGTTTTACTATTGCATTCAATACAAAATGTTTTCATGTTTAAAAAATTCTACTGCTTTCATATACTGGACTTGATTAAAGTAAACTAAACAATTAGTAGTATGCATTACATGGATGTTGATTATTACATGATACACTGACCATTCATCAAATTGGTTGTCATCACAAGTTCATACTGCTAGCAATCCAAACCAGATGTTTATGTTTACAAAGTTGAGTTAAGAGAGAGTAGACCAAGCCAGCCAATTCTGCCTAATTGCTTACTGTAGGTGGTTTTAAAGTGAACCCCGGGCTTTAAAA
The DNA here is from genome assembly GCA_029582155.1 of Panopea generosa. Lineage (NCBI taxonomy): Eukaryota > Metazoa > Mollusca > Bivalvia > Adapedonta > Hiatellidae > Panopea > Panopea generosa. The sequence goes on along the minus strand of CM055895.1, from coordinate 64,728,571 downwards.
AAATGTTGTTTGTAATGCATTTTTTTTTCATTTCATGATTGCTGACCACTTTTTGCTCAAAATGACACTTAAAAATTAGTATTTGAAAAATTTGGTTACCTAATTGATCACATGAAAAATACTGGTTGGAAGCTCAGCAAACAAACATTGTTTTAAGGAAGGAAGGACTTGTTTTTAAAAACATTTATAAACAATAAATATCATGTACAATATTAAAGACAATTTACCCATTTTTGCTAGAAGCGACACGATGGCTTGTTGATCCGCTGCTGCGTGAATCTCACTAAGTTGGTTGGTGACAGGTAAACACAACGTATGCACACGAATACGACGTTCACCTAGAATGTAGTATTGTCATATAAATAATAAGGCCAATGCAAGGTTTTGACTTAACATTAAAAACTGTTTTGTTTCCTCATGGTCTTGTATGGATATTTTCATTTTGCAACATATTAAAACTTCACTCAAGATTTCTGATACTAGCATGTTCAAGTCCCATACATGGTTATATATTATATTCTGAAGGTAACATATTTCTTGGCAATTCAAATGATTTAAAAGATTTAAAAATAAGCATGAAATGGAAACACTTTACAAAATGATTTTTTACAATGTAATAATATTTAACAATGAAAAACAAATATTGATTGCAAATGATGGTCAAGAAACTATTATCAATTCAAATCAGTACCACTTCTAAAAGACAAAAAATAATCTAATTAAAATGAAAGTCAATAACTAAAAACAACACCTACCTTTACTTGATGTATAGAGTAGTGCAGCCTGGAAACACATGGTAGACATGTCTGTGAGAGATTCCTCTATAGACATCTGCATACCAAATCCAGCATCAGGATTGATGTTTGGCAGAGACAGCAAATCTGTAGACCTCACAAAGAAGTTGCCATGGAACGTGTGAATACTCAACCCTATGTGGAAATCATTTTATTATACAGAATGCAGATTTTCATAAATGTCTTGATTTATTGCGTTTTCACTTTTTATATTCTGTTTTTGGCATGCAAATTATGACCATTATAAAGCTTGTGGAAGTTACATTTTCATGTCTTTATATACTTTGGCACATGTCCAAATATTCATGAAACGTGCCATAATTAGAAACTATATCCAATTTCAAGTTCATGGTACAATGATAATGCTATTGCTTTCAGGGAATTTCAAAATTGATATGGCCATTCATACGATACCTCAGAATGAACCCGAGCAGAAACACCATCCTTCTGCAAGTAACTGGCAAACTTTCTCTCTAAGTTTTTGGACCGAGGAGGGCTCGAATCCATGACCTCAGTGGTAAGAAGTAAGTGGTCATTAGATGACAGCGCTTCAGACGACTCGGCCATGGAGGATCCTGATCATCAGTTTAAATAACACTTGATGTACTAAAGCAGTGTTGCAAATATATTTTACTCTGATAATATTCTTGAACATGAGGCCCATGGGCCTTAATGGTCACCGGTTTTGTCAATAAAACATAAGCATTAACTGTCATGTCAGCAACAACAAATTACACCAAAAACCAGTCAAATGAGTCTATTCAGTCAACAGAAATGACGTTTTTTGTCATTTCCTCTTCTATAGATTGAGTAAAGTAGGCCCCATCCCCAGGGCCAAACCATGAGACCCAGGGACATGCAATTCACAATCTTTATAAAGGACTCAAAGACGTCCATAATCATGCTCACCATTCATTTCCCAGTCGAAAATGTCAATTCTTTACAGACGCACAACGGATGACGACAGACAAAAGGTGATCGCAAAAGGTCCCTTGAGACAAAGTCATAAGTGACCTAAAAAAAACCATATTTTTTATATGTACCTTTTGAACATCTGATTCTCATCACAGACTCGAACCCAATCTTCCTGGTTAAATATCTCCTTAAATCTGCCTCAAACTTCTCACACAGGTGCGGTGTTTTTACAGAATGATATGATGGGTAATAATATACCGAGCCTCCGGAGTACTTAGATATACACTCTATAGACGCCAGGTCAGCATACTGGGCATTAAACATGAACAAATCTACAGCCACTTGCTGGGCAGAACAGTCAAGAGCCAGTTTCTTGTAAAAGTCTGTTGCTGGACCAAGGTTAGGAACCTCCTGAAAAACACGAAACAAATTAAAAACAATGAATGTTAATATTCCACCACTACTGATGTTCAGGATTACTCTAAATTTAAAAACTTGGAAATTAACACAAAAAATTCTTGTCATAGTCCATTAATGTAACAAGTGAGCTATGCATGAATATAACAAGATCAGTCATATAAATCTAACTTTAACCTCAATCACTCGGTTTTAATCGATGATGTTTAAGGATATAACCGTGATTTGAATATACATTTGTACTAAATCATTTGTGTTATTCAATGGGTCAGGTCTAATTCAAATATTGGCTATAATAACAAGTTTAAACACATGTTTTTGACAAATAACAACAGTGTTGCACCAGACATGTATTTGTTATGATTAAATTATAAATATAAACAATTTTAAATATATATCTTTTGTAAAAAGAACCCACAAAAACAGAACAAAAACAAGAGCTGTCAGAAGACAACAAAGCTCGCCTATGGGACAAAACTCACCACCCATGCAAAGATTGAGACTGGAGGTAAACACCAAAACTTAGATGCAACTCAACGCAAAAGTTTAACATGGGAGTCTACAGACGATGCTGACGCTGGGGTCATGACAATAGCTCTCCTGGACATTCTCCCGGCAAGCTAAAAACACTAAAAAAATCATTCTTAAACACCACCATTTATTTTCAGACAGAAATGTTTCTAATACTGGTAAAAGTAAGTTTTCATTAAGATTGGTAATTTTCAGAACCAAAGACAAAATATATAAAAGTGGCTAAGGGGTATTAGTTTCCATGATGTGCTTTTGTCACTGCAGTGCACCGTACCTTAGCTGCCTTCACTGTAGAATCTTCTCTGTTTTGTAGAGCACCTGGCCCAAATGTTGGCAGTATAGTCTGCATAACAGTGATTCGTCCTCCTGTACTAGACTGAAACATACGGCGGTTTTAAATATTGTAAACAACGTAGACAGGTACATGTTGCTGTTCTATTAGACATATTAACAACAGAGGTTAGAATTTACCAAGATGATTAAAACAATACTATAATGCTAAATATATAAAATCTCTTATACCAATACTTGAGGGTGGTAGTAATCATATAGTCATCTTTTGAATAATTTTATAAAGGTCACCAATGCTATTTCATAGATTGATTATCAAAGCTCAAAGTAGAAAAGGGTCTGGTATATATTATGCTTAAACTTTACAACTTTGACCAAAATTTTTCTTATTTGAATTTAATTGTGATGAAAATTTTTTTTTTTCTACACAATCATGAATCAGACTTTGAATCATTAAAGCACAAGTCAATCCAAAGATTCCTTTCAAAATATTGACACAAAATTATAATTTTATTATATGTAGAAAATACTTAAAGCAGGAAAAGGTGTTCATGTCAGAAGTTAACGATTCAATCCCACACCTGAAGTGATGGCCTCTCAAAAAACAACACCAAAGTCTGGTGTTTCCCTGGAAACAGACTCACGAGTCATGAAAGCTCTAAGCTTACTTTGCTACCAAGCTGAACCAATTAGCTTAATGTTAGAATTGTTGCCATAGGCTGACTAACTGAAGGCAGGTGCAAAATTACTCACAGTCATTTTAAAGGCTGCCTGAAGAGTGGCCCCAAGGGCACTACGAGTTTCCATGTTACCCTGAAACAGTGCAGGCAGCTGAATGAGAAGATCTCTCACAAGACTTTTACTCTCATTCAGGTTGACTAGTAAATCATCTGGGCTTGGCAAGAAAATATCTGGAATAGTAACATATTTTATAAAGCAATAGCATCATTACATAATGAAATAAATTACTAACTCAACATGTATATCATACAGAATATGTATTTTATTCAAAGAAGCAAAAATGTAGATATTAAAGTGTCTCATTGGGTCTGTAATATTAAACAATGATTTCGACTTTTCACTATCATTGCTTAGACTTTCCGCCATCATTAATTCATTGTTTCACCATCATTGTTTCATCATTTAAGATTTTTCACCATTGTGGTTTTGTTGTTTCAAATTTACTTAATTTAATGAACGGGACATTGTAAAATATCACCTTAATTAAAAAAAAGCATTTGAGAGTCACATGAAAAGGAATATGAATGAAATATATAATTTAAAAAAAAAAATGGAATTGATTCTGCAAATTTTGACCGACTTAAAATATCAAATTTGATCTGTATTTGATAAATATTCAGCTAAGTACAAAATATTAATTAAACATATAGAAATTAGTGATTGAAAACCAATTTGACATCAGACAGACAAAGGAATGAATGAAGGATGGACAGACAGAGAGAGGTAACACTTAATGCCCTATCACCATTTTTCGATTGACATGGGCATAAAAAATATGGCAATCGCAGGGATTATCATATGTGCTTTGAATTAATGTCTTAAAAAGCAGTAAAAGAATAAAGTTACATGTACAGTTAACAATCCAGGCTTATCAAAAATATAAACTTAGTAACACACTGATACAGACAGACATGGCAAGAACATATCTTAAGCAATGATGTACATGTATAATAACTTAACATCTGTTTATTTTCATAAACTGTGCCAAAAATGTCAAATATAATCTTGATTCAAAAGAATGATTCACTATGAAACCAATTTGGGCTTTTAATCAAATCCATCAAAATATACTAAAATAATTGCCTGGAACTTTGCACCAATATTTTACAATTCTGTTTCAATTTTTTTTAATGGTCTTTAAATGCCAGATTAAGCACATCACAGGTTACCGGGAATATATCGCATATCCATTTTTATTGGTGGAGGAATATCATAGAACCATCTTCCTTCTGCAAACAACTGGCAATCTATCTCGCATAAAGATTTTGGCGCAAGCTGGGCCCGTACCCACAACCTGACCAGTGAAAGGTAAATGGTCATCAGATGACAGTGCTTTACGACCACTCCGCTACGGAGGACGTAATTTTTAATTTTTTAAAACAAACATTAATTTCTAAGCACTTGAAAAGTCTTGGTGACCTTTGAAATGTTACATTTAAAGCAAATTACTACGAGTATAAATATCCAAGACTGTATGATAGTGTTAGATATTTGTCTAGTATGATGTTATTAAAAGTAGATTTACAGTAAATTATTTATTATTTATTCATTTCAACTGATGGATTAATGATGTTCAATTTCCTTGCATATGTGAAAATTGTCCAATTTGCATCCAGCAAAGTGCACGTTAAACACAGATAGAAAACATACCATCAACATCTGACACTGTCAACATCTGTGGTTGAGATAACCCCTCTGCCAAGTTGAAGAAATGTACTGCGCTATCATACGCAATAAATCCAATATGTGTCCGTGAATCCCCAGGAATCTTATCCAACACGTCCAATAACGTCTCGCAAAACTGATTCAAATATCCTGAAATAAAAGTGATTTTATTCCATGATTTCATCAGAAAATCCTTGATAAACAAGAAACTGGAGTATTGCAATCAATACACAACAGTACTGCAAACAATACACAACAGTACTGCAAACAATACACAAGTCCTCAGGCTCTACAAGGTAGCAACCACATTTTTTTCTTCAACAGAAAAAATAAAATGACCTGCATTATCTCTTTATTGCCCTCTATCCATATGCAAAGTTTCACAAACTGACCTGAATACTTTTTAAGTAGTCTGCCCCGATGCCCTGACACCAGACGGATGGACAGTAAAACTCTAGTCCTTTCCACTGATACTAGTTTAGGGATTAATTATATATTGTATAAACAAACAAAAATATCAACAGCAAGTTTGAATAGATATTCCTCAATCAACTAAATATTATGTAATAAATGGTTAAGTTAATTATTCATTTATTTTTCTAAAAAGTATTTCTTTTAACTTATTTTCATATATAACTGTATGGCATATTGATCAATACTTTTTTAAAAAAAAAAATGACATGAAAACTCCATAACAACTGTATTTCCATACAATTAAAAAACAAATCATATTCAATATTAAGGAATCCATGAGCAATTTGTGAAAAGTGTTTAGGTTTTTCAAGTTCATTGATACTATTATACCAATTGTGCCTCTGACTGTTATGCAGAAAGTTCAAGTTCACTCACCGACAACGGCTCTACATATCAGATTGAATGTTTATACTAACTCAACATTCAAAGGATAGCTTATTGGCAGGGCTGCATGATGTTATGGTGGAGTAAAAAGTCTGTCATATATTTTAGTGAGGCAACAATATAAGACTAGAAATGTGTCTTTGTCAACATGAATGCCTTCACAATTAATCGGGAACCAATATTTAAACGAAAATAAAGTCCAAAAGGGGCCATTAGAACTCAATTGACAGAAGGGGTATCACTTAATGCCCCATCACTAATCTTTAAATGAAGGTGGCATCGTTTTAGCAAGAGGTTTGCTGTCCCACAGATACCGTCATAATATGGCTGAGATTTTTGTTTGTTGTTTTTATAATGGGGTTTAACACCATTTTCAACACATTTGAGGTAATATATGGCATATCCAATTTTTATTGGTGGAGGAAGACCTCAGAATTAATCAGAGTAGAACCACCATCCTTCCGCAAATAATTGGCAAACTTTCTTATGTAAAGTTTTAGGACTGAGTGAGACTTGAACCTACGACCTTAGAAGTGAGGTAAGTGATACTGAGACAGCACCTTAGACCAATCGGCCCGACACAGAAATTGTCAAAATGAACCTTAAAACACCATAAACAATATTGTTTACATATATCAAGTATAATATAAAGCCATAACATTACCCACCTGTTTCAATAGCATTGAAAGACACGTCTATAAGATACAGATAAACAGCTGGCTGTGGCGGACGTAACTGAAATATACAAGATTTTGTCAGAAACTGTATTTATGAAACATACATGTTGATGATAGATTATTCGCTTTCCCAATTGCTATACCAGACACATTTGCACTATTTGGATTGATTCCATTATCATTCAGAGAGAGATTTAAAACAGTTTTGCTGAGGGTCAAAGCATGAAGACACTGCACAGCTTGAAGTTCTCCTGAGATGATCTTGAGCTGTATGACTTCTTATTATCATATCAATTTAAAGGCCCAAAATTTTCTAATGGGGCAGAGAGTTATATAGGAGTGGCTAATGTACAACAGCTGTTTTCTTTTACCAATCAGTTATGGTACAGTGTTTTAACAAGTTGGCTGCTTTTAAAAAGCATTTACATTTTTTTTTCAAAACTTATGCAGAGAAATATCCGATTCTTGCAACATGCTAAAAATACGCCACACTGGTAAACTTGTTTTTTAAGAAAACATATTTCTGTTGTATCGAGTAAAATAATCAACTGTAGCTGCTTGATTTTGTTATTATTTCCATTGTTATGGGTTCACCATATCATAATAATTGATTAAATATATGGTTATTTGAAAATGATTTACTCGGCAGGAATCTGTCAAAAACGGCAATAAATTTAGGTTTCAAGACCTCAATTCGGGCATTTTTATTTTATTTTTCAATATTTTCTTATTGACTATGCAAAGGGCAATGAATAATGATTCATATTATTGCATTTAAACGCCACAATCAATTATTACGACACCTGATCGTGATGTTTCAATATGGCAGCATTAAGAGTCAATTTCTAAAGAGACCCTTATATAGGGTATGGTCCCTCATTTGACCTAACCAAAAATACACCATTACACAGCTGTGTATAACCACAGATCCATGTGTATTTGTTTACAATTTAGAGAGTACATGAGCTCACAAGCTCCTCCCTAGAATTTCAAACTTTTGGCAGTTGGAGTTTAAATATTACAAAATAAATCCATGAATAACAAAGTTACAGGCTGGACATGAAATCTCACTCGAGACTCAAAGTGTTGTCCAACAAACTCTAAGTGTGACCTTGACCTATGAGGTATGGGTGTGGGTCTTACGCGTGACATATTGTCATGTCATCATGATGAATTGAGCCAAGTTTTTTGAAATTTATCCATAGGCGACAAAGTTACAGACCAGATGCGAAATGAAAAAAAAGAAAATTTATAAAATCCATCTATGCATGTCAAAGTTACAGGCTGGACACGAAATATCGGATGGGAGGACGAATGGACACTGCAATTACTATATGCCGCACCAAAAATAATCAGAAACTGCACATATACACAAAGACAATGTCAAGCGCAAATAATGAACAGTCACACATACCATATATTCTGATGGGGCTATAAATTCTATTGTTGCTGATCTGACCTCAGGTCGTCGTTGTGGGTCACCATATGTTTTAGTGACCGGATCAAAGGAAAACTCGTCAGGTACTAAAATATATAAAATAATTAACCTATTGAAATGAATTAAAAGATAATATTCAGCCACAATATAGTATTTACTGTATACAATGAGTACATTTTAAGATTGTTGAGAGCGTGGTCCAATGATAGAATGGTCTTCATGTGATATTCCTGTTATATCTATACAAATTGACAAAATGTGGATAATATTAAGATGCCATTAAAATGTAATGCAGACTTTCTGGTACCTTTATTTTACATTTTTCTTGTCACCAGTTTGCAAATATCCATCAAGATAAAGTACCCTTTGGAAAATAAAATATAATATAACACTCCCAAATATGAAGAAAACCTTTAATACACTCCCAACCAGAAACATTTTGTTTTATTTTGTAGAAACCATTATAGAGTTCAAACTTATATTTTCTATATTTATACATGTAACACATAAATCAACAGTACAATAATACTACACAATCAAATTTGACTTTGGCATAAAGGACGACCCTCATCTTAACATGGTAGTGTGATAATAATTCAGCAATTATCTTTTGCTTAAATTTTCCAATAACAGGCAAAAAAGCCCACAAAAGATTTAATCAATTTTTTCTTCAAATACATTAAACACAATCTGAAAGAGATTTAAAAAGAATAAATTTGAAATAAAAAGTTAAAGACAACATACAAGACGTTTGTGGCACTTACGTTCATTTACTCTGTAGCACAAGTTACACTTCCACCTGCGATTGTCTACAAAGTAGACAAATGGGTTGATGTAGGTTCTGCATGAGCGACATCGAACTATTACACTGGACTGTATCACAGGAAGTTGCTAAAAATGTACAGAGAAAAAATTACATTATTTCTTCTATTTTTTTAAAGGTCCTTATACACATTATTTCTCATTTCCTAAGTAAAGTACCCGATATCACATCTTTTCTTATTTGCTACATAAGGGTCTATCTTCTACATGTATGCTATAAAAGTGTTGCCGCATCAGTTCTTTTTTAGTTTAACGTATGGTCTCCGCCACCATAAGCACTTATATTATTTTTGATATGCCATGTTAATTTTCACGTATTACATTCTTTCTACATTATTTTACATATATTGTATTAGAATAGAATGAATAGAGTTTTACGGCATACCAACACATTATAGGTTATTCGACGCCAACAGGGAGGAAGATTCCAGGTTCACTGTACATGTACAAAAACAACAAATTAACATACAGATTAAAAAAAAATACATCAACAAATGAATATGCAGAATGAACCAAGAACCTTGATACCTGCAGAACTGCAGAGTTTCAGCAAATTTTATCGTATTACTCAAAGTGTCGCTTCTTACGACATGCATAAGCCACAGCGATCCTATTCTTGCAATCACTCATGGCTCCCTGGAACCCCACAGGGGTTGATAATTTAACCACAACAGTGAACATGACAAAAAATGATAAAATGAACATGACACCCATTCGGAGGATTCCTACCCCTCTGCAGAGATCAACAGTGATTCTTTTCTTAGCTGGAACTACACAGGCTTTATTTGTATTAAATGACCTACATGAAATATTATTTCTGATATTACATGACATTGTATATGTAAAGATCTACCACATTATTTTATTAATTTTTTGTTTTGAATGGTGTTTAATGCCATTTTCAACACATTTCAGGTTATATATGGCATATCCAGTTGTACTGGTTGAGGAAGACCTCAGGTTATATATGGCATATCCAGTTTTACTGGTGGAGGAAAACCTCAGGTTATATATGGCAAATCAAGTTTTACTGGTGGAAGAAGACCTAAGGTTATATATGGCATATCCAGTTTAACTGGTGGAGGAAGACCTCAGGTTATATATGGCATTTCCAGTTTTACTGGTGGAGGAAGACCTCAGGTTATATATGGCATATCCAGTTTTACTGGTGGAGGAAGACCTCAGGTTATATATGGCATATCTAGTTTTACTGGTGGAAGAAGACCACCGACAGTCAGACTGAGTAGAACCACCGTCCTTCTGCAAATAACTGGCAAACTTTCTCACATTAAGTTTTTTTGAGCAAGCGGGACTCAAACCGATGAGAGGTAAGTGATCTTGAAATGGCAAATGAGACCATTAGTTCACAGAGGACCCATGTACCCGTGGTAACTTTCTCACATAAAGATTTTGGAGCGAGCGGGACTCGAACTTACAACCTTAGCGGTGAGAGGTAAGTAATCTTGAGACAGTGCTTTAGACCACTCCGCCACAGAGGATCCACATTATTTTATCATATTAGACCAGAAAGTATATTTTCTACTTGTCAAATGTTTTACTAAAAGTATTCAGGCTTCTCCACAGACCATTTAAGCACAGGGGTACCCCAAAACTTGACTATACTGTATTAAGTTTTCTTTCATGTTGCTTAATTTTTTCGAATTAATAATGAACAGCTAAGTGAGATAAATGAACATGTAAAACCTGTATGTTTTTTGTTAAAAATAAGAGGCCAGTAGAAACTGTATCACTCTTCCATTCATTCTGATCCAATTTTTCCAGTTCAAAAAAGTTTTCACGATCACCAAATAACTCATCCAAGATTCCATTAACATAAACATCCAGACTAAGATTGCAATAAAACTGAAGGTGCCACAATGTTTACAAGATCGATGACAGAGGAATGGATGACAAATTGCCATGACATACCGGTAATCCCTTTGTGTCTGTTGCCAGTAGAGCAAAAAATGTCGTTGATGTTTCACTTACCGACAAATCTTTGAATGGATGTATAAGAATTCCCAGTGGCAATCTTGCTTTATTTAACAAAGCAGAAGTCTGTGGTATGGCATTCAATGTACACCGAAATACTCTGAAAATACAGACAACTTATCTGGTATTGAAATATAACAGAAAATACAGGCAATTTATCTGGTATTGAAATATAACAGAAAATACAGGCAATTTATCTAGTATTGAAATATAACAGAAAATACAGGCAATTTATCTGGTATTGAAATATAACAGAAAATACAGGCAATTTATCTAGTATTGAAATATAACAGAAAATACAAGCAATTTATCTAGTATTGGGATTAACAGAAAGTACAGGCAATTTATCTGGTATTGAAATATAACAGAAAATACAGACAATTCATCCGGTATTGAAATATAACAGAAAATACAGACAATTCATCTGGTATTGCAATAAAAAAAATACAGGCAAATTATCTGGTATTGAAATATAACAGAAAATACAGGCAATTTATCTGGTATTGAAATATAACAGAAAATACACACAATTCATCCGGTATTGAAATATAACAGGAAATACAGACAAATCATCTGGTATTGCAATAAAAAAATACAGGCAAATTATCTGGTATTGAAATAAAACTGAAAATACAGGCAATTTATCTGGTATTGCAATAAAAAAATACAGGCAAATTATCTGGTATTGAAATATAACAGAAAATACAGGCAATTTATCTGGTATTGGGATTAACAGAAAGTACAGGCAATTTATCTGGTATTTAAATATAACAGACAATAAAGGCAAATAAATTTGGTATTTAAATATACTGGTTTGGAAATTTATCTCATATTGAAATATAATAGAAAATACTGGTTATTTATCTTGTATTGAACTATAATAGAAAATAATGGGTAATTTATATCATATTGCAATATATCAGGAAAATGGTATTTTATCCGGTACTGAAATATAACATAGAAATGCAGAAAATTTAAAAGTCAAATGGTATTTTAATTATTATTATTATATCTAGTTTGGTAACAAAAAAACCATTGCATATACAGTCGAAACTCGTTATCTCGATATCGCTTAAATCGATATTCCGGTAATGTCGATATTTTTTGCCAGTCCCAACTTTTCCCCTTCTTTGCTTATATAAATACTCCTTTTAACTCGATATTGTCTCTGTCGATACTCCGGATATCACGATCCCAGTTTTAGTCTCCGATTGATCATTTAACTCCTTTAATCGATTGTTTGTCTCGATATATTGATTGTTGACATAATACTGTGTGTGTTTCCATGCCGATTGCCATTTTTCACAGTTTGTTTATAACGCAACACTAATAACCGGTCAACGACAAAGGTGTCAGTTTAAATGACTTACAGAACGTTGCAAACATTGTGTCATCCAATTGGGTGATTCAATGTAATTTGGTTTAAATATCATTTGATTCAACCAATCAGCCTCAACTTACATCTCACACTGCAGAGAAATTCGAAGAAGGACCTGGATATGTAATTCTGCTGCACAGACCGTAATATGAAAGTACAATTGATGTGCTTATATGGGCTGCGTTAATTTGTTTGTAAACGTTTGATTACAGATTACAGAAGTGAACTGAACTGAACGACATGTTCGCTTTTATCGTTAGCTGACATATTAAACACCTCCGCGAGCTGTTTGCACGTGTTTAATCACGTGACTTAATGGGAAGTGAAGGGACATAGCCGAGTAGACAATTTCCGTTTACTTTACGTTTGTTAGCTCACAGTTTGCATTTATGAACAAAGTTAACATGTTTAACCGTGCTGAACGCAGCCCAGTTGATGAAAATAAATATTGATTTTAAGACAAAATAAATGTCGATATTCCGATATCTCAAGTTTTTTTGGCAGTCCCTCCAATATTGAGATAACGAGTTTCGACTGTAGTACTTTACATCCTTTTGCCGATTTGTATCAGTAAATGTTGATTTTAAAAAAAAATACATGTATACTCAAACCTCTCTAAAATATAATACTAAACAATCATTGATATTGAACAAAGACAGTACAATCATTGTGTACATAATATAGAGATAATGATTGGCAGTAACGTTAGAAGTACGTCAGGACTTACTCAGGATTACAGTTGACGTTTTTGGTGTCATTTGGAATGACTGGTTTGGGAATCTCCACACCACCTGGTGGTATTAATCTCTTCTCTTGCAACAGGTTCAAATGACTACTCTATAACAGAAAAATAATATGTACAAGTTGTGTATCAAATGAGTAGTGTATAGAATGAGAAGTGTATGGTATGAGTAGTGTATCAAACCAGTAGTGTATCAAACAAATACTGTATCAAATGCATGTAAGAAATGCATCAAAATTTGAACTAGAAATGTGTATGTCAACAGTAATACCCCTGTTATTGATCGGAAAGTTATTTTTTATTGAAAATTACATCAAAAGGGGACTGCAACTCCTGTACGATTTAACCGATTTTAATAAATATCGAACTTGACCTGTATTTAATAATTATACAGGTACACAAAATATTAATTAAAAACATGCACCTCGTAAGAAGTTATACATCATGTTTATCGGAAACCAATTTGAACAGACAGTAATAACACTCAATGTCCCTTCATCTTTGTTTGAATGGTGGTGGTGGGGGGTGGGGGGGATGTCATATTAAGCCTTTGGTTAGTTAATTTGAACTTTCCATTAGAGCAAAGGCATTGGGCTTTACACAATTTTAGTAGAAATATACTTTGTTCGCCAGTTGTTTTAACTCAAATCATGAAGATGCAACCCATATCACTTACAAGGGTTTTGTGAAGTCAATGCTTCATCTTTGGACAAAAAAACAGTTAAGTTTTAACTGTTGTTTACAAAAAATAAACATTTACACTATTTTTTCCTTGTTTACTTACCTGCATGGACATATTGCTGAAGTTTGACGACATAGAGTTTATACCAGCATTTGGTGTAGGGTATGAATTGACAAACTGTCCGATACTCCTTCCCTGGACCTGTGGGGGTCCAGAGTTCATACCGGGCTGCTGACCTTGGCCACTCATTGGGGTTCCAAATCCTGGCTGTTTTTGGTAGGGACCTGTCGGACTGGATAATGCTGGGGGTGGAATAAAAGGTTGTTGATTACTCGAAATAAGTGGCATTGAAAATCCAGGCATCTGATTGGTTGAAATAGGTTGAGGATGGAATCCTGGTTGTTGATTTACTGACATTGGCGGTGGTGGAAACCCCGGCCTTTGGCTAGGAGTTGATATTGGTTGAAATCCAGACGACTGAATGGCACTGGATACAGGAGCTGGTGGGAACCCTGGCCTTTGCATGGGGACTGGATTGGGTGGAAAACCCAGTTGTTGGTTAGGTTCTCCTTGTGGCTGTGATGGGAACCTTGAATTCTGGCTTGAGGGTATTGAAGAGAACTGCTGTGGACCTGCCTGATTTACCCTGGTACCCTGCTGACTCATAGTTGGAGGGGAGGACAGGCCAGGCTGCTGAAAGGCTGGCTGTGGACCAGGCTGTCTCCATTGGGTTTGAGGACTAGTCTGTATCCCTATTAAATAAACATACACAGATGCTACATCAATTCATAGATACGTGTGAAGCGCGTGATCCAGTGATAGAGCAATGAACCCATGATCTGAGGGCCGTGGGTTCGATACTCTGTCACGGCTTTGTGTGGTGTACATGAGCAAGACACTTTTCCAAATATGCTTAGTATGCATATGCTTAGTACTGGTTCTGACCTGAAAGACTTTGAGCGTGATTTGCCTAAGTTGTAAGAAATTGTTTCACAATCGAAGCAAAATAAATAAGTTTAAACTAATTCATACATGCATATGAAAACATGTAGATCTACAAACAAGTATCATTAGTTCTTTTTCATCTTTTTTTGTTAATAAAGAGTTATATGGTTAAGCCAACAATCAATAATTTAATTTATAATAGCATGTGTTAAACAGATAGAGTATACATACAAAACAATTATCTTTATTTCTTGTATTGTTATTGATTTACACTTTCTTCAAAGAACATTTGCATGCATACACTGATATCAGTTAGCAGCAATGTTTGTACAACAGCTGTCCGAGAGAAAAATCAGAGAGTGTAACAATTGACTTTGTCAGGTACAACTAATACAGATATCAAATGCCTGAACGGCCTCAGGGAAGGGTCACTCGTTCAGTTTTGCCCATCCTGTCATCTTTCTTTAATTTTTTGTTAAACTATAATATAGGATTTATCAATGAGCTCATACAGAGCTAGACATATAAAAGAAATGTTGTTATAATAATGAAAAATATATATATTTTTTTTTTCAAATATGGTTATTTTCTTATTTTATAATGTTTACAATTTGATTATTTTTATTGTATGCCATTTTGATATCATAAACCAACATATTCATGAATGACCTATCAAACACATGATTGTAGTTGTTTGGTTACTTGCAACAAAGGTCTTCCATCTAATGGAGCTACGAGTATAAAATCATATAAAATAAAATTTTTGAAAGACAGAATGATGTTATTCATTTTATAATAAACCAAACAACCTGCGGATGTGCAGTTGATATATAGTAAGAAACGAACAAACATCATAGTATAACATGGGTTGCCTCCCTTCTATTTTTGAGACAACCCCCATATGGGTGTCTGACTTCAACACCAACGCAAAAAAAATCAAAGAAGTGGTGTTAAAAAATCTAATATTTTGTATGTTTTTTCGTCGTTTTATATAATACTTTAAAAGTGGCAAGCATACTAGAAGTTCTGATTTTATAGCATATGTATAAAAAAAACAACAAACACATTCATATAAAAAAGTAAACGCCAATAAAAAATGACAAGTTTTCATTAACTATGAAAGAGGAAACAACAAAGATTGGCATTTGCGCAAGTTCAAATCGGTATTTTGAATAAACAGAGCAAGTATAGAACCTTTTAAAAGTATTTCAGCCTCTCTTTTATTAATATTAAAATTCTGAATTGAGTGTCAATCTGAAATCGTGGTATTGCGACTACATTTTCAATTTTTTCCCTGCATTTTATCAAATTAATGGCGGCCAAAATATATTTATGATCACTTGAGATGTTGAAGAGTGGGGGGGACTATTCTTTATGTTGCTATACTAATGCGCAATAATTGTTTGTATTTCATGTCATTTTAGTGGAAATTGTATGCATTAACTACCGCATATTTGAAGTGTTTTGCGCTGTTTAATAGAACAAAAATCGCAAAACAAATTTGGATACCTATTTTCTCTGCTATGGCAGTTGCAATTTGAATATTTTGGACTTACTTTATCGGTCGAAGGAAATGGAATGGCCATCAACAGTATAACATTATGTTATTGAACAAAATTGTAAATCAGTCGCACTGTGACTTATATAGAAGGCATCGCTATGCTCACCTTCCAATAACTAGAATTATCACTGAAGGTGATGAATACCCCAAGATGGCACCCTGACACAATTATTGAAGCCTTTTGCTACCTGCTTTGACACAGTGAACCAATTAGAGTAACCAATCACTTTTGTAAAGTGTCACTGAATTCCAGCCAATGGTTGCCGAGATACAGCAACCAAAAAAAATGTCTGAAAAATTCAAAAAGTCATTAGTTCCGAAACTCATTGAAAAATTATTCTCGCGCAACATGCCGACAATATGCACAACTAGGTTTGGTACCAGTCACTCATGTGAAATTTCATTGAATTCCAGCCAATGGTTGCTGAGATATAGCGATCACAAGAATTGTCAACAGGCGGACAGACCGACTGACTGCGACGCCTATATAGACCCCATAAACTTTGTATCTGGAGGTATAATAGAACTTGATATTTAACACGTCCTCGGAAGAAAATGTGTGTCAGAGCCACAGGATTTGGTAAAAACCAGAGTCATACAAATTTATGATATAAATATACATACACATAATTCATAAATGTTTTCTCTGCAATTCACTCTCAGTAACTGTAGCTGCTGTTAACATAAAAGGGTTTATGTATGAAGCCCCAGTGTTTGATTCTATAAAACCTCACCTGTATTTGGTGTCCCTGTAAACTGGCCTTCTAGCGCATCAAAGTTCTGGCCCATCACTGCAGGTGAGCTGGTACGCGATGACTTCTGTGATGGGGGACCTGTAATATTAAAATTAGATACACATAGTTTACCAGAAATCTCAGTCCCACAGATGCATAAAACACTGGTCAAACAGACTGTAAAAACATGTTTGATAATTCCCAAACCGTGGTAACTCATTATAAAAATACAATAAAGATACTGAGTTTTTATTTGCAGCTAACCATGTGTCCACAAAAGATTAAGAGCTGTTTGATATTATGCTAGAAATGGCTTCCTTAACTTTATGTTGCATGTAAATTATCCATCAAAACTTTAATGCTCATAGATCGTTTTTTTTTGTGTTTCTTTAGAGATTATTTTTTAAATTATCCTGGTTAAATATCAGACATATGCACTAAGCACTCGCACCTTTCTACCAGTAAACAGTCTTTTGCTTTCTAACATATTCAAATACAGACTTATCTTGATTGTCCATGATGTTGCTTTTAGAAAAGAAAGTGTTGAAGACCAGTAGTCTATATCATAAGATGCACTAACGTAAAGCACCTAATGATACAGACTAACCAGCTGTGATTATTATACACATCCAGCACAATATCAAACTACCCTAGTTATCTAGCCAAACAATAAATGTTTACACAACTAACATTTATAGCAAAACTAGTCTATCTAATATCTTTGTCAATATGATTTAGACTAGTTTTGCCCTCACTTTATACATTTGGAATTGATTATTTATGGCACATTAATTTAATTCTCTAAATCAATTTTTTATAGAATCATTGTTTAAAAAAACATATTCTTTTGTTAAATCAAGTGTCAAAAATGTATATGAACTGAGTATTTTATGAACTAGTGAAATGTAGCAATAGTCCCATTTCTGATAGATAGGACCCTGCTTCAGGTGGTGATACAATACACAACGTAATGTCATGTCATTTGATGAAGATAATATATGAACCTAAACTTAAAAGTTAACAATGATGAACAGTGGACTGTTCACACTAGCTAACACATGTGAGCCTTAGAACTGACCTTACACTGCACTCTGGTGGTCTTACAAGTACCGGTAATAGCAGTGCTTATAAAATGATATAGCAACTTTTAAATAGCAAACATAAGCAAAATACATGAAGCTAAAAATCTGAAAATTCCAAGAAACAAAAACCAAAAGATAAAAAAGAAGCTAAAAATTAAACTATATAAGAAAGCAACAGGAACACACAATTATGTGTAGAAACTAGAAGACCGAAATCCAACAAACTTTTGAGTAACACTTGCACTATAAATATCTTAATATGCACATGTATGTATTTCCTGTTTTAATTCAAGATTAAGATTTTCACATATTCAAAAACAAACTCGTACTAGGAATGTCTGACAAGTTTGTAGACATTTTTTGTCATGTTTTCTTTGATATTTATTTCAAAGTAACATTGATGTTATTACAATACTGTATGTGTATTTTTCAAATACGATTTCAAATGTCTATTTTTGCAATACAAATAGTCACAAATCATCACCATAGCAATGTATGTAGTGCTACCCGGAGCATGCAAGATGTACAATTGTTTGGTGGTTAAGTTCATGTAAACAGATTGTTAATTTCACAATAAAATTTGGCACAATTTGTACGTTGTGAGAATGACGCTATGATGTTATTTTCCTCCAATTGCAAACACAAGAAAGAAATGTGAATTGAGTTGATGCACAGTTTTGAATGAATCAAGAAATGCCACTGGAAAATGACACTGTGTCACATGCCCCACAAATAGTCAGTGAAAATAATGCTATGTTTAGAATAAGTAGTGAATATCAAGTCATGGACTGACGTTTCAGACTAGACACCCAATTTTTTTTTTTTTTTTTTTTACTTTAAAGTGTGACCTTGACCTTTGTGTAACCTTGACATAAGATGTAAAGTTTTGGATATTTCTACAGGTGAAACATCATCATGACATGTTGATCACATGTGTCAAGCTATTTTAAAATCCCTCCATGTAAAACAAAGTTACGACCAGACATGAAATATCAAACAAAATGAAAGTGTGACCTTGACCTCTGAGGTAAGGTTCTGGGTTTTAACGCGACACTTTGTCATGTCATGTTGATCAATTGATAAATTGAGCCAAGTGTGTTTGAAATCCATCCATGTATGATAAAGTTACAGACCTGACTACAATTCTCCAACACACTCAAAGTGTTGTTGAATAAACTCAGTGTGACCTTGACCTTTGAGGTACGGGTCTGGGTCTAATGTGTGACACATCATTATGTCATCTTGATCAATTGAGCTAAGTTAAAGACAGTTACAGATCAGACACGAAATAGCAAGCAAACTGAAAGTGTGACATTAACCTTTGAGGAAAGGTTCTGGGTCTTACATGCAACACTTTGTCATGTAATATTGATCAACTGAGCCAAGTGTTTTGAGATGTATCCATAGGTGACAAAGTTACAGACTGGACACGAAATCTCAAACAGACTGAAAGTGTCATTAAAGTTTAATTGTGACTTAAACCTTTGAAGTGGGAGTCTGTGTATAACGCACAACATGTCATCATGTTATGTTGATTATTTGTAGCAAGTATTGCGGATACTGCGACTATTTTGTCATCCCAAACATTATGGGGGGTATAAAAATGACGTCAGCCGGCAAAGTAAAAACTAGGGTGGTGGTTAAATTTCACGTCAGATTAGGAAAGCCTTCACAAACATTAAATATGATACATGAATCTGATGTGAGACATAAATGTAGTCAGATTAGGAAAGCCTAAGTGCTGTTTATTACTTTATCAAGAAAGTCTACAAACTTAACACGTCCTCTTGTATATATAAAAATGTAATTTAATGTTGCAGAATTCTTTTCTTTGTTCCGCCAATTTTTAAAGTGAATAAAACAAGATATTTTAAAATGAATAAAAAAAAAACTGGCAGAGTTTTGGACTCACATTTTGTTTGATTCAGACCCAGATCAACTACAAGAAAACTTTCAGACAGGAAGAAAGAGTACAAAGGTATTGGCACAATGATTGAATCGTATACGAGTTGAAACTATATTTTTTTGTCACCTACCAATAAGTTTATACTAATTTACTTTAGGTCGTTTGCGATAAAACCCCACAGTTTATATGAACAGTTCAACTGCTTGAATCTACTTCCTGGGTAGAACCGGTACTGAGTGTTGTTTTATGAGAGGCATCACCTCAAGCTAGGGATCTAACTCGCAATCTCCAGCATGAGTGGCCAGTACTCTTTCTGTTACACTACCGCCCCCGCTTAGTCAATATCTATGGAAGTTGTTTTCATTTTCAATTCATATTATAACATTCTAGCAATGTGCCAATGTGACCTATCATACATGTAGTATAAAATTGCAATTTGAACAGGGAAATTAGCTGTAGATAATCAAAGAGAAACTAAGGTATTTCTATGTTCCTATTCATACATACATCAGTTGTCAATAGAGTACACTGCAGCATTATGTCACTTGCAAATAGTCTGATACTTAATGTCATTGATTGAATATTTAGTATCAAAAGTGTCAAAAAGTATATACATTAATATTAAAAAAAGTAACAAATTTGCCAATTTGAATATACAATATAGATCTAAAACTTAAGATATCTAGAACTCCCATCTATTTAGGGATCAATTATCAAGTACAACAGTAAGTTTGATGAAGCTATGATAACAATGAGAAGAATTTAAAAGAAGATGTAAAGAACAAGAGCAGATAGAAGTAGCCATTATTTGCTTCCCATGCTATATAAGTATAAATACAAGGACTACACTCTACACAAGCCCACACGAGACAGATGCTCTAGTTTACACAACACCATGGCATGCTGACCTGAGTTTGCAGGTGTAATTCCGGGTGTTAGAGCCATGCCAACCTGATGGTCATACTGTCCTTGCCCATGAAATGGTACGGGCAATTCATTTGGGCGGCCTGCAGCATTAATTCAATAAAGCTTAAAACAGATCCAACAATACACTCTTATGTGTTCAGTATTTAAAAAAATAGTCAGAAGACTATGTAGACTAGAACAAATACTGTACAGTCAAACCTGTGTACGTGGTCACCTCTATCGAGCAACCACTTGTCTTAAGCTGCCACATTTCTACTTCCCATTTATATGATTTCAGAGCAAATTCACATGCATTAAACAACAACCATTCTTAAAATGCCACTTTTGCTCCTTCCCATGACTGGTTGCTAAAGACAGGTTTGACTGTATATTAATGTATTACAAAATCAATCTGAAATAAAGGGTGTTTTTATGTATATTCAGGCCTCGAAAATATGTTCCATGCCTACTTGTCCTTTGGGACTTACTGACCTAAAAATGTATTTGTCCTTTCTGGTGTTTCCTTATTCCTACTTTATCATAATATGAACATGTCTGTATTGTTATTATTTGTTATTCCCTAAATTTTACGAGTTTAGATCTAGTATTCCAATTAACAGATAAAATTCAACAGAGCGCAAACTCAATGGATGCAACCTGCTTTGTTTGAAATAAAGGGGCAGCCTGAAACAGTGTCAGTTCACAAGTTGACTGCATATTTACATATACAGTTGGTTGCCAGTATGCTGCTGTCAGGTCTAAACTACCTTGATTTTGCCAGTGTTTATTAATTTTAAATAGTTTATTTTTTGTTGAAAACAATCTTTCTCCTTTTATTGCTGGTTTCTGTCTATTTAATAGGCAGTTTTCCAAGGAGTTACCTCCCTTGGGTGGGTGGGAGGGGGGGATTTAATCATCTTCAAATGGCAATTTAATTATAACTGGAACGTAACAGTGATGAAATGCACCAGTCTGGTCATGTTGACCTGTTCAATATAGTTTAATCTATGTTAGATTTACGTTTGAATATACAAATATACAATCAGAGCCCCAGATAATTTTTTAAGCTGATGAGTAATTTACTCATCAAAATCAGAGTAAATGAGTATTCTTGAGTTTTTCAGACCAGTGAAGAGTTGACACTTCAATGTTGAAATATTATTTTTTAATTAGTATTGTTTTATCAATGGAAACTGCAAATGCTATTGGTTAATGGTTTTCTTTTCGAGGCAAAATATGATGGGGTGATACTAAAACTCGGCCATGTTCGAACTCTGGCTGCAAGGAAAAGAAAAATTCTGACTGAGTTTGACTGGTAAAATTCAATACCTATACCTTATTTCACAGACAATATTACCAATATAACCGGTAAAGTTATTCACTGAAGCGAGTTGAATTAAAACCATTCAGATATTTTAATTTTGGTGAAAAAATCAAGAAATTAGCGTAATGAAGATCGATTTTCAGAGAATGGAAACTTATTTACGCATATAAAAAATTATTTTAGCATAAAACTTGTTTCTTATGTGTAATTAATATGCACATAAAACAAATTTAATGCATATTCATAAATTTTTAATACGTCTTGTACGCAGATACGCATCTTATCTGGAGCTCTGTACAATGTTTTTTTATGTGCTGAAATCACTTGTCCCATGAGATTAGCACATTCCAACTTTTACTCATCCTTGACGATTTGTTTCTGGTATTTTTGAATACAGGAGTGAAATTTTCGAGGCCTGATATTGTATAGAAAATTCATTGAATTCTTTACTTTTTATTTCATCATTTATCATAGATTTAATTTACATTTTCACCTTCTTGTTTATTATATTAATTACAATATTATTCTAAATAAAAAGATGATAAAGTGGTAAATTCAAGTTGGGTCTTGTTTGTTTGCAGCTTCCGGCCAACTCACAACAATCCTGTCAGTCAGAAATGTTTTTAGTGTTCATTCAAAATATTATCAGACAAAAATATTCTCGGATTGATTACCAAAAAAAAAAAGAATTTACCTACCTACCCAGTACCGACCCCTAAATGGTATAGATCAGAAATGGCAAACAAACAATTTTCTGCAAGTTAGTTGTATGAATCAATGTTTAAGCATAAAACAATATTCTTCTTCTATAACAGTGCATGCATGCAAACAAGCTAGCAAAACAAAAGATGACACCACACTTTCTCAATGCTGGCACTACATGTTAGACAGCAACACGATGATGTCTTTGCACACTTACTTGTTTTGCCAAAAATCAAATTTTGACAAGTATTTTTGTAAGCAACATTTGAACAACAACTGTAGTATAGTGTTCAGCATTGTTTTAACACCTGTTAAGTCTAATGGAAGTTCTAACCACTGCCACATCTAAATATAATGTTGGCAGTTTACACTGGTATTTTACCATTGTTTTTAAAAATTTCCAAATGGACATTTCACCTGTGTACATTTTGGGTTTTTGTTAATTTTAGTCATAGTACATTATAAGTAATACAGTAACACTCAATGATCATGCAAGAAATGATACCCATATCGGACTAAAAGCAATAAACTAAACAAGGAATGATGTCATTGTGACCAGATTTCATCACAATCAGGTCAATGGTCTCAGAAAATTCCATAATTAGCAACGTACTGATGATCGCAAATAACTGAAAGCCAGTAAATAATGGTTGAAAAGTAAGTGTTTGAGCTAAAAATGAATATGAAACAAATGCCACACTTTGAACAATTCTGTAATCTAAGGGAGTATATCAGGATAAAATGCTATGAATGTCTTAAAAAATAAAATAATTATCAAAGTGGATAAAAAACATCTCATTATCATCAATAAATATATTTGAAATATTTTAGTATGTCAAATCCACCAAAATGTGATAAAATCAATATTCAAACTGGATAAACTTGAAACAAAATCCCAATTCTAAAAATAGCACTTAAATACTGTTTGACGACCCTTGCATTATCATTCAGACTCTTTCTAAGATTAAATGTGTAAACATGTATAATGGATCAGTTGAAATCACGTTACTCATTTAATAAGTCACAAAACATGTTGCCATTTTAAGCGGGAAATCTATTTTAGTCTAACCAAAGCATGTAGCCCAAGTTAGAAAAGCCCTTTTCAATATATCATTTTGGCATGTTTAAATAGATATCATTTTGGCAATATAGTGTCAGTGAGTACATACAGGCATGATTATTAGGAGGAAAAAATTGTTTTAACCAATTTTAAACTTTTAAAAAAATCCAGATGTATTCCCTATAAAACAATGTTATAATTTTAAATTTTCTTTTGCAGTACTTTTCGGTAGATAGATTTTATTACTTCATAATAACTGAAAGTTGCTTTCATCACAGACAAAAACTGTTATCAACACTCATTGAAGTTAATTGATTTGAAAAGATGATTGATTATGAAATTACAATCAACTCCAATCACTAATGATAATGACAGAAACTTGATACAGAAATAGTTCAGCTAAGCTTTGCCTAAATGAATTTAAAAATTTGCAAAATAGTCACACATTCTCGAATAGTATTATAATAGCACTATGATTATTATTGCTGATTACAAAGTTATCCTTTTCGTAACAAAATCTATTACCCACCTTGAGCTGACATCTGCGGCAATGATGGCTGGTTTGGCTCTGACAATTTGGGAGGGGGTCCCATTCCTTGTGTAGTCATTGTTGGTGGTGGCAGTCCCTGCTGTACTGAAGATGGAGGGGGCATCCTTTGCATTCCTCCAGACCCAATCGGAGGGCCTGAATTCTGAGAAACAAATGGGGGCCCTGACCCTGGTGGTCTGTTACCAGAAAGCTGTTGCTGTGATACAGGTGGTCTGAACTGACCTTGTCCTGTAGGCATGACTGGTCTCTGAGGGGGTTGGAACTGATTAGAATTTGGAAATTGTGGTCTGGCATAAGGTCCATTCATAAAATTTTGACCAGACATAGGTGGTCTGGGTCCAGAAAACTGACTACTCCCTTGTGAAACAGGTGGAGTTGAAAATCCGTTTACACCTGGTGACTGTCCTTGTGGTCCTTGGCCAGTCATTGGTCCATTGTGCATAGGTGGGCCACTTTTCCACTGCGCATTTCCAGGAACTGGAGGTCTTTGTCCTTGATTTTGGTTACCTGTTTATGTTTAAAATAAATTAAATTTATAACACTTCTAACCATAAAATTGAAACATTTCGCACAGGTATCTCAACCTTATATGTAAATCTATTAATTGGCAAAAAATAAAGACAGTTATATGATTAGAGTAAGTAAACCAAGGCTCCAAGAACAGGATAGCCCAATGCTTGTCAAGTCTTGATCCGGGCCTGTGTCATTCTCAAAGTTACTTGCCCCTCAGGCTTGTCAAAAAGATTTGTAAGCAAGTTTTCACTATACACAGGTCTACAAATATATCTATTTGATATGACACATATCAAACTCTTACTTGTATACTATAACTAGTCAGTCTTATACTT
Organism: Panopea generosa; assembly: GCA_029582155.1. NCBI lineage: Eukaryota > Metazoa > Mollusca > Bivalvia > Adapedonta > Hiatellidae > Panopea > Panopea generosa. Next base: position 64,703,010 of record CM055895.1, on the reverse strand, counting down.
AGAAAACAAGAGCACATGAACAAAATATGAAATCATGATTCAATTTGAATATTTAACACCCAAATCACGTGTTTAGTCATCAAGTTACAAAAACTGGTTCATGAATACTTTTTACTATATGTTGTCATTAACACTTCCAATTGTTGTCTGATTTCTGCTTCGGAGTTCAAATAAACTCTACTGAGAAGCAGATTTTTGGGTGAATTACTCTCTAGTTCACTTCCTGGATAGAACTAGTACTTACTATTTGTTGTTTTTGAGATGTTAATCGGGTCTGGGATTCAACCTGCAATAACAGACCCCAACAATCTTGCCATTTAACAAGCACCCCACTTCTAGAATTTATTGTGAATCCCTCTAATTATTTAATTTTCTTATTCCCAAATAGTGATCTGCTTACAATATTTTCTTCTCTTATAACATTTAAAGCCACTGGTATATAGTTACTTATCAGTTGATAATTATCATCCTATTCTTCAACCTGTTCTTTGTCTAAAATTTCTAATTTTATTTCAATACATTATTAATGAATAGACATAATAAAACAATATTCAATGACATAAACTAAAAGACAAACACATGCAAAAATTTATACTTACAAATCAATTTTAAACTTTCCACAGTCATCAATTAAATGCATGTGTCTGCTATTACAGAAATAAACTTAAAAGTATGTACTTCAATACAAAAGTATCCATACTTGAACAACACATTTAAAACACGTGTACAAAATATGTCAATAAAGAAACGTCATTTGGTGTGACCTGGTTTCGTATGTGTCAAAATATATAAACAGAATACGCGAGTTAAATATGACGAATCTAACACAAACGACTTACCATAGCCATAGCCAGGTACGTTACTAGTTGCTTGTGGCGGCCCAGGCGTTTGGATATGGCCGTATGGGCTAGGATTCTGCTGTTCAGCCATAACTTGACGAGTTCAGTCAAAATTCATGACGAGTCGAAGATACAAAGGTTGAAGGACTGTTCGAATCTTGAATCGATAAAATCGTAATTACGATTTCTATATGAGAGAAAATATATCACCCCTTTAATTCTAAATATGGTAAGTATCTCATTCTAGATATAAACGGTAAATAAATTGACAAGATAATCAACGAAGTCGGCTACTCTTTTTCTTCGGTGCTATTCCGGAAGTAGAGCTATGCTATTGTGCATGCGCATTAAGTACTTACGTGGCACGGCGTAATTTGAATTACCTCCCTTGTCGGTTAGACACCACTAATAAACGAGTTTCCACGATGGGTTAACGTCACTTTTATTTTTAGCTCTACTGGACAAAGAACAGAAGAGATTATGCAATGGTCGTCTGTCGTACGTCGTCTGTCATCCGTTACCAGCACTTTCTCTGAATTCACTAGGCCAATTAAACTCAAACTTCACATGGATACATGGGAGGCTTCAAGTCGGGAATTACAGAAGATAAAATAGCAGCCTCTGTGACTAGAAGAGCACTACAAACTACTATGATAAAGATCTTCCCGTGCAAAAGAAATCCAGACAATGTTATTATTCGCTTGAATGTTGAGGATGATGGAAACAGTGACAAACTACTACATCGTGGCTTTTTGCGTGTAAACCTTGGTTATCACGAGCGTCAGGCGAAAAATGGTACAGTCCTGTTCATGGGAGAGTTCCGCTCTAAAATACAAATCAACTCTGAAAATTATAGGGACAAATATGTAATGAGTTTCTTGCATGATACAAATCTGATAGCTGTTGACACTATGCCTATTTGTACAGGTGCAACAACTTCCTTTGTGCCTTATGATAATAGATTTGAATTAACTGACCATATATGTATACCAATAGAAAAGGTTGATTGTATTAGCTTTTGTGAAATATTTGACGATAACTGTCTTAATGTATCAAGACATCGACCTGTAATTTGTTCTTTACTTCTTTCTGTAATACGGCTACCAAATAGACATGCTAATGCCCATACTGCTGAAAAAAGCTCTCGTATAAACTGGAATAAAATTAGCCAGGAAGAAATACATTGTTACCTAGAAACTGTCATTAACTCAGAAGAGTTACTTTGCGCTTGTTTCCAAACAATTTGCTCAAATGATGATATTGATAAGTTATATGAACGGATAGTTCAATCCATTATATCTGTTTCTTCAAAGTGCATCAAAAAGAGGTCATTTAAACATTTCTTAAAACCGTACTGGAATTCAAACCTTCCGATACTTTATAAACAAATTAAAAGAAAAGGCGCTCTGTGTAGATTTTAGAGGGAAGACCAAGAGGATCTAAATCGTTTGATGACTATAAACAAGCAAAGCGAGATTTCCGTCGTGTGCACAGACAACATGTGCAAATGTTTCGTGCAGAATAGGATGAAGAGCTCGACCAATCAGCCGAAATGGATCGAGACCAGTATTGGAGGATTGTAAAATCAAAGCAAAAAGGTACCGACACTATTTAAGCGGGATATGAGACTAGATTTGACGATGTAGTCTACCGTGATCAAAACGAAATTACCAACCAGTGGAAATCCTACTTTGAATAACTATATTCACCAGCTGAAAATCCTGACTTTGATTCTTCGTGGAAAGAAAATATTGTTTCAAGTATAAATGATATTAAATCTAATCATAATCTTTCTAATTCTACAGAGACCGTTAAAATATCAACAGGAACTGTCCAAGAATTACTTCGATCCTGTAAACGAGGAAAATATGCGGGTGCGATAACGTATATTACGAACATTTAATCCACGGTGGTGAGTCTCACACATGGGCTCTTTCGCGTCTGTATTCGGCAATGATAACATCTGGACACATTCCACAAAAATCAAAGACGATCCAAATAATTACAGGGCTTTTACTCTTACGCCTACCATACTGAAACTGTATGAAAGTATACTTTTACTTCGTTCAAAAAAAAAAATTCTATCTAAACTCAGTCCGCAACAAGGGGGGTTCCAGAAACAGTTTGTATGTATCATGACGTAATTCAGCTTTCGTGAAACAATACTTTATGCTAAAGAAAACAACAGCAGAGCTTTTGTATGCTATCTTGACTGCCGTCAAGCCTTTGATAGAGTGTAGCACGATGGCCTTCTTCTCAACAACCAGTCAGTAAAATGTGTTCAAATTTGATATAGATTATCCCAATAAGTATGGGCTTAAAGTCTGTACCAATCAAGGTGCTTGTATATATAGGGTCCATGTAAGGGGACTGAGTTTTATATAGAAATACTATGGGAAAACGGAAAATTCTATTTTTTTTCATCCGTTTATGATTTTTTTTATTCAGTTTGAGTTCTGAAGCAATAACCTTTCTATCAAGCTTGTTCATATATAGTATGATATAAATTTACACCAGCAATGGGTTGGTGATTCTGCAAATCAAGGGGCTGGGATATATAGTGACCCTGCAAGGTGACTTTTACTTTAACAGGAATATTATGAGGAAAACTAATATGTTCATTTTTGTATCCATATGTACACAAAAACTTCTATTTAAAATCTAAAGCATTGTCTCGTTTTGAAGAGAATTCTATTGTGTAAAGAAAGAATTTTCATTTGTACTTCTGAGATGAATGGAAGTAAGTATATTTGAAAACGAGATTTTGCGTGAATACGCGAGCGTTCATAGCATCTCAATCAGTTACTTTTCCTTCTCTATGCAAGTCCTTGAAAACTCACAATGTCGAGCTAGAGAATGGTGCCAGAGTCAAAAGGTCTAACATACCGCGAACGATTGGTAATGCTTTAACTCTGGATTATAAAGCAAAATAATTGAAATCCTCAAAGTATTCAAAATAGTGCGAGGAATAGACGATATCGAAAAGTCTACTTTCTTCGAGTTTGCTGAAAATAACTTACACGGAGCAGTAATAGTAGTTACTGGTTTGACGCGTTCGGTTTCTATAAATAAGTTATATATACACTGAAATCGGATGGCTATCGTTGTAACAAAGAGGAAAATATCAAAATATATTATTGTATACAAACACAAAACAGAAATTCTGCCCGATTATATAGTTTCTCTTTTTCCAGAAACTGTAGGAGTAAATACACCCTATCCGATTATGTTGTTTTTAACACAATAGCACCACTATTAGCAAATCCGTTTATTCCGTCATGCGTATCTATCTGGAATACACGTATTGAAAAACATGTATTTAAAAAATCACAAATGGTACCATCGTATTATCGAACTGGAAGCCGAATTGTATCAGTCATTCACGCTCGTTTGAGAAACAGATGTATTCACCTAAGTTTGATACTTTCTTAAATTCTGTAACGCATGATGCAAGATGCGGCGGATATCGTAATGAGAAAGAAGACGCCGAGCACTACTTTATGCAATGCCCTATACATACGAGGTGTGTCCAAAAGGTTCGTGGACACATTTGTTTAAAAACAAACAAACACAGTTATTAGGATGACACATACGTTGTCGTAATCGGATCTCTTTTCTCGTCAAATGGGCAATAATTAATCAACTTATAATAAAACTGAATGATTTTATACATACTTACATACACCGACTAACTACCCAGCGGCCCATTCGTGGCGTAATTTTCAATACGTCTTATAAAGTTTCTCAAAGTTACATACACCGTGTGTAATTTTTTTCTCATGCCTGCAGATTTATTTACAAAATATCGAGTCAAAAAAATATGCTCAAATGATTTACTAAATGGTGGTCAGATTCTGCCGTTTTTCGTGCCAATGGAGTGCTTTCGTCAGGCGGGGAAGTACTTCAAACTCGTGAGTGCGCCGTTGGCGGTCTTTTCGCTCTATAACCGTCTTTCGTAGTGGCCCCATCCGTCGGAATATCGTTGATGTCATTTGTAGATAGGAAAAAGACATAGTGACTGTTCCCCGTGGTTGTTTGAATGATTTCCCCTGTCTCTGTGGTCATTTTTCCGAGCAAAACACACAATTTTATGATCGTCCGCTGTTCCGGGGCGTCGAAAGACGCAATAATTTTACCTCAAGTTTTTGCAGGTGTTTAAAAATCCCATGTTAACAAATTCATATAATATGACGTCGAAATAACGTTCCCTCTGATGCACAATGCAATAAGCATTTTGATAAGACATTTTGTTTTGCGCCAAAGCATAGGCCATATAAAATGTTAGTATATGTATTGATATACGGTATTTTCTGACCTGGACAGTTAAGTGGTTAGTCGTTGTATATAATTATGAACAAAATCCTTCATTTTCATTGTAAATTGATAATTTGTTGCCTTAATGACGAGAAAAGATGTCCGATTCCGGCAATGTGTGTATCATCCTAATAACTGTGTTAGTTTATTTTTAAACGAATGTGTCCATGAACTTTTTGGACACACCCCGTACTGATGAACGTCTTCGTCTTTTTCGTTCTACATGCCGTTTTCCTCTTTAAGTACACGGTTGCTTTTATTTGGTAAGAGTACATATACAAGTGACACAAATACATTTATGTTTACACAGGTACAACAGTTCATTACACACACGAAACGTTTTGTCAACAATTGGCGCTCGGCGTCAGATACCCAATTTTATGCAGCCCTTCAATGCACCGGAACGATATTATGACAGCACTTAAAACATGTTATTTCTTTTCTCTCTTTTTTCTAACTTCCTACTTTTATTATTTTCTCTTTTTATTTATCTCCGCATTTCTTTGATTGTTGGTTTACATCCTATTGAACGCTACAGTTGCCATCTTGATTCTAATGTTATTTGTATATGGAAAGGGGAGGGCCGTTACTAATGTTGCTAGAAGTTGTGGCCCAACCCATTTGCTTATTAAGTGAATTATGCAATAAACTATGTTTAAACCACAACACTTAACATAAGTAAACGCGAAAGATGTTAGTTCATTCAAAACCGAACTGGATAAACACTGGATAGAAAACCGCTATAATCTATCACATGAACATTAATTAACCTATCGAGACTTATGGTGTATGAATATGAAATCAAATACAGACCAGACCGCCAACGAAGTAGCTAAGGGGGGAGACAAGCTTCAGAACTTATGAAGTTCCACAGAAGTCAAAATGACGACGGGTCGTCCATACCTAGAACTATCCTGTTAATGCTGAATTCCCAACAATGAAGCTTCTTTTCGAGTCTTTGGTATGGCCCGGCTGGGGATCGAACCCATTCTACCCCTAGACCACCGCTGCGGTTACGAGTTAAAGAAAAACATTTGATTCTGATAAGGCCGTACTTAAAAAATATGTTTTTGCCGTGCTCCTACCTACTCGCTCAAAATTGCCGTTACCCCAATTTTTTTTATTGACCTTCAAATCTTTTTATTTTTTCGTGATATCTGTCCATTTTTCTTTAAAATTACTATGCAAATCAAAATTTGGCAAACACTTTTTTTAGCTACCTACCTACACACATGAAAATACTGGGTCGGAGCACAGCAAACAAATATTTTTTCAAGGATGACCTAAATGCCATTATCGGGGAACGAGTCCCGTTTTCGAGAGTTTCGGGACAACTCGTCCCATATATTAAGGCAGTTAACTCGTTGTATCAAAAGACAACTCCCAAACAATTCTTACACCTACAAAATAGCATATCCTTTATAACCTCATTGAGTGGATTAATTTGAGATATTTAAAATACAATCAATGACTAAAACACTATGTGTGTATATAGCTGGTGCAATTAATTAATTCGTGGTGAGAATAAAGAACTGAGAAATAGTGTGAAATGAAGTGCAAAAACGTAACAAAGTAATAGAGACGGACACGCTCGTATTCCTTGGTACAAAAGAAGAACTGCTAACATTTGATATTTGATATCATCATTTTTTTATTATTTAACCTGATTAGATTTTAGCAATCAATTTGCAATACACAAGCAAAAATAGAAGACGCACGCAAACTACGCATACTTCCATTTAAATCAAATCAATTCACTTAAATATTAAAAAATAATTTCCTTTCTTAAAGCATATTTTAGCACATTTTTTTTTAATGAACAAACAAGAAACTTACAAAATAATTGTGAAATAATACACAACACATTTCATTTACAAACAGAAATCCTTAAAAGCACAAACATTGAAAATCACCAATATTTACATTCAACAAATAAAATATTTGAAATAATACACAGCACATTTCTAAGCAGAATTTGTTTTAACTTTTAGATGTGATTTAAACAAGAGGCCAAAGATGGGTCCAAGGCGCTCATCTGGTTTCACATTTCACTTCCTTTCAAATTTTGTATGCATTAAGCCTATAAAGAATTAATTAATCATAGTATAAATGAGAAAAATGAGAACTATTTTTTTTCTCATAGCATTCTATATAAAGCGAAAGTCACGCCCTACTGGGCTCCAATGGACCCTTACCAATAATTTCAAGCAGACATACAGCATATACTTTGACATTGGGTGGGGTGGGTCATTTAACATTTGGAAAATGTGTCCACTAATTTTATGTTAAATATTTACTTTAATACTATTATTGACTCATTATATATATGCTGATACTACATGCAAAATATCAAACCTCAAGGCCTTGCACTTTCGAAGAAGAATATTTTTAAAATTTTAATAAACCCCTGTGGTGGGGCCAAATTTGACTCAATGATCATCTTTTGAATAAACTTGAGAGAGTTTTGTGTAAGAATGCTTCACACAAAATTTGGTGATAATCTGCTAAGTTGTTTCAGAGAAAGGTAACGACGGACAATGGACGAAGGTAGATCACAATAGCTCATCATAAGCTTTGCTAAGATCAAGGAGTTATATAGGTAAGGAAAGGCAATTGATTAAAATTTTGTGACCGCTCACGTATTCACGTACAATCTCGTTTTCAATTATCTTAACTTCCATTCATCTCAAAAACACAAATGAAAATTCTTACATTTCAGAATGAAATTCTTGTCAAAACATTACCATTCCCAGTAATTTGTTTTTAAAATTGTAAAAGTTCTTATTATTACAAAATGTGTAAAGCCTACTGCAGTTAAAATAAGACAAATTATGATACATTTTCCTTCAAACCTCAATATCTTTAATTCAAGATCATTTTGCGTGATTGAAACATGTTTAAACATCTAAGATAACATAAAACAAACAGTTTATGTACAAGAAATCAGTTGCCTGTGAATTATGGATGATTAATTTACAAATAACTTATCCTTCGTGTGCTGTTTCATCATCTAGTCAGGAGATGCAAGTTTTCTAGCCTTCTATACAAGTCCTTGCTCAGATGAGCTAAAACAATATAATAGCCCTGTTTATCCCAGTGATTTAATATCGTGCAGCAATCCCCCCACCCCCGATAGTCTCCTACTATCCCGAAAAAAAACCCCCATACTCTCCCCAACCAGTGGGAAATTTAGGGTGCATTGTAATTAATAATTGACGCGAAGCAGTGTTGCTGCAAACCAGAATTTCATAAGAGTGGTGGTTTCAAACCTAAACCGAAAAGACAACACAAGAACGATAACTCTAAATTAATTTCCGATTTCGAAACGAGGAAGTGTCATCTGCTCTACACTTTTGTATTGAGAAACAAATTAATGTTATTTTATGTAGATGTACAATGACAGAAACATATAATGGGGAATTGCTGCACGAAATGTTTTGCTCGATTCGATAAACGGTAACTTTTTATGCCAATTAGCTCATTAATCTGATGTATCATTTAACTTCAACCGTTGTGACGTTGTTTATTTGATAAAGCGGATCACATCTCGTGACCGATTGTTTGGTTTTGGATTAATATAATTGAATCGAACCATGCAATAGAAGATATTTTCTTTTCTTTAAATGCATTTATAGACACAAGTTGTGATGGTTAATGATTTATTCTGAAACTTAAATAATGTAAAGTATTTTAAATATATTGTTTACATTGTGAAGTGGTTACAGTCACCCATCCAAGTATCCCTTGTATACCAAATACCATGGTGCACCAATTACCGCAATTGCCAGTATAATAACAATATCCCAGACATGTGCAAACCTCCAACTTACGTTAGCGTCGGCATTTGTTTGTATTTCGTACTGGCAAGTGTTTATTACTCAGCACACTGAAGTCACTTTATTACTGTTTATTATTGATGCCATTATTTACATGGTTGACAAAATATACTAACAACATACCCCATTGCTTAACATTCCGATACAAGTGGTGCACTTTAACCATGTCGCCATACAAGCTAGTTCAACAGCGAAACTTCTTTAAGACCTATGTAGATTTACTACATGCCTCCCCCTATAACCTTTTAGAGTCTTTCTTGACTGCACAGTGTATCTATCTTTCATTTATTGCCCGGTGATAACAAAAATCAGGCAATGGGATAGCATTGTTATTTTACCCCTATTTTCACATTAAAAACATAACTGAGCCACTCAAATATGTTTACAAGCTATGATTTTCAGATGATGCTCTGTGCATATCTTCTGACCTGAACACATGCCTAAATGGCTGATTCGAAACCATCTACTGTGGTCATGGCAACAGTAGTTGGTGGGAGATTATTCCAAAGAGGAATAGATCTCAGAAAAATTTAAAGGCAACAGTATTGACATTGATCTGGTATATTGGGCTTGATTGAATCACCTGGTTTGTTGTAAAGATTGGACAGGGAGAAGATATTGTTCCTAGTTTATATTGAGACTTGACCTGTGTGTATTTTATATATGAGTATAGACCAGTCTGTACTTGCTTCTAGCCGTTCCTGGCCATATTCAGTAAAGACACTGTAAATGGCATTAAAATGACATCCCACTTCTGACACAATTAAAGTGACTTCCTATATGTAGTGTATTAACATATTATAAAGCAGTCATTTGAGTAGTTGTTGAAATCACTTCGTTTGTACAGTTAGAGATGCATACTTGAGATATGTATCTGAATTAGTATATATTCAATCTGATGGATGGAGACGAAAATTGTCAAAATTATATCCTGAAAAGTTCAGTTCATTTATGTATGTAATCCATAGCTTGAAACAGTGGATAGCTTCCCTTTGAGAAAATGCCATTGTCTGTTCAAATACCAACAACGAGGCAAACATCTTTATTCACCAGTTTAAATCTATATTTGCTGAGAAACTCAACTCCCATTCCCCTTCACAAAATCAAATTAACACTCTCCAATATCCATAAAGTCTTGGTCCTGACGACTTAAACGCCTGTGTGTATTTGAAAAATGTATCGGTGAAAATCCAGCATTCTCATCTCCTTTTTCAACTTATTAGTCCATAATAATAGCAAATTATTATGGATTTTCTGAATGCCTGTTTTCCTTTTTTTTTGTTGATGTCCTGTCTAGAGGCGTCGGGTTAGCCTCTGATTCAGTTCTGTTTTTACTTTTTATTGACAACCTCCCCACCAGAATCAGAGTATTAGTACAAGTCTATGCCAATGAACGTGTACTTTGCACAAAATTACATCCCAAAGGCAAAGAGGTATTTAGTGAGATACTTCAGACTAGCTCATTGGTAAAATGTCTTTACTTCATATGGCATAATTTGGTATACATTTGTGCCCATTGTATGTGGGACACACAGAATTTGGACCAATTAAATTAACTTTATTTCTGAGATTTATATATTTACATGATACAATCATAAGTTCGGGTTTTATTTCTAAATTACAGAAGACATCTACTTTTGACCAGATATTCTGTGGAAAAGGAAGCTTCCATAGAGGTAGGTGGTTCACTGTTTCAGCCAAATATATAAGCACCCACTATTTAGGGATGTGACAATTATATTTTCACAGCAATCCACAACCTGTTTGAACTCTATATCTTTGCCAGAATATTTATTTATTGAATATTTAGTATCATTTTTTTGCTATCGAGGGCTAACAGACGATCAGTAAACTGTTAACCTAATCACTGTTTCATGGGAACCTGAATGGTTAACCAGTAGTCGAGCACACCCCTCTCCGCAAGTAATTGATAACTTTCCCACTTGAATCAGCGGTAAGAGATGAATGATGATGAGACACAATGTTGTATATCAATCATCACAGACTGTTGCAGGGCAAGGATTCAAACTTACGATCCCTGGATTGATAGTCAGACGCTTAACTGACTGAGCTAACCGGCCCAATGAATAGAAGATTGTTGAAAGTACAAGACTTGTACTATCATCATTTTTATTGTGCCATCATCCGACAAATTGTAAAGGGGCATTAAATGTTACCTGTCCATTCAGGTCCTTCAAATTGGCTTTAATCAATAATTTCTGAAACAGTCTGTATTTAATATTTGGTGAGTAGCTGTATAATGATAAAGTACAGGTCAACGTTGATATTTGTCAATGTTGGTCAAAGGAGTTTAAAGGAGTTATAGCCCCATTTTATATAATTTTTGGTAAAATTTACTGACAAACATCTGGGGCATCTGTATGCCATGAACATATTTCTAGTTTTACATACTGGTAAACATCAAGAGTGGTTAAGTGTTAGTTGATCAGACACTTTTATTTCCTGCCTTTTTTGCCCTGCCATAGCATGTATATTTTAAATTTAGACTTAAGATTTTGTATTTGATAATCTGACAATATAATTGTTACAGCCCTTCAATAAAACCTCCCCTTCCAATCCAGTATACCTGTAGCACATGCATACACATAGTTATTACCCTCAAAATGTCAATATCTCTATAGGTATACGTGTTCCTCGACACCCCTCAGAAACTGGTTTATCAGAGTACTTCTCAGAGTTGAGGCTTTACCTTAACCCTAACCAGTTTTACTATAAATACTTAATAGGATTAATTATTATTACAATTGATTAATAATTATTATAGAATCGACTAATAATATATATATTGTGCCCATTAGTTTATAGTACCAACTCTGACACAGTCTGATTATTTGTGAACTATGTTTGATTATCAATATGGTGATCTTGTATACATTAAGTAGCATTTATTGCACTTATGTTTAAACTGGGACTTGACAAAGATTGTGACTTGACATTGTGCGAGTGGTTCCCTATATACTGGTATCACTTGTTTTTATCTAGCAATTCAAGTGTAACAGACTGACTCTTTGTAAGTCATAAGTTAATACTGATGAAAATCAAAAGTAAAATATAAAATCCATACAATAGTACATGTATGTGAAATATAGAAACTTCACAGATACCTTCTGATTGGGCACAGTGATGTTACAGTAAGACCTGTGTCACAGTTACCTCTACTTAGCATTTATTTTATGTTTTAAGCATTAGTGTATAAAACTTCTCTTTGCTGTTTGTGGTTCATTTGTTAAAGTCACCAAAGACTGATTTTTGTGGTTCACGAAGACCAATTTTTCTTTCCCCCAATATTTACTACTCAAGGCTGGTTTGAATACGATTTGATATTAATCATTTAATACTTTAGGGATACTTTACATTGTGATAATGAAACAGTTGAAAAATTGTACATAATTGTTAAAACTTGTGCATATTCTAATGAAGGTCTTTTTTTATGTACTAAGTGATACTCTGCTGTATACCTTTTCCCGACCTCTCACCTGTGCACTGTTTTATTTTACAGTTTGAAAACCTTATGGATGAGGTACGTATGCTTAGCATCTTACAGAAGTGTAGCTGGCTTTTTTCAAGTTGTAGACTCAGACTGGGGTTTGAATGGTCTGTTGGCTGTAAGGCCCCCCTGAAGCCTTAGGGAAGCTGAGATTGAAATAGATAATAATGCTCATTTAACTATTCATTTTTATATTTTGTGGATAAACTGCTCTGTCTAAAAGCAGCTTTGCCACTATCTTGTAACATTTGGATAAATAAATTCTTGCACTGTATCATTGAATCACCTCTTTGACATATAAAAAATGTAAATTATAGAAAATTGACATCTTAAAATTAAATTGTTGTAAATAACAATGATAAATTAAATGACAATAATTAATCTTTGTGTTTTGTACGCATGAAAAAGAATCATTCATGGTTTGTTTGACTTTGATAGAAAATTACCTCCCTTGGGATAATGTTTTCACTGGAACTTGGCAAAACATTGTCTGATTGAGGAGATGGGTTTGCTTGAGTACTGGTTCACCTTCCAGAATTCCAGGAAAGAGTTTACTGATTGTCAAAATATTCAAACAATCTTAAATGCTCTGAATAATACAGACCTATTGAATTTATATATTGTAACATCTATTTCTTAAAATAGAAGATACTTAAATTTATGCTCTGCAGGGCTTGAAATTTCTGATAAAAGCTACTTGTCCTCCATTTCCAACATTTTTAATTGAATTCTTAAAATCAAAGAAATATGAAGGTCAGTTTCTTAAATCTTACTTGTCCTAACCAAATGTTCACATGTCATGGCGAGTGGATGAGTGGACTTTTCCAGCCCTGCTTTGTAACATATACTGCAGTAAAGCACACTCTAATGAAACATTACAGATGCATAATACATAAGTTTAAGCTTGTTTGGATTGTTTCTAGATTACATGGTCAAGGTAATTGTTAATGTGGAAGTCAGTAATTTGCTATAATTAGCACAGTGCTTTCCCCACCATATCTTGCCTCACAATTATATATGTCCATCTTATGTTGTAGGACGATGTCCAGAATGAGATGTCCAAGTAAGTTCATGTGCCTCAGGTACATCTTCCCTTCCTTCAACTTTGGAACTTTCATATATTGGAATATTTCTTAACATGTTTCATATAAACCATTGCACAAGATTATCATTAACCCTGTTGATGATTATCCTTATCAGCAATATTAGTTTGGATAGAGCTGCACTGATGTAATATGTCAGTATAGATTAATGCAGACAATCATTGCCAGACACATAATTATCCTGTAATTGCATATAATACAATATATACATAATAATGAGTTACTTCCCTTATCCTGCTGAAAGTGTACTACAAATGATATTTAGTTTATTCATAAATTCATAAAGAAATGTAACAGTTTTATCTAAAATAGCTGGAGAATATAATGTAAATATAAGGATAAAAAGCCAAATTTTGAGTTTTCATCAGATGATGAAAATCTTTGGACTAGTTTAATGTTGCCGAAGGCCCATTGGGCTTGATGAACATTTAACAGGGCTAATGTTTTTCATTACCTGATGAAAACTCAATATTCGGCTTTAAATCCTTAATTGTATACCTGTAATCATCCCCATCATGTTGTATTGTATACCTGTAATCATCCCCATCATGTTGTATTATATATCTGTAATCATACCCATCATGTTGTATTACATACCTGTAATGATCCCCATCATGTTGTATTATATATGTATACCTGTAATAATCCCCATCATGTTGTATTATATATCTGTAATCATCCCCATCATGTTGTATTGTATATCTGTAATCATCCCCATCATGTTGTATTATATATCTGTAATAATCCTCATCATGTTGTATTACATACCTGTAATGATCCCCATCATGTTGTATTATATATGTATACATGTAATAATCCCAATCATGTTGTATTATATATCTGTAATCATCCTCATCATGTTGTATTACATACCTGTAATGATCCCCATCATGTTGTATTATATATGTATACCTGTAATCATCCCCATCATGTTGTATTGTATACCTGTAATCATACACATCATGTTGTATTATATATCTGTAATCATCCCCATCATGTTGTATGGTAAATATGTAATCATCCCCATCATGTTGTATTGTATACCTGTAATCATCCCCATCATGTTGTATTGTATACCTGTAATCATCCCCATCATGTTGTATTGTATATATGTAATCATCCCCATCATGTTGTATGGTAAATATGTAATCATCCCCATCATGTTATATTATATATCTGTAATCATCCCCATCATGTTGTATTGTATACCTGTAATCATCCCAATCATGTTGTATTATATATCTGTAATCATCCCCATCATGTTGTATTGTGTATCTGTAATCATCCCCATCATGTTGTATTATATACCTGCAATCAACACCATCATGTTGTAGTATATACCTGTAACCATCATTATCATATATCATATACCTGTAATCACCCCCATCATGTTATATTGTTCATCTGTTATCATCCCCATCATGTTGTATTGTACATCTGTAATCATCCCCATCATGTTGTATTATATATCTGTAATCATCCCCATCATATTGTATTATATACCTGTAATCATCCTTATCATGTATTGTATACCTGTAATTATCCCCATCATGTTGTATTATAAACCTGTTATCATCCCATCATGTTGTATTATATACCTGTAGTAATCCTCATCATGTTGTATTATATACCTGTAATCATCTACATCAGGATTATATGTCTGTAATCATCCCCTTCCTGTTGTATTGTATATCTGTAATCATCCCCATCATGTTGTATTATATATCTGTAATCATCCCCATCATGTTGTTTTGTATATATGTAATCATCCCCACCATGTTGTATTATATACCTGTAATCATCCCCATCATGTTATATTGTATATCTGTAATCATCCCCATCATGTTGTATTGTATATATGTAATCATCCCAATCATGTTGTATTATATATCTGTAATCATCCCCATCATGTTGTATTATATACCTGCAATCATCCCCATCATGTTGTGGTATATACCTGTAACCATCCTTATCATATGTCATATACCTGTGATCACCCCCATCATGTTGTATTGTATATCTTTAATCATCCCCATCATGTTGTATTGTATATCTGTAATCATCCCCATCATGTTGTATTATATATCTGTAATCATCCTCATCATGTTGTATTGTATACCTGTAATCATCCCCATCATGTTGCATTATATACCTGTAATCATCCCCATCATGTTTTATTTATACCTGTTATCATCCCAATCATGTTGTATTATAAACCTCTAATCATCAGCATCATGTTGTATCATCATCCTCATTATGATGTATTATATACTTGTAATGATTCCCACCATGTTGTCTCATATACCTGTAATCATTATAATATACCTGTAATCATCCTCACCATGTTGTATTATATACCTGTAATTATCCTCATCATGTTGTATTATATACCTGTAATCATCCTCATCATGTTGTATTATATACCTGTAATCATCCTCATCATGTTGTATTATATACTTGTAATAATCCCCATCATGTTGTACTATTTACCTGTAATGATCTTCATCATGTTGTATTATATGCCTGTAATAATCCCCATCATGTTGTATTATATACCTGTAGTGATCCTCATCATGTTGTATTATAAACCTATAATCATCCTCATCATGTTGTATTATTTACCTGTAATGATCCTGATCATGTTGTATTGTATATCTGTAATCATCCCCATCATGTTGTATTATATATCTGTAATCATCCTCATCATGTTGTATTACATACCTGTAATGATCCCCATCATGTTGTATTATATATCTGTAATCATCCTCATCATGTTGTATTACTCCCCATCATGTTGTATCATATACCTGTTATCATCCTGATCATGTTGTATTATATATCTGTAATCATCGTCATCATGTTGTACTATATACCTGTAATGATCCCCATCATGTTGTATTATATACCTGTAATGATCCCAATCATGTTGTATCATCTACCTGTAATCATCCTCAACATGTTGTATTTTATACCTGTAATGATCCCAATTATGTTGTATCATATACCTGTTATCATCATCATCATGTTGTATCATATGCCTGTAATGATCCCCATCATGTTGTATTATATACCTGTAATGATCCTAATCATGTTGTATCATCTACCTGTAATCATCCTCAACATGTTGTATTATATACCTGTAATGATCCCCATTATTTTGTATCATATACCTGTTATCATCCTCATCATGTTGTTTCCTATACCTGTTATCATAAGGATCATGTTATATTATATACCTGTAATCATCCTCATCATATTGTATCATATGCCTGTAATTATCCCCATCATGTTGTATTGTATACCTGTAATGATCCCCATCATGTTGTATCATATACCGGTAATCATCCTCGTAATGTTGTATCATATACCTGCAATCATCCCCATCATGTTGTATCATATGCCTGTAGGCATCCCCATCATGTTGTATTATATACCTGTACTCATCCTCATCATGTTGTATTATATACTGTAATCATCCCTGTCATGTTGTATTGTAAACCTGTAATAATCCCCATCATGTTGTACTAATATACTTGTAATCATCCCCATCATGTTGTATTGTGATGTTTGTTATCATCCCATCGTAGTATATTGTCATTTTTGTTTTCATCCCATCATGTTGTATTGTAATGCTTGTAATCATCCCATCATTTTGTGTTGTAGTGCTTGTTATTGTCCAATCATGTTGCATTGTAATGTTTGTAATTGTCCCATCATATTGTATTGTGTGCATTTAGTCATCCCAGCATATTGTATTGTAATGCAAATGTCCAAGCATGTTGTATTGTAATAATTGTAATTGTCCTATCATATTGTATTGTTGTATTTTGTGCTTGTAATTGTCCCATCATATTGTATTGTAATGCTTGTTATTGTCCCAACATATTGTAATTGTCTTATCACATTGTAGTGTTATACTTGTTATTGTCCCAACATATTGTATTGTAATGCTTGTAATTGTCCCATCACATTGTATTGTTATACTTGTTATTGTCCCAATATATTGTATTGTAATGCTTGTAATTGTCTCAGCATGTATTGTAATACTTGTTATTGTTCCATGACATTGTTTTGTTGTATTGTGTGCTTGTAATTGTCCCATCATATTATATTGTATTGCTTGTAATTGTCCTATCGTATTGTATTGTAATGGTTGCAATTGTCCCATCATATTGTATTGAAATGCTTGTAGTTGTCCCATCATATTGTATTGTTTGCTTGTAATTGTCCCATCATATTGTATTGTAATGGTTGCAATTGTCCCATCATATTGTATTGTATGATTGTAATTGTCCAATCATATTGTATTGTTTGTTTGTAATTGTCCCATCATATTGTATTGTGTGATTGTAATTGTCCCATCATATTGTATTGTTTGTTTGTAATTGTCCCATCATATTGTATTGTGTGATTGTAATTGTCCCATCATATTGTATTGTGTGATTGTAATTGTCCCATCATACTGTATTGTTTTCCTTGTAATTGTAATTTTGTGTTATCATCCCATTATATTGTATTTTATGTTATCCCTGTTTTGTATTGTAATGTTTATTATCATCCCCATCATTTTGTATTGTGTACATTGTTATCATGTTGTAAATTGAAGACCAGTCAGGTTACATTGTACATTGTATACTGTCTTGTTTGTATATTTACAACCAACTCATATGCACCCTCGTGTTGCATTGGAAAGAAGCAGTCTTAGCTTTCTACTGAATATTAGTAAAAACTGTATGATGTATTATTCTCTGTTTACAACTTCCACTGTTGTGTTACAATTGATCCTAATTGGTAGGGACTGTTTGGTGATATAATTTCCCCAATGTACATATTTCAATTGGGTTTAAAGACATTTTCAACACATTTTAGGTTATATTTGGCATATCCATTTTTATTGGTGGGGAAAAACTCAGAATGAATCTGAGCATAACCACAGTCCTTCCGCAAGTAACTGGCACACTTTCTCACGTAAAGTTTTTGAATGGGCAGGACCAGAAAGTACAACCGTAGTGGTGAGACGTAAGTGATTTTGAGATCACACACACGAATATGAATTTGTATATAGATATCCCTTGTTGTACATTTTCATCAGGATATTTATACCGTCATATTATAAATACGTATTATGTAGTAACATATAATAATAAAAAAAGCTATATTATGTAAAGAAATAATTGTATAATATGAAGAAGAAATAAACATAGGGTATGATAAGATATGTTAATTTTAATATAAATATCATAATAGAAAAATAAATATGTTCTTAAATGAAATGAAAGTGTTTGATATAAAGAAATAAACATATAATGTGAAAAATATATGAAATAAACACAATATTTATTTTAAAAAAAAAAGTCTTGAATATTAAGAAATAGTTATTTAATAATTTATATTGTAAAAAAAAAAACATGATATGAAGAATATCTGTGGAGAAATTACCATATTATACTGTAGAAATAAAAACAATTTTAAAAAAAAATTGAGAAAATTAAACATTTATAATATGGAGAAAAATACATGCACAGTCAAACCTGTCTTAAGCAGTCAGTCAAGGGAAGAAGCAAAAGTGGCCTTTTAAGACAGGGTGTAGCTAAATATATGTACATGTCAATTTTGTTCTGAAAGCATAGAAATGGGAAATAACAAATGTGGCTGCTTAAGGCAAGTGGCTGCTTAATAGAGGTGACTGCTTACACAGGTTTGACTGTATATACATATGACACCTGTGTTACCTGTACATGCAGCAGCATCCAGCTGGAACTGTACAATCCTGGTGCGGGCCCCTTCACCATATCTTCCTATGTCAAACTGGTATACTGTCTGTCCATCTGTACGTCCGTCAGTGTTGTATATTTCCCCACCTACATATACAGCTTATGTGCGCACCTTGTACACCAGGTTCTACCCATTCACATTGTAGGAGCATTCAGTGAGTTTGTGAAAGCATTTTTTTATTACTTATTTTATGTAAAGGTAACCCAAATTGTATTTTATCTGCATAAAAATTATAATCTTATCACAGAAAATAAAACAATTAATTTAATACCGGTAATAATAAAACAAATTTAAATTAATTTTGATTATTTTACATGGTAAAAACAGCACATGGTAAGGGCACCCTTAACAAAAAAAATGTGGTACTACCGGTATATTAAAAAAACAACAAAATTTAAACGAAAGCTGAGATTCCATAGATCAGTTGTAAAGGCTTTTGATAAATTATGCGAGATGTGAAAAAATGCGATTGGAACACTGCAAACTACCTTAATTGGTACACTGTTATTATTTTATTCTAATTTAGTTTATTCTAATATTTATTGCCATTTTAACTAAAACATTGACTTTTTAGAAACATAATGTATACCACCTTGGGGCGATGCATTTTGAAAAAGGAGGGCATTTATATAGGCCTGAGAAATAACAATTTAGGACTCAAGGTGAAACATTTACTATATAACTAACTTCCATCCAATGTCAGTCAGTTTAAGGAAATGTTGATGGAAGTGAAATCTAATCATATTACATCGGTGTAAAGGCATAAAAAGCATGACCTTTAAACAAGGTTTCTATTATGATATATTTACATTTGATTGGACAATGAGAATGACTATTGATCCGCCCACTGGCCATGTGGTGTCATTTATAATACAAGTAAATACAATGAAACACAATGTAGTTTGTACTACGAAACTGTTCGCTTGTCTAACGAAATGGCAGACTTAGAAAACAATATTGACAGCCAGCGACAGGTCAGTTGTTTTCATGTGGGTATTCAGACAGGATGAACTTTGTAAGCACTTACAATTTTAACTTGACTTTTCTGTTAATCGGGAGTTATTTTACCAAATACTCGCCTACAGGTCAGAGTTGACTTCCACATTGGTGTCCTTGTCCCATCTGTGTCAATGCTTTGATGCAGGTTGTTCACAAGTGTGTATTTAAATACTTATTTCAAAGTTTAGGTCATATTGCAAGGTGAAAAAGTCACATTTGTCATAAAATTAAAAAATGTTAAAGTTTTGGGGCACACTCTTCATAGATATACATTGCCTGCAGTTATATGAATAGAACTTGGCATGCTTATATTTTTAGGCAGTAGGTAACACATCGGATACCTTGCTTGAATGTCAAGGTCATATTTCAAAATGTTATAGTTTGTCTTTAAACTTACAATTGAAATTTTGGTGCAATTTTTGATTTTACTGCTTATAATTGCAGTAATGTGAACGTAACTTGGCACATGGGTGTATTCTTATACTTTGAGGCATTTTGTACCATAAAAGGGCTGCTATATTAAAATTTATGGCAAAATATTCCTGTAGAAATGAGAAATTGGGTTTATAACTTTATGTTAAAGTTTAGGTGCAAACTATATAATTATATATTACTTTCCCTTTTTTTTTTTTTAAATATGAAACATATTTATTCTCATGTCTACAAATGTTGGTTCTATCTTTTTTATTAATGTGTATAAATTTTGAGAATATTACAACTTTCGGGTTCAGTTTCTCATTCACCCTGGATCCCAAAACTGTTATTAGGTATTTATATGAACTGTTATAAATGTACCCAGATTGATTAATTTTGGTCACAGGACAAAAATTAATTATTTATGGAAACTTCCCCTATCATTGTTTGAATATACCCAGCATGAAAAACTTTTTTTGTATATATGCGTTATTAAGTTGAAGGCTTTATATGCTGCAATGCATGTTTCTCTAGCATAGAGGCATGCTCATTTTCAGACTACAGTTATTTATTATCTTATTTAAAATTCTTTAAACCAGATGTGTTATTTTAAGTTTCTGTCACACTTAGAATCAATGAACATTAGACCAGCTTTAAAATCAAAGTTCTGATGGGGGCGGAGCAATAAAATTTTATAAAATGTAAAATGTCGCTGTTGTTTTTTGTAATAAACAAACAGGTTAGTTTACACACGTTGAATCAGAATAATACTGATTACCATTCATTCTTATACAGGTTACAAAAACTACATGTGCCTGCTAAAGGTTGACCCTATTTTCGAATAAGTCAGAGAAAATGTATTTGTCTGCTATATAGTAGGAATGTTAATAAAATACAATTCAAGTACTGTCCCGTGATATTTTCAGAAATGCCAAGCTTTCTATCGTATATTGTGAATTATCAAAGTGCTCTGTACCTAGCACATTCAAATTCCACTTTGAGTATATTCATTTACTATTTTCTTTATTGATTTCTCTAAAGCAACAGTGAAACATAATAATAACATGAAAAGTAGAAATGTGTCTGTCGACACTAATAGTTAGTTCTTAAACTTATATTTTCTATGACCCTTAAATGCCCTCCATATATGGGACTGCAGCAGACAAAAATGTTAAGGCACCGACTTTTAGACACATCTGGGACTCTGGGTAATTTAGTATTTTTGCTGAGAAAACAATGACATACATGATTTAACTTACATATGTTTAAGTGGAAATGATTAACAGTTTTAATTATTGTAAATATTTATGAAATTACCAAAAACTAGCAGTGACATTATAGTTACATAACTCGATTAATCTCGAACTATTTTTAGAAATATAAGTCAACACTAGCTGTAGTCTGTTGTAAAATATTTGGGAGAACTCAGCAGTCATGTGATCACCTTTAGCATATTTCTTTTTTTAGAATAAGTATTGATTACCGATTAATCAGATGATTTCTGTGTTGATTGTTTATTGGGATAAGGGGAAGAGCAAAAAAAGTTTCCTTCCCCGTACAAAATGCTTAAAAAGATAGAAAATAGCTAAACTCAGATTCCAAAATCAAAGACTGAAACATACACCTCTTGCATGTGCGCAGAGTGATATATACTCTGTGACCTAAATTTATACAATTATATATATTTATCTGATAGGTTAACAAAAACTGCACGTTGTGCATAGTCAATTTGTATTATCGTTGAAGACCGTAGAACTACTTTATTTTTGTGTGTGTGGGTGCTTATGGGGTGGTTATTAGGTTTATAGTAAGGAAACATCATTGTAAAAACCTGGTTTAAAAGAAAATTATGTTAGCTCCGAGCGCAGTTGCTAAAGCATCATACCCAAAAACACAAACACAACCAACCAGGCCCCATATTCACAACACCTCTCAACTTTCAATTTTAGTATGGCTTCATTGTTAAAAGTATGAATAATATTTCCATTTAAAATGTTCCAAAGACAATGTTTATGAATATCAATGTAATAGTTGACAGTGAAATTGAAACTGTTCAAAAATTTAATAATTTTTAATGGAAATGAAATTTGAGGCCAAATGCAATGGCGAATATATGCTGTAAAAAATCTGGCACATGCAACCCCCAACCTCCCCCCCCCCCCCCCCCCCCAACTCCATTTTTTTGTTATTAAAATTCACTATATACTGAAAAACGTTTGCCTGTCAGACCTTGTCTTGGACCCATCCACCTAAGTACGCTCCCTTCAAACTGAAATCCTGGATCTGCCCCTAAAATGCACACTTAAGTTGAGCTTTTTTGTGAACCGGCAGGGCCTGAATTCATAAGTTATGAGTGAGAATGGGACTTGGGGCTCAAAATTTAAAAAAGAATAACATCAATTAGATAAGCAATTAACTTTATTTATTTGAAAAAACAAACAATTAACACAGAAAATGTCAGAAAGGCAACCAAGATCTTGGATACGTTTTTGAATCGGCATGATTTGACCACAAATGCCCCTACAACGGGGCCTTTAAGCACATTTTAAGCGAAACTTTAGAAAAACATTTTCTCTGGAAGTTTAAGGCCTAGACCTTTGATATTTTACATGTAGCATTGCATGGAGGTCCCTCTAAAAGGTTTGTCGGGTCCCTGGGGTCAAATTTGGGGCTGCCACAGGGGTCACTGTTTTACATAGAGCAATATAAGGAAAATGCTGTGGACACAACATCCCCATTTTTCTTTGAATCTTAACCAGATTTGCACAACAGTTATGTAACCACAAGATCACGGACAAGTTCTTGAACCAACATGATTTGACTACAAATGCCCCCACCACAGGGCTTATAAGCAGGTCTTAAGCAAAACTTTAAAAAACATTTTCTCCGAGTTCATGGCCTAGACCTTGAATGGTGGTCCCCTAAAAGATTAGTTGAAGTCAGAAACTTTCAAAAAAACATTTCCTCTGAAATGTTCATCTGTCCATTTGTTGCTCGAAGAGTGATTCATTCAGGCCCTCTTGTATTTCTTATTCATAATTCTTTGTTTATAGGGTTTGTAAAAAAATAATTTTTTAGCTTGAGTCTATTTCTCATAATTAAAAGCTTGATGAATTTAGATCCAGAACAATTGTGTTGCATGTTTGCTGTAAAAGGATGGTTTTGTTTGCTTTTTTGTATAGTTGTTACATGTTGTGTTATTTTGTTTTTTATACTTTATGTTAGACTAGTGACAGAGCGTGAGAAGCAGTTGGTATCCAATAAACAATATAATACTCTAATCCAAGAACAACAGACGCGTGATGCAGAGATTGAACAAAAGGTAAAGTGGTGAAATTCTTTCATTTTAGCCGGGCTTTATGCCAAAGCCATTGCCCAGCTTATATCATCATGGTCAAGCTTTGCAGTGTTGATCATTGCCAAAATGATCATATATGACAGGGACTACTTTTTATCCCCTGCCACCGCTCGTGCAGGGGGATATAGAAATGGGCTGTGTGTACGTCTGTGTGTCCGTCCGTCTGTGTGTGCATCTACAACATATCTCCTTCAGTTGTGATTGGAATTTTAGATAACTTGGCACAAATGTTCACTAGGATAAGACGATGTGTCATGCAAATGACTTGGGTCTGTTCCTCAAAGGTGTAGGTCATAGCTCAAAGTCAAGTGTTTGGAAATCCAATGTATACACTGTGTTTCCTCTTGACCGGACTGTATCTTCTTTAGTTGTGATTGGAATTTTAAATAACTTGGCACAAATGTTCACTAGGACAGGACTATGTGTCATGCGAATGACTTGGGTCTGTTCATCAAAGGTCAAGGTCATAGCTCTGTCCGTCTGTCCACTGCTGTCCTGACCGTATCTTCCTTAGTTGTGATTGGAATTTTAAATAACTTAACACAAATGTTTACTAGGACAAAGGTCAAAGTCACAGCTCTGTCCGTCCATTAGCTACTGTCCTGATCTTATCTTCTTTAGTTGTTATTAGAATTTTATATAACTTGGCACAAATGTTTAACTAGGACAAGATGTTGTGTCATGCGAATGACTTGGGTCTGTTCTTCAAAGGTCAAGGTCACAGCTATGTCCGTCCATCCACTGCTGTTCGGACCATATCTTCTTTAGTTGTGATTGGATTTTTAAATAAATTGGCACAAATGTTAACTAGCCAAAGACGATATGTCATGTGAATGAATTGAGTTTGTTTGTCAAAGATAATTTTACTTTTGTTTTGAGGTTATAACATACATATTTATGATTTGATTTAGAATATCACACCAGTGCTCACTGAAACAAGACACAGTGTCATATAACAGTTGGCTACGTATTTCAGTTTGTGGCATTTACATGCGAATTATGTGCTTGGTGACTTTTTCATTTTGCATAATTTAGATTCACTTCTCTGGAAATGCCTTTAAGGGTTAATGAGGTGGCGGGGGATATGACCACATTAGTGGCAACCTCTTGTTATTCCTAGAATTTCATTTTTTCATGTATTAATATGAGCAAGCAAAAGCAAATCAAACAATAAAAATATATTGCGTATATTGTATTACAGTATCATGTAAATTTTTAAAAAATGTTGCATAAAATGAACCAACCGCTACAATAATATCAATCACATTGGGAAGGCATATGAATTTTTATTAAAGTCTGGCGGCTATCAGTACTTCCAAGTATTTTGATTTCATACCTTGTGAGGTTCTGGAACATTTTTAACACAGTTTGGTCAATAGAAACTATACCAAGTTAGAGTGACTAGGTTTTTGTCAGTTAGAGAAAACATCATTTTGTCTGATGTGTTTATACCACATCTTTTGAATAAAATTAATGGTATCTGTGGCCTGGTGGTTTCAATGCACTATTAGAATCACCTATCTCTCACAACTAAGGTCATGGGCTAAAACCAAGCTTGGTAAAAAACTTTCTGTGAGGAAGTTTATGCCAGTTACTTGGATAATAAGTGATGAACGTGTGGATAATTAGTGATGAGTGGGTGGATAATTAGTGATAAACAGGTGGATAATCAGTGATGAGCGGGTGGATAATAAGTGATGAGTGTGTGGATAATTAGTGATGAGTGGGTGGATAATTAGTGATAAACAGGTGGATAATCAGTGATGAGCAGGTGGATAATAAGTGATGAGTGTGTGGATAATTAGTGATGAGTGGGTGGATAATAAGTGATAAACAGGTGGATAATCAGTGATGAGCGGGTGGATAATTAGTGATGAGTGGGTGGATAATTAATGATGAGCAGGTGGATAATTAGTTATAGAAGGGTGGATAATTAGTGATGAGCAGGGTGGATAATTAGTGATGGGTGGGTGAATGATTAGTGATGAGCAGGTGGATAATTAGTGATGAACAGGGTGGATAATTAGTGATGGGCGGGTGAATGATAAGTGATGAGTGGGTGGATGATTAGTGATGAGCAGGTGGATAATTAGTGATGAGCAGGGTGCATAATTAGTGATGAGCGGTTGGATAATTAGTGATGAGCAGGGTGGATAATAAGTGATAAGCGGGTGTATGATAAGTGATGAGTAAAATGGATATGGGTAAGATGTGAAAACGGCGGACATTTGTTTTAATATTAAGCATCATAATTATGTCATTGAGTGCTAACAGGCAGTCATTTACTTTAACTACTCTTTCCTGGGATCCTGGAAAGTTTACAAATACTCGAGCACACTTATCTTTGCAAGTAATTTATGACTTTCCCACTTGAATCACTGATGAGAGACAAATGATGATGAGTTGCAATGTTGTATATCAATTTATTATCAAGGATACTGTGGCCTGGTGGGGATTCATTAACTCTCAACCACTGGATTGAGAATCAGATGTGCTACTGACTGAGCTAATCGGGCCCAGACATTTATTATTCTGTACTTAAACATTCCTATGGTTAAAAATGTTTGATGGAAATATAACCAGTGAAAAAGTGTTTTCATAAAATAGTCACTAGCATATTGAGATGTCCATACAGTTTTAAAGAAAGTACACTAGAGAGAAACATTATAAATAATTGATATAAAGCATCTCATTATCACAAATGTGTAAAATCTGAATGGTTTGGTATGTCAAATCCAACAAAACATGACAAAAGCAATATTTAAATCAGAGCGGTAAACTTGAAACAAAATCCCCATTCTAAAATAAGACGACCTTCGTATAGTCATTTGGACTCTTATTATGAAGAAACAAATGCTACAACATGTAAAACAGTGTGATGGATCAAATTTAAATAAAATGAATTTGTCACAAAATATGTTGCAATCTGAAGTGAGAAATCCCGTTTCAATTTTTGTTTGTTTAAATACATATCTTCATGGCAATACAGGGTCAGTGAGTAGATATAGGCATGATATATTGAAAAAAAAGTTTTTAAGCCAGTTTTGAAAAATCCTGATATATCGGTACTTCTTTTATTTTCAATTTTTTAACGACCCCTTTCATGCTTATAAGAATGATTTGTTTTGAACAGATACATTATGCATTTTATATATTTCCGTAGGGACATGTTTCTATATTATGCCTGTCGTTTTGACATGCAGTTTCACATTTTATTGGCGACAGCTGGTTTAATATCCTATAAATCGGAGTGGGCTGTCTGGGTACAATATTATATCAATGATTGCCATAAAAGCAATTATAAAATGAATGCTGCTAATGGACGCTTGATATTGTGGTATTTTGTTGTAATTGCTTCACATAAAATTTTGTGTTCATATAAAATTTCATGTTTGACAGATTTATTATGTTATTTGGAGTCACTGCGACACTTGCTATTCTGCATGACAATACAGTTTTGTATTTTGCCTGGAACACATAATGAGTTGTATCAAATTATCGTGTTTATGCATTGGCTTATTGAAAATAAGCCACTTTTCTGTTGTTTTTGACAGTATGTATTAATCAAATATCATCTCAGATTGCCCGAAATTCTTATCAGCATATGATTTTTTAGCTCACTGGTGCTGCAAGTGCCAGGTCAGTTTTTGTGATTTCTATTGTGTGTCTGTCGCTCATCTATCATTCGTTGTTTTGTTGTATGCACAATTATAGTTTCATTTGTAGTGAAATTTATCCGAACTGTTGTCTCCGGAAGACACTGCCCATCCTTATTATCTCTGTTACATTTACAGCTAAATAATTGTTGACTTGTTATTGTTTTGATCATCATTATGATTGTAGTGAACACAAACTTTACTTTACCTTATGTTTTTAAGATCTTAAAGGGACCCATGGGAATATTAAAACCTTAAAGGGACACACTGCCGCAATGTTGAATTCTTAAAGGGACACACAGTGGCAATTTAAAATTCTTAAAGGGACACACGGCAATGTTGAAATCTTAAAGGGACACACAGCAGTGTTGAATTCTTAAAGGGACACACTGTGGCAATTTAAAATTCTTAAAGGGACACTCTGCGGCAATTTTGAATTCTTAAAGGGACACACTGCGGCAATGTTGAATTCTTAAAGGGACACACTGTGGCAATTTAAAATTCTTAAAGGGACACATGGCAATGTTGAAATCTTAAAGGGACACACTTCTGCGGCAATGTTGAATTCTTAAAGAGACACACTGTGGCAATGTTGAATTTTTAAAGGGACACACTGTGGCAATGTTAAAATCTTAAAGAAACACTCAGCAACTTTGAAATCTTAAAGGGACACACAGCAATGTTGAACTCCTATAGGGACACACAGCTATGTTGAATTTTTAGAGGGAAACACTGTGGCAAAGTTTAATTCTTAAAGGGACACACGGCAATGTTGAAATCTAAAAGGGACACACTGTGGCAATGTTGAAATCTTAAATAAACACTCAGCAACTTTGAAATCTTAAAGGGACACACATGGCAATGTTGTAATCTTAAAGGGACACACATCAATATTGAAATCTTAAAGGGACACACAACATGTTGAAATCTTAAAAGGACACACAGCAATGTTGAAATCTTAAAGGGACACACTGTGGCAATGTTGAAATCTTAAAGAAACACTCAGCAACCTTGAAATCTTAAAGGGACACACAGCAATGTTGAAATCTTAGAGGGACACACAGCAATGTTGAAATCTTAAAGGGACACACAGCAATGTTGAAATCTTAAAGGGACACACAGCATGTTGAAATCTTAAAGGGACACACAGCTATGTTGAATTTTTAGAGGGAAACACTGTGGCAATGTTGAAATCTTAAAGAAATGCACTGTGGCAAAGCTTAATTCTTAAAGGGACACATGGCAATGTTGAAATCTTAAAGGGACACACTGTGGCAATATTGCATTCTTAAAGGGACATACAGCTATGTTTAATTTTTAGAGGGAAACACTGTGGCAATGTTGAAATCTAAAAGAGATGCACTGTGGCACAGTTGAATTCTTAAAGAGACACATGGCAATGTTGAAATCTTAAAGGAACACACTGTGGCAATGTTTAAATCTTAGAGGAACACATGGCAATGTTTTATTCTTAAAGAGACACATGGCCATGTTGAATTCTAAAAGGGACACACGGTAATGTTGAAATCTTAATGAGATGCACTGCGACAATGTTGAATTTTCGAGAGAGACACAGCAATGTTGAAATTTTAAAGGGACACACTGCAGAAATGTTGAAATCTTAAAGAGACACACGGAAATGTTGAATTCTTAGCGGGACACATGGCAATGTTGAATTCTTAAAGGGACACATGGCAATGTTGAATTCTTAAAGGGACACACTCTGGTAATGTTGAAATCTTAAACAGATGTATTGTGGCAATGTTGAAATCTTAGAGGGACACATGGCAATGTTGAATTCTTAAAGGGACACACGGCAATGTTGAAATCTAAGAGGGGCACATGGCAATGTTGAAATCTTAAAGGGACGCACTGTGGCAATTTTGAAATCTTAAAGAGATGTTCTGTGGCAATGTTGAAATCTTAGAGGAACACAGAGCAATGTTGAAATCTTAAAGAGACACACGGCAATGTTGAATTCTTAGCGGGACACATGGCAATGTTGAATTCTTAAAGGGACACACGGCAATGGTTAAATCTTAGAGGGACACACGACAATGTTGAAATCTTAAAGGGACACATTGTGGCACTGTTGAAATCTTAAAGAGACACACGGCAATGTTGAAATCTTAGCGGGACACATGGCAATGTTGAATTCTTAAAGGGACACATGGCAATGTTGAAATCTTAGAGGGACACATGGCAATGTTATATTCTTAAAGTGACACATGGCAATGTTGAAATCTTAGAGGGACACACGGCAATGTTGAAATCTTATAGGGAAACACTGCGGCAATGTTGAAATTTTAAAGAGATGTACTGTGGCAATGTTGAAATCTTATAGGAACACATGGCAATGTTGAAATCTTAACAAGGCAATGTTGAAATCTTAGAGGGACACATGGCAATGTTGAATTTTTAAAGGGACACTTGGCAATGTTGAAATCTTAGAGGGACACATGGCAATGTTGAATTCTTAAAGGGACACACGGCAATGTTGAAATCTTAGAGGGACACACTGTGGCAATGTTGAAATCTTAAAGAGACACACTGTGGCAATGTTGAAATCTTAAAGAGATGTACTGTGGCAATGTTGAAATCTTAGAGGAACACATGGCAATGTTGAAAGCTTAAAAAGATGTACTGCACCAATGTTGAAATTTTAGAGGGACACATGGCAATGTTGAAATCTAAAAGGGACACAATGCCGCATTGTTGAAATCTTAAAGAGATGCACTGTGGCAAAGTTGAAATATTAGTGGGACACACGGCAATGTTGAAATCTTAAAGAGATGCACTGTGGCAATGTTAACATCTTTGAGGAACACAAGGCAATGTTGAAATCTTAAAAAGATGTACTGCGCCAATGTTGAAATCTTTAAGGGACACACAGCAATGTTGAAATCTTAGAAGGACACCTGGCAATGTTGAATTCTTAAAGGGACACATGGCAATGTTGAAATCTTAAAGAGATGCACTACGGCAATGTTGAAATCTTATAGGGACACATGTCAATGTTGAAATCTTATAGGGGCACACTGTGGCAATGTTGAAATCTTAAAGGGGCACACTGCGGCAATGTTGAAATCTTAGCGGGACACATGGCAATGTTGAATTCTTAAAGGGACACACTCTGGTAATGTTGAAATCTTAAACAGATGTATTGTGGCAATGTTGAAATCTTAGAGAGACACATGGCAATGTTGAATTCATAAAGGGACACATGGCAATGTTGAATTCTTAAAGGGACACATGGCAATGTTGAAATCTAAGAGGGGCACATGGCAATGTTGAAATCTTAAAGGGACGCAGTGTGGCAATTTTGAAATCTTAAAGAGATGTACTGTGGCAATGTTGAAATCTTAGAGGAACACAGAGCAATGTTGAAATCTTAAAGAGATGCACTGCGGCACTGTTGAATTCTTAGAGGGACACACAGTAATATTGAAATCTTATAGGGAAACACGGCAATGTTGAAATCTTAGAGGGTCACACAATAATATTGAAATCTTATAGGGAAACAGGACAATGTTGAAATCTTAAAGAGATGCACTGTGGCAATGTTGAAATCTTAGAGGGACACACGGCAATGTTGAATTATTTAAGACACACACCGCATTGTTGAAATCTTTGAGGGACACTTGGCAATGTTGAATTCTTAAAGGGACACATGGCAATGTTGAAATCTTAAAGAGATGCACTATGGCAATGTTGAAATCTTAAAGGGTCACACGGCAATGTTGAAGTCTTAGAGGGTCGCACAGTAATATTGAAATCTTATAGGGAAACACAGCAATGTTGAAATTTTAAAGGGACACATGGCAATGTTGATTTCTTAGAGGGACACACTACAGTGTTGAAGTCTCAATGGGACACATTGCCTTTAAATCTTAAAGGGACATGCAGCAATGTTGAAATCTTAAAGAATCACACAGCAACGTTGAAATTTTAAAGAAACACACAGCAATGTTGAAATTTTAAAGAAACACACAGCAACTTTGAAACTCAAAGGGACATGCAGCAACGTTGAAATCTTAAAGGGACACACTGCAACGTTGAAATCTTAAAGGGACACTCGGCAATGTTGAAATCTTAAAGGGACATACGGCAATGTTGAAATCTTAAAGAAACACACAGCAATGTTGAAATCTTAAAGGGAAACACAGCATTGTTGAAACCTTAAAGGGACAGACAGCAATGGTGAAATTTTAAAGAGACGTTTTGCCTTTAAATCTTAAAGGGACACACAGCAACATTGAAATCTGAAAGGGACACACAGCATTGTTGAAATCTTAAAGGGAAACACGGCAATAGTGAAATCTTAAAGGGACTTACGGCAATGTTGAAATCTTAAGCGGATACAAGCAAATGTTGAAATCACCTCATGAATTGATTCAGTATTTACACCTTACATATATAATTATACCATGTGGACAGATTCATTTCCAAGATACACTTCAAATATTACTTTCTGAACATTTATATTTGAAAATTTTTTAGCATTTTTATAAAACTGTTGCACTAGGTTTGAAAGATATGAGTACAAAAATACAATTGATGTTTTCTTGATTTTTTTTTTCTGACATACCGATAAAAATTGATAAAAATAGAATTACGGTTCAACACATTGAACCGTTTCAGCAAGCAAAGTGGGAATTTGTTTTTTTGGATCCAAATGGAGGAGGGTTTTCATGATATATTTTAAATAAATGATCCCTATAAGTAGGGGTTTCAAATTTATTCAAATAAAGGAGACACAAGAAGGGGACCCAGTAAGGGGATTTTGATTTTTACATAGGAATGCTATTAAAAAACAGGCAATTCTATTTTCTCAAATATCTTAAGAATTTTTAATCCTCTTCATATCTAGAGCATTGTTTTTTCATAAGAGTTTAGACCGGAACTTAATATCCATAAGGGGCCAGCAGGGGCTAAAAAAGGATACTGTCATAATATTTAAAAAATCTTCTCCAAGAATTGATGAACCAACTTTGTTCATATATGTTTAAATGATCTCTTTGGTTAGAGGTTTCTCAGGTCATAGCCAGCTTCTAACTAAAATTGTTATTATAACATTACAATAAATGTATTGTTGGACAATGAAAACAATTATGCAACACTGACTTTATTCTTGTGCACTAGACGCTCGATTTTGCATATTGTTAACACTTTGTTAGCACTTCAGCACAATTAGATTTTTGTTTGCAGGAACAGAACATCCAGTCAATAACTTGAAAACTGTCTGATTGATATGTCAAGTATTACATGAATCTTTAATAATAAATCTCTGAACATTATATATTATTTCAGGGATACAGAACACTTTACAAATAGTGTATGTTAAAACATTGTGTTGGGAACTTGTGCACCTAACAGTTGGTTAATCTTATTAAACTGATCTTCTTAAATGTGTTTTAAATTGAGTTTAACTCAATTCAGGGACCATGAGGTCTAATCCCCACCCGGCCACAGACTCTGTGATGATTGATCATGAACTTTCTTCTATAAGTATGAGTCTCCTATTTCTAGATATGTGGGGAAGTAGTCAGTGAGTTGCAGAGATGAGGTATGTGCAGTACTGGTTAACCATCTAGCTGGTCCCAGGGATGATGATGAGGTGCCCTGACTGTTGTTAAATAACTGACACTATTAAAAAAGGCATAAAAAACTATTACAACAAAGATTGGGTAGATTAAAAGTTTTGGGAAACTGTGTACCTTAAAAAGATATTATTAATTTTTACCAGAGTTGTAAACAATGAATTAGCATCTCTGGGATAAATCAAGTGCTGCTGTTTATAGAGATACTCGAAATCTTAAGGATTTCTTATTAAATAATTGTCTTATTTCTCAAAATCTTTAGTTTAACTACTTAAATATTCTGTCTTACTTCTGGTAACTTAAGTCTTAGATCTTACTTCTCAAAATATTTTGTATTCTTCAATCTTAAAATTTCATAATTCTTCAGTCTTACTTCTTGAATTTTTTGACTTTTTTCTTAAATCATACTCCTTAATTATTCTGTCTTTCTTTTCAAAATCTTTTTTTCTTAAATCTTCTGTCTTATTTCTCAAAATATTCAGCATTCTTCAATCTTATTTCTTAAATATTCTGTCGTCTTTCTTCTCAAAATCTTAAGTCTTTCTTTTTAAATTTGTTCACAGTCTTATTTCTCAAAATATTCAGCCTTACTTTTTAAATCTTCTGTTTTACTTTGCAAAATCTGAAGTATTCTTAAATTTTCTGTCTTCTCAAAATCCACATTCATCGGATGAGGCTAAGCAATATTCTATTCGCAATAGGAATATAAATTGCTATGGAGACAAGACACAGAAAAATGCTCATAAAACTTGTATAAATCTGCTTCCAGTCTCAATTATCACAATATTACAACAATTTTGATTTAATAAGACTGTGTAGCAACAATT
Organism: Panopea generosa; assembly: GCA_029582155.1. Taxonomy (NCBI): domain Eukaryota; kingdom Metazoa; phylum Mollusca; class Bivalvia; order Adapedonta; family Hiatellidae; genus Panopea; species Panopea generosa. Next base: position 64,668,781 of record CM055895.1, on the reverse strand, counting down.
TCAGTCAAATCATTTAAAATCTGTCTGTCAAAGAAAATTTATATCTCTTTTTATAAGATTTCCCCAAGGCTAACTTAAGTGCAAACTGGTACGTGGTATTACATGTAATTAACGATGTCAGCTCCAGTATTATTGATGGCTTTGTTTTTCGTAGCTTCACGAGGAGGAAGAAGAGTTGCGTCGGGAGGAGGAAGCATATTATGAGGCTCGGAGGGAGGCTGGCAAGATTGCACAGCTCCAGAGGGACAAGGAACAGGCAGCTAAAGCTTCTACAAATGGTCCGAAGTCATGGAAGGTTGGAGAGGACGGGGAGTGGGAAGTGTGAGTGAAAGTCTTATTGCTTATTTGTGTAGTTTATACTAATTCATTTCAGCTAAATTATGAGTAAGGTTCAGAGCTTATATGAACCACTTTCGTGTCTGCTTCTTGGGTAGAACCAGTACTGGGCTTAAATCATTCAAGCCTGAATCTAGAAATAAGACTCAAACTCAAATCAGGGGTACATGTAAAATATAAAGCTGCTAGCCAGACTCAGTGACTGGACAAGTAAAAATTCAGAAATTAAACATTGCATCTCATTTTTTGCAAATCACCTGTCTCGTATAAACATGTTTTAAAATTCTGAAACTCAAGTAGATTTGGAAATAAACTACATCATCTAGTCAGTCAAGTGTTTTTAGCTCTACTGGCCAAAGGCCAGAAGTGCTTATGCGATGGCGCATTGTCCGCCGTCTGTCTCCTGTCTTTTGTTGTCTGTTAGCAGCACAATCTTCTTTTCATGAATGGCCCAACAGATTTTCAAAATGTTTATGTAATAATGATAACCAACTATAGTTTTGTTAGATTTGTTCAAATGGTGTCCCTAGCGTTAAATATGACCCCACCCCGAGGGTTCAATTAGAGGACACATGTCATAATATTTTTTTTTTTTTTAAAAATGGAAATGATTTTGCCCATATCTTCACAGAATCATTCTTTGGTGAAGGAGGTTCAGTTTGTAAAAATGACTGGGTTCCACTGTCTTAAGGGGTCAGGAGAGGTCCCAAAAGGGTAAAAATTGGGAATTACTAAAATCATTTTCTTAAGAACCGGTTTGTCAGATTTGTTCATATTTGGTATGAATTATCCCTATGTGTAGGGGTTTGATTGCAGATAAGAATTTAGGGGCTAAAGTTTATAGGGGCTCTGTAAGGGGACATAGAATTTTACATAGGGATACTATGGGGAAACAGAAAATTTTCTTTCATCTTTTCTGAAACCACTAGGCCAATTAAACTGAAACTTCACATGGATGTTACAATTGCATGGGAGACTACAGAAGATTTTTTTTTTTTTGATCTGAAATTCAAGATGGTCGCCATTACTAAAAATAGTCCAAAACTTAAAAAATCTTATTCTCATGAACAGCCCAATAGATTTTCAAAATGTTTATGTAGTAATGATGACCAACTATAGTTTTGTTAGATTTGTTCAAATGGTGTCCCTAGGGTTAAAAATGACCTATTGCAAAGGAGAATATGAAAAAGTGCTATAGCCACTATGAGTCAGTAGAGCATCCTCAGGCCTTCTTAGGCCTCTTGTTTTTTATTTATGTTCACTTTGTTGATCTGGTCAATTTTTTAATTTATTAAGTTCTGTTGGTATATTATTACCTCTTAAGTTAACTTTAATAAAAAAAAATGTTTTTAGAGAGACATTAAATAGAGCTGGGGATCAAACACGCAACCTATGTATTTTATTTCATTGAGGAGATAATTGAAATCACAGCACAGAATTTCCAATTTTTGGGATCTTTTCAGATGCACATTCACAGTGTATGATATATATATGGAGATAATTATTTGTGCATAATCAGACATAAATATACAGACCAGACTACTGCAAGCAGGCCTAGCTACAATGCATACCATAGACGCAATATCAAAGCATCTGCCAAACCAATAAATTTGGTGTCAACCATGACTTATATACTATGCTTTTACATGCAACATATTTGGACTGGATGGACAATTTTACATACATGAACTGATAGCTTTATATGAGTAGGATCTAGTTAAGGATTCATGACTTCTCACATGCTGTATAAAGGAACAATTTAGAAACCCGTTGGATCATGAAGATACAGTGAAATCATATGTATTTTATTTCATAAAAGAAGAAAATTGAAATCACAACAATGGAATTTCCCATTTTTGGGATGTTTTCAGATGCACATTCACAATGTATGATATATATATGGAGATAAATATGAGTAAATATATATTTTGAAATTAAGAAAACACAATTTTATCTTACAATTTACAACAGGCACTTCAACAAACATTTATGAGTACTGTAATGACAATGTTACTCAGAAGGAATGAAATGTTGATATTCTAGCAATACTACTTCTTATAGGAAGCTAGGAAATCTTCTTCTTCTGTTAGATCAAATAATGTGTACATTGTGCACTTGACTGTCCCCTGTACTCATGCACATGCACAATTGACTGATCCTGATTCATATTTTACCCTTTCCTTATATCTATCCAATGAAGTTATTGCTTTATGTTACATACAAAATAAATATGGTTATCTTGTTGGTAAATTAACAATGTAAAAATATCAATTGCTATTTGCTGCTTGATGTGCCCTTTCTCAATTTACTTAGTTGTTTATATATATATGTAGTTCAACTGTAGCATAGACCACTAAGAATTAAAGACTTGTTACACACAGTTCAACATGACTGTATTGAACAGGGTTGCATTTCACGATAAATCAGTAGTTAACATTAAGTAAGAAATATTCATAATGCATAGTCATCACCATGAATGTAATATTGTATTTTCAGAAAACATATCATTTTCTGAATTAGTCAACTGGAAGTTGGGTTCATTTGGATTAATATTTAAAATTTTAAGAACGATATATACTTCACTGTTACGACCTATTTTTATCGTAAGTTGTTTTGTGCAATGCAACACAGAACAGCTAACATGCCACTTTTGTATTTCAAATATCTTAGTCAAAATATGCCAGGTCCGATTTGCTCAGTAGGTAACGTGTCTAACTATCAATCCAGAGGTCGTGAGTTTGAATCCCTGCCGGGCAATAGTCTCCGTGATGATTGATATACAACATGAGTTCTTATTATCATTTGTCTCACACTGCTGATTTAAGTGGGAAAGTCATCAGTTACTTGTGGAGATGGTGTGTGCTGGAGTACTGGTTTACCTTTCAGGATCCCAGGAAACAGTGGTTAGGTTAACTGACTGTCTCTTAGTCCTCGATGGCATAAAAATGACGCTAAATATTCAATAAATTCAATCGTCAAAATAAGGAGCAGTGCTTTTAAAGTGTTTATATAACATAAACAGACAACTGTGTATTTTTATATAGCCCAAATGTTCTTTTTTAGTCCATGTCAAAATTTTAAGGAAATTGCTTTGATACTTTTTGAGAAAATACATAAAATGTCAGGTACATGAAATGCCATGCCAGGTACATGAAATGCCAGGTACATGGAATGCCAGGTACATGAAATGCCAGGTACATGAAATACCAGGTACATGAAATGCCAGGTACATGAAATGCCAGGTACAGGTACATGAAATGCCAGGTACATAAAATGCCAGGTACATGAAATGCCAGGTACATAAAATGCCAGGTACATGAAATGCCAGGTACATGAAATGCCAGGTACATGAAATGCCAGGTACATAAAATGCCAGGTACATGAAATGCCAGGTACATAAAATGTCAGGTACATGAAATGTCAGGTGGCGGGTTTGCTGTGTCGCTCAGTATCTTTATAAGTATGCAACAAAAATGTTTTCTTTATATGTTTTGTAAATAATCACAAAAAAAGACTATCAGAGAAAATTTACATTAGATGTCATTTGCATTTTTGTTATTGAAAACAGCTTGATTTACATTTGGAACATCAAAAACCAATTGTACAATATTTTCCAGATAGCCTGTTTCCATATCACAATGGTATAAATTGTTTTACGAAAGACAGAAAACATTCAAAACTAACTAGATATGCATATATACTAGATATCATATTGTCCACAAAACTATAACGTTTTCATTATGTCCAATTATTACCTCTGTTGTTACACATGTTGTGTTTGTACAAACAACAATGATAACAGTGTCATCACAAGTGCCGTAGGGTGATTTACATTGAATGGGGATCCCAGCTTTTGAATAGAAAAAGAATTTCAAATTACAATAATTTTCATACCAATATAAAGATGATAATTTTGTCTTATGAAGAGAAAAGAATAAGTTATATAATAATATGCATAATTAATAATTATTGTTGTTGTACAATGTTTAGCATCACTTTTAACAATTTTTTAGTCATATCACGATAGTGTCTACTTGAGACATTAATCTGAGCACTGCCACACTGAAAAATCATGTAGCAGACACATAGTACGATATCCCACCCAGTCGTATTATACAGACAACGGGCTGACAAGACTGTTATGACATGGTCAGAGATAGAATTCATGACCTTTCACATGTGAGGAGAACACTGTACCACTAGACCACTGCTGTGGTAGTAAATAACAATTACCAGTACTGTTGTTTTTGTTACAGAGCTGGCGGTGAGGATGATTTTGAAATGTTTCTGGAAAGTGTAAAGGCACGCTCACTTAAAGCTACCGCTCATCTCAGGAAAGGTATGGATTTCATTTAAGTTTAATAGGCTAAGGCCATAATAAATCAATTGCTAGATTATCATCCACGCCTGCCCCCAAATTTTCATGCCGACCCATAAAAAAAAAGAAAAAAAAAGAAAAAAAAAAGAAAAAAAAGAAAAAAAAACATCAAAAACTTTAAAAATGAAAATAAAAAATTAAAAAATAAAATCCTCCCGCTCTCCCCGTTTTTAAGAAAAATTTTGATGATAATCTAGCAATTAAGTTATAATGGCCTTATAAAAAAGTATTATATTCTTTCAGTGGTAAAGATTCCACAAGCTTGCACATTCTTCTATTTGTAACTATATAAATATATGTCGCCATAATAGTATTCATTCCATGACTTTGTTCAGATTATTCCATTTGTTGTTTTCATTTCTTGATGCCAATGAGCAAAGGAGACAATTTTACTTGCATTTTGTTTCATGTCCATCATATTCATAAAATGATAAATATTCTAAAAGGGCTGTTTCAAATAACAGTTTCTTTGGGATTCCAACACTGTTTATTTCACTTGGTTTAATTTGGTTTGATTAAACATATTTATTGTCCCTCAATTGTGAATCAACATCTTACAACTTGGACAAATCAGGCTCAGAGACTTCCTGGGTAAAACCAGTACTAAGCATAATGCGGATAATTTTTTATTTATTTTTTTTTGAATGGGGTTTAATGCCATTTTCAACACATTTCAGGTTATATATGGCATATCCAGTTATACTGGTGAAGGAAGACCTCAGACTGAGTCAGAATGAGTAGAACAACCATCCTTCTGCAAGTAACTGGAAACTTTCTTACATAAAGTTTTTGGAGTGAGCGGGACTCAAACCTATGACCTTAGCTTACCATATTATCAAATACTTTTGTATAAGTTGATTTAATGCTTTAAATTTGGAGGAGTGAATATATTTCACATGAGTGTATTATTATTTTTAAGAATCAAATGATGGCCAAAGCACCAACAGTTCTTCCACGCCTACCCAGCTGACACGGGACAGGTCTCACACAGAGGGGTCAAACTCTATGGATTTAGAGTGGGATCATGATGAAGGTATATGTCTATCTGATCTCATACATTGTATGTTCACTGTATATTTGTAAACATACTTTATTTCATGATTTTACTTGAAATGGGGCTGGGCCACAAGTTCTGCCAACAATAGATTCGGCCCTTCTTCTATAGATTACATAATCGTTTGTTTAACAATGGCATAAAACAAATTTTATGAAATAGAGAAAAAAAATATTTAGTTGAAATTTAGAGGAAAGAAAGAGAAAAAAAAGAAAGAGATAAAGTGAGTTAGTTGCTGCATAACAAAGTTATTTTGATAGTTCACTTCTCATCTTTTGGCACTTCTTATTAACGGTTAGTGGCTGGTGATAAATAATTTTAACAGAAGCAGCAGTCAACTGGCATTGACAGGTTCTATTATTTTGCAAACATAATAAAAACAAATATGTAGAACTTAATCATTATTAATCGTTAAATCTTTTTGTTGTTTTAATAAAATTATGTACTGATTGAACAATTTTCTTATTTTCATTTAAATGTTAAATGTTTACTGTATATGTGCAATGATCCATAGCTGAATGTTGTTACCAGTCATATAGACTGAGCAACAATTGGTTACGTTGCAGATCAACTCCCAGCAGAACATCATATTATTTCTTCATATCAAGTTAGAGGTTGAAATGATTTAAACTTATTTATCGATTGCTATTGTAACAAATCACGCCCTGACAGAGTGTTCCTGTGTTGCCTAAGCCCACCAATATTCATGGTCCTTTGCTGTGTAATGAGTATCATTATTCAAAAACCAAACACCATTACTGTAAATAACATAGTGACCCTGATGCATAAACTTTGCTCCTATGTCTGTAGCTGGACCCAGTTATCTCAGTCAGTAGCACACCCATTGCCGGATACCCACGGGTGTCAATTCCGATACTCTCCATCCATCACCAGTGGGAAATTACGCTAACTCTGCATTATTTTATTTGAACAGAACAGAACATAATACAGATTACATAAACAACGTCTTATTAAAACGGCATTTGCATGAAACTAGTGTAGCGCTTGGATAACGTCCCTTCATGAATTTGTGAAGGAACCAATCATACAGTTGTATCATGGCTTTGTAGAAACGACGCAAAGTGTAATATCCCACGGTTGATAAATGGAGAGTATTGGAATGGATTATATGTGTGTATCTGATGACGTAGCACACCTGACTATCAATCCAGGGGTTGTGAGTTCGAATCCAGCCTGGCCACAGTCTCCCTGATGATTGATATACTACATTATGTCTACTTGTCATTTGTCTCTCACCACTAATTCAAGTGTGATTATCAGTTACTTGTGGAGAATACTGGTTAACCTTCAAGGAACCTAAGAAGGTTAACTTATCATCTGTTAGCCCTTGATGGTATAAAAGTGATGCTATAAAAAAATTAGCAAAATGTATGCACAAATCTCCTACATTTAAAACTGACAAATAATTTATATCATGGTATGGTTTTGAATCTCAATTTTGATGTGTTTGTCTAGCTTTAACTTAGCATCAATTGCTAAACTAATCTTCATTTAAATCTCGCTTCATCATCCACTGACGCTATTTGCTTGTTATTGGAATTCTAAAGATTCTAAAGATTTTTAGCTCGACTATTCGTAGAATAGAGGGCTATTGTACTCACCCCGGAGTCGGCGTTGGTTTTTCAACTTCAAGTTTTTTATCAGATAAGATATCTATGCAACCGCTCATTTGATATGAATGAAACTTCACCTGTGTGTTCAGTAGCATCAATGGCACTCACAAACATAAGAACCGTAACTCTGGGTTGTATTTTGACAGAGTTATTGCCCTTTTTGAGATTAATTTTTCAGGTTAAAGTTTTTTATCAGATAAAATATCTATGCACAACTCAGTTAATATGAATGAAACTTTACATGTGTGTTCAGTATCATAAATGGAACACACAGACACAAGAACCATAACTCTGGGCTGCATTTTGGCATAGTTATGGCCCTTTTTGAACTTAATTTTTCAGATTAAAGTTTTTATCAGGTAAGATATCTATGCAACCACTCAATGAAAATGAATGAAACTTCACATTGTGTTCAGTATCATCATTGGAACTCACAGAGACAAGAACCATAACTCTGGGTTGCATTTTGCCAGAGTTATGGCCCTTTTGGGACTTAATTTTCAGGTTAGAGTTTTTTATCAGGTGAAATATCTGTGCAACCACTTGTACAATATGTATGAAACTTCACATGTGTGTTCAGTATCATCAATGGAACACACATAGATAAGAACCATAGCTATGGGTTGCATTTTTAATGAGTTATGGCCCTTTTGGACTTGGTTAGAGATTTTTAGAGATTAAAGTTTTTGATTTGGTACTTATTTCATCATTGGACATGAATGGAACTTCACATGTGTATTCAGACTTTTAGGCTTAGAAATGTTTTTTTAGTAGGTAAAAGTTTGTAGTACAAGGCCTTGATGTTTGACAAATAGGGTCAGTTTGTGGTCCTCTCTCAAATTTTTTCAAAACTTTGATCACGGTGGCAATATTATCCTGCCCTTAGGGGTAAATATTTAAAAAAGATTTTTTTTTTTTCAAATTTAATCTTTTTTTCTTCTTTTTTTTTTTTAAATTTATTCTTTTTTTCTTTTTTTCTTTCTTCCTTTTTTTTTTTTAGATTTATTTTCTTCATTTGCATTAAAGGGTATCGAGCTGTGATAAATTGTGCATGCTGGTACAAGATTATTTCAACTATAGATCCATGAACTGGTACCGATATATTGCTCTCTGAGGTGAAGTTAGTGCATAGGCCTATATGTCATGCTGAATTAAATAATATTAAGGCAATACGAGCCACCCATTCACTTTGTTGTTTTCAAAAAAACATAACTTGGTAATGAAAATGAATAGTGTTGGTGAATTATTTTGCTAATTTATTTTTAACAGATAAGCAATAATTATAGTTTAATTTTACCACCCCTGAGTTTTAATTGTCTTCTATTCGGTACTTATTTCCTGAAAAAGCCGTTGTTTTAAAACAGCATCGAAAGAGTTGAGCATGTGGTCCCTGTGACAGCTCTTGTTTTTATTACCATATGTCTAGTTCAACCAGGAACAGTCATTAATTTTAATGGTTATTGTTGTAGATATGAGAGTAGTAGGCTTCAAAGAATAACATGTTCCAGAAAGTGAAAAAAAAAATTCTGAACAAAACACTCATTAAGTAGCTTAATTTATATTAAATATCATTGTTAAAAATTATTGTAAAAGCATCAGATTTGACTGATAGTTCAAGTCTTTAAATACCGACTTTGTCAGACCTCTCTGATCCTAATGTTGTGTAATTGGCAATGTCTTGTGCTTAAACAATTATTCAGTTACTCTGTCATGTAAACATGAAATTCCAAGTCCTGTTCAAGTATTTCTTTGCATCATTTATGGATTAAAATATACTTGTTATAAAATGTTGAGATAACTGTTTGTCATCTGCTCCTTCTATAAACATCTGCTTTTTCTCTAGTTTTTTTTAGCTCATCATCAGAGCCGAAGGCTATTGTGATCAATCTTCGTCCGTCTGTCCGTCCGTTAACAATTGCTTCAAACAACATCTTCTCTGAAACCACTGATTTTTACCAAATTTGGTGTGAAGCATTCTTACACAAAGCTTGTTTAAATGGTGACCCTGGGGTCAATTTGGCCCCACCCCAGGGGTTTATCTGTATTTTTTTTTTTAATTTGTAAAATCTTCTTTTCCGAAAATGCAAGGCCTGGAACTTTGATATTTAGCCTGTAGTATCAGCTAATGAGTTTCTATCAAGTTTGTTCAAGCCATGATCCTAGGGTACAAATTGGCCTGGCCTCGGGGACATGTCAGTTTAACATAGGGAAAATCTTCTTCTCAAGAACTAGCCAATCAAATTCATTCGTATTTGGTATAAATGATCCCAATGACTAGGAGTTCTAACTTTGTTCAAGTAAAGGGGCTAGGATCAATTGGGGTCAAGTGGCTTTTACATACTAGTAGGAATACTTTGGGAAAATTCTATTTTAGGTATTATTTCAATTATCTTAATGTCTTGAGCATTGTTTAGACATGACAGTTGAGACAGGGTCCTATTAAGGGATTTGATGCAAATAAGGGACCAGCAGGGGCCGAATTAAAGATAAAATTGTGAAATTTCAAAAATCTCAAGAACTAATGAGTAATGTTTTAATATTTGGCTTAAATGTCCCCTGTGAATAGGGGTTTCAAACTTGTTCAAATAAAGGGGTTAGGTTATACTGGGGTTCTGTAAAGGGACTTTGATTTTTACACTGGATTACTATGGGAATACAGATAATTCTGTTATTTCTCACCTATTTTACATATTATTTCAGTTATCAAGTCTTGAACATTGTTTAGTCATAACAGTTGAGACTGGGTCCTTTAACCCTTTACTCCATAGATACGCATTTTCCCCCACCAATCACAGAAAGCCTTTGAAAAAACAGTGCAGGAAGAGTTCAGATTGCTTGTAACGAGCAGTCTGAACACTTCCTGCATTGTTTTCCACTCTGTCAATTAATATAAACATAATTCACCCATTGCTGGTATGAGGTAAATAAATGCTTTCAATTTGGAAGAGTCCAAGAAAATGCTTATGGAGCAAAGGGTTAAAGGGGATTGAATATCTATTAGGGGTCAGCAGGGGTCCAAAAAGAGATTAATTTGTGAATTTTAAAAAAATCTTCTTCTCAAGAACTGTCTTGCTAAATGTTCATATTTCATATAAATGATCCAAATGAGTAGGGGTTTCATGTTTGTTAAATGAAGAGACTAGGATATATTGGGGTCCAGTAAGGGGATTTTTACATAGGGATACTATGGAAAAACAGTAAATTCTATTTTTATCAGTTATTTTGGGAATTATTTTACCATATTGAGGTCTGGAGTATTGTGAGTCATAACAGCTGAGCCTGAGACCTTTAAAGGGTGATAAATAATTATAAAGAGCCAGCCGGGACCCAAAAAGGGATAAAATGGTTATTAAAAAATCTTGTTTTTTTAAGAGTTTATTACCTCCTTTAATTTTTTTTTGTTATTATTTCTGTTTAATAAGTTTATATGACATTGTATAGTTTTGAAAAAATATATCATAAAAAAAAAGAATGTCAATAATAGTATTAAAATAAATATTTGAAATAAATTCAGTTGACAAAATTTCCAAGAGTTAAATGAATCTCCCCATTTCAAAGTAACTGTCTACTTATAAATAACATCAGAATTTTCTGATAAAGTACTCCCGTATTGCTTGCCAAAATGTTCATTTCAAAGCAGGAGAGTAAATAAAAACTTAAACATATGTTGATACTGCTGTATGAGTTTTATTCGAATACTAGTATGTAAGGAGGCTGCTTGAAATTAGGGGCAAGGGTCCATTGGAGTCCAGTAGGGTGACTTTCACTTTACGTGGAAATGCTATGAGAAAACAAATAATTCTTATTTTTCTCATCTACTACTATAACAAGTTCTTCATAGTGACATGTGAAACCAGATGAGCGACTGAGGCCCAATAAGGGCCTCTTATTTTATGTTGTTCTTGCTGATGTTGTTGTTAAATATGTTGGATATTTAAGTTTTATTTAAGGAAGGCCTTATGGTAGATAGATATTGTGTTTTAAAATTTGTTACCTTCTCGCAAGGGGTCCTCTGCGGCTGAATGGTCTAATGTGCCATCACAAGGGTCACTAACTTCTCATCTCTAGTATTTTAGGTTGTGTTCCGTTCTCTCCAAAAACTTTATGCAAGAAATTTTGCCAGTTACTTACGAAAGGATGTTGGTTCTACTCAAATTCAGGTCTTCTTCGCATTGAAACTGGATATGCTTTATATAACCTGAAATTGAATTGTGTGAAAAAATGATGTTAAAGCTCATCTTTTGTAAATTGAACCTGTTTTAGAATGGTATACAAAAGTAACTTTATTAGGGGAAGTTACTCTTCAAATTAAACTTACTGTTTTTTTTTTCAAAAATGTATTATCTCCCTTTGATCACAGCTTGTTGATGTTTTTTATGTGAACATGTACTGGTATATTAATCACATCAAATAATTCATCAAGTTAAGCATTATGTCCTTGTCAAGAGATTTTAGAGACAATAAAGTGTTTAAAAAAGTCATTAAGTATTAAAATACATATTATAATAAATCAGTTGTGGTTAGCAAAAAGTTGAAAAAGTAAATGCTGTTCTTCTATAACAGATTACCAAGCTTGATTATTATGAAGTAGTTTATCATGGCTGGTGGTTGAAATTAAAATGACATTATCTAGGTTGTACTGAATAAGACCAATAATAGATATTTCTCTTATGTTGTGTTTTTATTTCATTGTTTAAGTTTTAGATATACTTGTAATGAATAATAAACAAATGTTAATACAAATACATAGCCAAGGTCATTGGCAAAGACTGTCTTGTAAACATTTTTTTTTGTCAAAGCTCTTCAGGATCTGAATGATAAAATCCTGATTCATGTTCAAATAACGAGTTTATCCTCAATTCGAATGATGGAAGTGACGTTTTTATTGCAACATGGATTTAAATTGGTTGGTTTAAATGAAACTTACATGTGTATGAACTCACAATTTTTATAACCACAAAGCCTGGTTCAAGATCCCTGCTTCACGGTTGTCTCTCGGTTGTTGTTGATGTTGTATGGTGTTGAGCGTCACTTTCAAAAACATTTCTGCTATATCGTGACAGTGACTAATTGTTACAGTATTCTGAGCGCTGCCCCACTGGAGTATGTGTCACAGACACATGGCATGATACCTCACCCAGTCACATTATACTGACACCAGGCTGACCAGACCTAGAACTATCCTGTAAATGCTGAGGGTCAAGCGAGGATGCTTCTAGTACATTTTTCAAGCCTTTGGTATGACTTGGTAGGGGATTGAACCAACAACATTCCGTATGCAGGGCAGAAGCTCTACCACTAGACCACACTGTGATCTTTTCAGCCAGAAAAAGATAGTTGTCAAATTGGACAGAAGATTTTCCTGCATATGTTCATTGATGGCTCTTTAAGATCATTGCCCATCCCATTGAGAGTGATTTTATAAAATAAGTTACGAATTTGGTTCATAATCCTTGACAGTAATTAAAATTTATACATACCAAAAAAATCTGATTATAAAATGCATTATTAGAGGAAATGATTGGGACAGCTGTGGTTTTATATACATTGATAATTTTACAACCACATTAATTTTCTATTTATACTATCTGTTTACATGCTATCGTAAGAGACTGGTAATTAAAGGGAAAAACCTGTGAACTATAAATTCAAATTGTCTACTCTAACAAGTATGATTAGTACAAGAAAGTTTACAATGATCATATTTCAACCAGACTGTCTGTCCGTGACTATAAGCTCTGTAACTTTCAAAATTTTAAGTTGTTTTGTGACTAGTAATTTTGTCTGTAAAACTTTGTGATAACTTTGATTTTAAATTACAATTACTTATTAAATAAGTTTGGTTGCAGTTTGAACTGTACGCCTGTTAATATGTCATCATCATGTTTGTTGAGTTAGAAGGAGTTAGAAATATATTTGTATCTATTACTGTTTTCTTTATAATTATGAAGTATTAAATGATACCGAGTATTAGGCAGAGTATTGGGCAAGGTAAAATGATACCAAATATTAGGCAGAGTATTGGGCAAGGTAAAATGATACCGGGTATTAGGCAGAACATTGGGCATCCTAAAATGATATCGAGTATTATACAGAAAATTGGGCACGGTAAAATGATACCCAGTATAAAGCAGGGTATTGGCCAAGGTAAAATGATACCAGGTATTAGGCAAACCATTGGGCAAGGTAAAATGATATCAAGTATTAGACAGAAAATTGGGCAAGGTAAAATGATACCGAGTATTATACAGAAAATTGGGCAAGGTAAAATGATACCGGGCATTAGGCAGAAGATTGGGCAAGGTGAAATGATACCGAGTATTAAGCAGGGTATTGGCCAAGGTAAAATGATATCGGGTATAAGGCAGAACATTGGGCAAGGTAAAATGATATCGAGTATTAGACAGAAAATTGGGCAAGGTAAAATGATACCGGGTATTAGGCAGAACATTGGGCAATGGTAAAATACTACCAAGTATTAGGCAGAATATTGGGCAAGGAAAAATGATACCGAGTATTAGGCAGAATATAAGGCACGGTAAAATGATACAGAGTATTAGGCAGAACATTAGGCAAGATAAAATGATACCGAGAATAAGGCAGAACATTGGGCAAGGTAAAATTATACTGAGTATTAGGCAGAATATTCGGCAAGGTAAAATGACACTGAGTATTAGGCAGAATATTGGGCAAGGTAAAATGATACCCAGTATGAGGCAGAACCTTAGGCAAGGTAAAATGATACCCAGTATTAGGCAGAACATTGGGTAAGGAAAAATGATACTGAGTATTAGGCAGAACATGAGGATAGGTAAAATGATAGTGAGTATTAGGCAGAATATTGGGCAAGGTAAAATGAAACCGAGTATTAGGCAGAACATTAGGCAAGGTAAAATGATATTGAATGTTAGGCAGAATATTGGGCAAGGTAAAATGATACTGAGTATAAGACGGAATATTGGGCAAGGTAAAATGATGCTGAGTATTAGGCAGAACATTATGCAAGGTAAAATGATACCGAGATTAGGCAGAACATAAGGCAAGGTAAAATGATACAGAGTATTAGGCAGAACATTGGGCAAGGTAAAATGATACCCAGTATTAGGCAGAACATTAGGCAAGGTAAAATTATACCGAGTATTAGGCAGAATATTTGGCAAGGTAGACAGATATCGAGTATTAGGCAGAATATTTGGCAAGGTAAAATGATACTGAGTATTAGGCAGAACATGAGGCAAGGTAACATGACACTGAGAATTAGGCAGAATATTGGGCAGTGTAAAATGATACCCAGTATTAGGCAGAACATTGGGCAAGGTAAAATGATACCAAGTATTAGGCAGAACATTAAGCTAGGTAAAATTATACCAAATATAAGGCAGACTTTTGGGCAAGGTAAAATGATACGGAGTATAGGCAGTATATTTGGCAAGGTAAAATTGTACCGAATATCAGGCAGAATATTGGGCAAGGTAAAATGATACTGAATATTAGGCAGAATATTAGGCAAGGTAAAATGATACCGAGTATTAGGCAGAACATAAGGCAAGGTAAAATGATACCCAGTATAAGGCAGAATATAGGGCAAGGTAAAATGATACTGAGTATTAGACAGAATATTGGTCAAGGTAAAATGAAACCGAGTATTAGGCAGAACATTTGGCAAGGTAAAATGATACCGAGTATTAGGCAGAATAGAGGGCAAGGTAAATTGATACCGAGTATAAGGCAGAATATTGGGCAAGGTAAAATGATACCGAGTATTAGACAGAATATTGGGTAAGATAAAATGATACCGAGTATTTGACAGAATATTGGGCAAGGTAAAATGATAACGGGTTTTAGACGGAACATTAGGCAAGGTTAAATATACCAAGTATTAGGCAGAATATTGGGCAAGGTAAAATGATACAGAGTATTAGGCAGAACATTGGGCAAGGTAAAATGATACCAAGTGTTAGGCAGATTATGGGGCAAGGTAAAATGATACGGAGTATTAGGCAGAACATTGGGCAAGGTAAAATGATACCCAGTATTAGGCAGAATATTTGTCAAGGTAAAATAATACAGAGTATAAGGCAGAACATTGGGCAAGGTAAAATGATACCAAGTATTAGGCAGAACATTTGTCAAGGTAAAATGATACCGAGTATTAGACAGAATATGGGGCAAGGTAAAATTATACCGAGTATTAGGCAGAATATTGGGCAAGGTAAAATGATACCGAGTATTATGCAGAATATTTGGCAAGGTAAAATGATACCTAGTATTAGGCAGAACATTTGTCAAGGTAAAATGATACCGAGTATTAGGCAGAATCTGGGGCAAGGTAAAATGATACCGAGTATTAGGCAGAATATTGGGTAAGGTAAAATGATACTGAGTATTATGCAGAATATTTGGCAAGGTAAATTGATACTGAGTATAAGGCAGAATATTTGTCAAGGTAAAATGATACCTAGTATTAGGCAGAATATTGGGTAAGGTGAAATGATACCGAGTATTAGGCAGAATATTGGGTAAGGTAAAATGATAACGAGTATTAGGCAGAATATTGGGCAAGGTAAAATGATAACGAGTATTAGGCAGAATATTGGGTAAGGTAAAATGATAACAAGTATTAGGCAGAGTAATGGGCAGAAGTTGTCATATTCGATTGGTTTTGATGTTGTATTTTGATAATCTTACCACCATATTACCAGTATGATGGTTTGATGAAATGAAAATGCTTGTTACTGATGCATTGATAAACTAACATCTGGCATTAAATATCTTATAGAGAATGATACTGTATCAACAAAATTACTAAACAGGAACCTGAAATTTTAAAATAGACAATATTTTTTGATATTATATCATTAGAAGCATTGTCATTCAATGAGCAAGATATATTGTAGACCTCTTAATGAAATTAAAACATTTTTGATACAGCAGTCTTATGTTTCATACTCTTTTAACTTTTTTTGCATTATATCGCTATACATTTTATAAAATCTTTGCAGATGTAGGCATTATTCCAATGAGAAAACAACGATCATCCACTGAGGAAGACTTAATGAACCTTGCCAAACACGAACACCGTAACAGTCCAGCACTATCTGGTGACCTTGAATGGGATACAGAGTTCATCGCATCTGATGATCGTGATACTCAGAATTTACTTTCAACCGAGTACAAGCTTTCAACCGCGGCCAGGTGATGACAGGACACACTTTAGACATTCTATGGACTATGTGTTACTGCCTATACTTTGTGATACTCAGTCAGACTCAAGGGAAGTAATGGGAATTCTGACTTTAATTACAAAATACACATGTGAAAATTGTGGAGTCCTGCACCATGCTGTGTTAGTCCCATTGTGATTATATGTACCAAGAACTACCTGATAATTGTGCCTACCTGATATATAGATACTTTAACCTAATTGGCTGGTTACTAACTGATATTGTAGTTACTTACTGATAAACTGATTACTGTTTGGTAAACATGTAGGTACTCAATATATTAGTTACTACCTATATACTGGTTAGTACCTCATGTACTAGTTATACAACCAGATGAACTTGCTTCTTCCTCATATGCTAGTTACTACCTGATAAACTGGTTACTACCTGATAAACTGGTTACCACCTGATAAACTGGTTACTACCTGATCTGCTTTAATAAACAGGTTAGTACCTAAATTTCTTGCGTCTATAATACATTGTTACTACTGGATGGATATTCTAGTTACAACCTGATAAACTTAATACTTGTTAAACTAGTCACCACTTGGAATACTAGTTATAACCTGATCTATTGGTTACTATCTGATAAACAGATTACTAGCTTGTATACTAGTTACTACCTGATAAACTTACTACCTGTTACTTTAGTTACCACTTGGAATACTAATTATAACCTGACCTATTGGTTACTACCTGATAAACAGGTTACTAGCTAGTACACTAGTTGCTACCTGATAAACTTACTACCTATTACTTTAGTTACCACTTGAAATACTTGTTATAACCTGATCTATTGGTTACTACCTGATAAACAGGTTACTAGCTAGTACACTAGTTGCTACCTGATAAACTTACTACCTGTAACTTTAGTAACCACTTGGAATACTAGTTCTAACCTGATCTATTGGTACTACCTGATCAACTGGGTTTTGCATAATAAACTGGTTACTACCTGATATACCTTGCTACTGCATTATATTTTGAATATAATTTAGAAAATTATATTGCCTTTTAACTGTATTGATAACATTTTATATTGTTTATTCTGTTGCACATTTATTTTGCTCTATTAAACATTTCATTGAAAAAAACATACCAGCTAAAGGAACAAAACTGCAGATATAAATTTTTACAATTGAAGTTGAATGGATTTGTCCTTCAGAATGATAGACAGAC
The DNA here is from genome assembly GCA_029582155.1 of Panopea generosa. Lineage (NCBI taxonomy): Eukaryota > Metazoa > Mollusca > Bivalvia > Adapedonta > Hiatellidae > Panopea > Panopea generosa. The sequence goes on along the minus strand of CM055895.1, from coordinate 64,650,976 downwards.
ATTTGTCACCATGTTAGCTGTTTCAAAGATTGTTGAAAATGTGACTTTGGCAAAAAACATAGATCAACAAATGTTTTAACCTTTAAACAAGCAGGATTTCTTATTCAATGATTATCATGACACAATATTTTTTACTTTGTTACTTGAACATAAATGATTCTCTTTACATGCGACCACTTGAAGCATGTCACGTGCGCTAATTTATCAAGCAAATTTAAACAATTGCAAGAAAATATACTGATTTTACTCCAAATACCATATAGTAATTGTAGTGATTTGTGTACAGGTATATGATAACGTAACATGATATGAACAACTAACACAGACCATGTTAATTCTATCAGTTTTTTTCTCAGAGCTGTCTTAACTAACATGAGGTAGAAACCTATAGAGACTGATCATATGCAATGGTAGAACCCAACTATAGTCTTTATCAAATATCAAGTATCAACTATACTACATCTCCCTTGTCTTAATAAGAAATAAAATATATCATACATTGTAGTACCAAACGTGATGTTGAATTATTCTAAAAAAAATCATTGATTTTGAAGTAATGATGGATATAAGGTCTTGGTTATCCCTAAATGACCTGTGTGTATTTTAGTAAGCATTTCTGACTGTATGACCAGTTTTTTACCTTTGAATATCAGGAAGTCTTCCACAGATAATTTGCCATATGATTCCAGTATTCGATGATTTACGGATTGCACAAAGATCGCATTTGAGGCCATCCCTTGCCTATAGTCTGTATCAAACTTTGCATACAATGATCATTCTTAATTGCTTTTCTAATATATTCCAAGCAGTTGTCTGCCACAAACATCTGTTGTTTTACATAGCGTACATGTATTCAAACCTGGGTACTTGTTTGGAAGAGATTGTCTTGACAATAAGTTGCTAACCAGGATTTTTTTACCCTAACATATGTCACATTAACTGTGTATATCTGCAGCTGTGACAGCATTCTTTGAAGTCGCAGTGGTGCTGCACATAGCATGATTGATGAGATTGTTTATGGTCAGAATGTACGTTGACACTGTTGCTGTACATATAATGATGGAATCGTTTGCAACAAAAAAGGATTGCTAACATTTCCTTCTCAATCTGTGTAAGCCCTATTTCCGTTTTTGTCAGACGTTTTGATGCAAATGCAAATGGTTGACCTTTTTGCTTAAGGCACGCACCTAATTCATACCTAATTAATATTTTGAAGTCACTACGACTTCAAAAGCAAGAGGTTCTGAAGGAACATAATAACCGAGTACAGGTGCATTCGTTATTATCTGTTTGGCCTGTAGGAACGCTTTGTCTTGTGGGTAGTCCCATTGAAATTCAGAATCTTTTTTCAAGAGGCTCCTAAAGGGGCTAGTTACATCGGCAAGATTCGTTGTGACCATTCATAGAAAATTTTCTAGCTTATTGGACGTATCCAGAACCTCAAGGTTAATTTTAGCCTTGATTTGCTAGGCAGATTCACTGATCATGTAACCAAAGAATGGCACTTCTTTCACTCCAGTGGTACATTTATCTGTGTTAAACCGGATCCCTTATCATGTGTGTGTGTCAGGACAGTCCTTAAGTTTTCGTCATGTTCTTGGCTGTTTTGACCAAATATTAACAAATCATCAACAAGGGCGGTAACACCTGGGATGTTTCCAAATATTTCACTAATTTCATTTGATAAATATCAGACAATGATGTAATACTGTATGGTTACCTGCTGTCCTATATCTCCCAACTGGCATACTAAATGTAGTCAAATATGCTGACTCTTCGTCCAACATGACACTCCATTGTGTAACATCAAGTGTACTGAACATACTAGCAACGTTCAGTTTTGACATGGCGCAATCGATAGTGAGCAACTGATAGTGTAGTCGTTTTATCGCTTCATTAAGTGCTTTAGGGTCAAGGCAAATTCTCAGTTTGCCTGTTTTAGGTTTTACTGCTACAACTATCGAGTTGACCCAGTCATTTAGTTCCGGCACTTTCGAAATAATGCCCTCGCTTTCCATTTAATTTAATTCATCAAAAATGAATGTCTTTATCACTTTGAGTTTTCAAAATATTCACGGCAATACTGATGTCAGTTTTCAACTTAGCAGGAAATTTTGTTGGACCAATGAGTAATTGCACAAATGCACAGTCTGGTGAAGTAGAAAAACTGCTTACCATATCATTGTAATACTCATTCACATTCGCTCCATTGTAGTCATAATCACAAGCACCATATTGTCTTGATCTGATACCTCATGTACATTTCTGGGTGAATGACACTATTTTTGAAAGTGCTTTAGCTTTTACACTGATGGCATAGTTTTCCATAAGCTGGACACTTATTTGTGTCATGATATAATCCACAATTTCAGCACGGTTTTCTTCTTGGTTCATGACTGGCTACTGTTTTGTTGCTGTTGGTTGATCTGGTTGGCCAGTCTGCTGTGTTGAACAGGTATCTGAATTGCGCCACTGGATGTACATCTGTTTGCAGCATCTACGTTGTTTTGTGATATCGTCATTGGGTTAAGTTGTTGTATGCATTATTCATAGTTTTGAACGATTTGTATGGCTTTGTCCATTGTTAATTTAGCCCCTTCGTTAATAGGTTTCTCCCTAACCTTCAGATTTGAACAACCGTATACAATCTGGTCAAGAATCGTATTGTCTTTAAGATCTGTCTCACCATCACGGGAAGTGCAGTCATGTGCCCTTATCTTCAGTCATGTGACAATGGGGTGAATTGTGTCTGATTCTTGGACCTCGTAGAATCAATATCTACCAAATATGATGTTTAACTTAGGCTGCACATGCCATTTAAAACATTTGTAGAAAGTATTGAGCTTCTTGGCATCTTCTCATGAGATATTGTTCCAACTCTTATATACTTGTCTTCTTTGTTCTCCTACCCATTAGAGTTAATATGATACCTTTACTTCTTTAAAGGTCCAGTAAAAGTAAGCTTACCGTGCGTTTGAAATTTCTCCCATTTTGCTGGTCGATAGGTTGAGTGCCAATTTATTCTCAGGTGTGGAGTTCCTCTTAAATCCATAATTTATATATTAGGTAGTGAATATTTACTGGTAGTCCAATATCCATCAAATGTAATGTTAAAATTCCTTTATTTCAGACACCATGTAGTGTTTTGTGTATAGGTATATTATCACATAAAGTGATATGAACAACTAACACAGATCATGTTAATACCATCAGTTTAATCTTATACTGCCTAACAGGTACAATGTACATACATATATACACAATGGTAGAACCCTAAATAGTGTCTTTATCAAACATCAAGTAACAATTGTGCTACAGTAATATGTTAATCTCGTAAGTTATTATGTTTAATTTAAGTGATTCAAAATGTTAAAACTACACATATATTTATTGCTTCCTAATTTACATTTAAGAGTTACAATATTTGTGTTGTATGATCAAGATAGTTTTGTTTTTCATTTATACCTAAGAATTGTTACAAAAATGTGATCGTCATGGATTGATTTTACCCTTTACTCCATAGATATGTGTTTTCCCGCACCAATCACAGAAGGCCTTTGAAAACAGTGCAGGAAGAGTTCAGATTGCTCGTAACGAGAAAACTGAACACTTCCTGCAATGTTTTCCTCTCTGTTAGTTGATATAAACATAATTCACCCAATAATTCAAAAGCCTTCTATATTAGAGGTGTCCAAAGGCGTCTATATTAAAGGTGTCCAAAGGCGTCTATATTTGAGATGTCCAAAGGCGTCTATATTAGAGGTGTCCAAAGGCGTCTATATTAGAGGTGTCCAAAGGCATCTATATGAAGTAAAGGGTTAAATGAAATGTACATAAAATATTAATTTATGAAATTTTAATTAAGCAATTTATGTCTTAAAAAGAGAATGTTACGTAAGTGCTTGTTTATTATTGAATTTATTAAAAGAATTTAATAAATTCAATAATAAATGAGTAAGAAGTTTCATGTAACTCAGAAAAATTGTACTTTATGTGATCAATGAGTCTATGGAACTAGTAATGTAAAATATCGATAGATAGATATATTTTATTGACTTAAACTATTACAGTTTTTTCATCATTACAAATACATGACAAAATGAATACACATATATACACATATGTATATAAAAAATGGCAAATCATACTATTTGTGTGAAATGATAAATTATTTAATGTGTTGGATGATACAAATTTTGTTTATCTTATTTATTTTGGGTAGCCAGTTCTTACTAGATGGCACACTTTGACTTTAGATGAAACCTTTGAACTTGAATACACTAAAAGTGTTGTATTACATTTTAGATGTTACGTTTTGAAATAACCCACTATGAGTATAAGCTAACATTTTGAGTGCTGGTTGACATGTCTTGATTTTAGATAAAACTTTTTGTTTGAGGGAATACACTAAAAGTGTAACATAACATTTTGAGTATTACCAGATGCATGTTAAGATTACCAGTACACAGCATGAAAATAAGATGAATATAAGATGGATATAAGATGGATATAAGATGAATTTAAGATGAATATAAGATGAATTTAAGATGAAATAAGACAAATATAATATAAGGTGCCACGTTGGTGTTTAGTAACACACTATGAGTATTAGATGACACATTTGTTGTATATTAACACTATAAGTGCTAGATGGCATTTTGAGTGTCAGATAATACACTAAGAGTGTAAGCTGACATTTTGAATATTCTAGGACACACTTGGTGTCAGATAATACCCTATCAGTGTAAGCTGACACTTTGAATGTTCTTGGACACACTTGGTGTAAGATAATACACTATGAGTGTAAGCTGACATTTTGAATGTTAAGTGTCACACTTGTGTAAGATAATACACTATTAGTGTAAGCTGACATTTTGAATGTTCTTGGACACACTTGGTGTAAGATAATACCCTATCAGTTTAAGCTGACATTTTGAATGTTCTTGGACACACTTGGTGTAAGATAATACACTTAGAGTATAAGGTGACATTTTGAATGTTCTAGGACACACTTGTGTAAGATAATACACTAAAAGTATAAGTTGACAATTTGAGTGTTCTGGAACACACTTGGTGTAAGATAATACACTATGAGTGTAAGATGGCATTTTGAGTGTAAGATGAGACACACATTGGTCAAGATAACACACTACAAATGTTAGCCAATATTCTGAGTGTTAGATGACACATTTGGTTTGATATGATATAAGTTTACACAATTTGTCCAAAACATTTATACATGTAATCATGTTCTACATACATATCATACTAATTATTACAGTAAATGTGCTTGAATGTGATGCCTGTAATGTAAAATGTTAAAAATGTAATAATCTGTGTTTGTCTGAATAAACATTATGTATATAGTGGGGATAGCAGATGATAAAACAGCTGCATGTTTGTTTAATTATTTTATATTTTAGTCAGTTAATTCTTGTTATTTAAAAATGGTCTCTTGTACAAGGCCTGAAGATGTTATAATATATTTAGATGACCACTTATGGTACCTAATAAATTCCCATTTTCAGTATGATATTTTGTTTTTGTATCCAGTAATTGAATGTATTCATTAAGATCAATCTGTAATCAATAGATGCATCCATTATACTGGTGTTTTTGTTGCTAGCATATATCAGCATGTGGGTATAGAAAATATTAAAATAGAAAATGGGCACCCATTACCCTCAGGAGGTAACAAATTACCCTCAGTGGGACCCATTACCCTCAAGTGGGAACCCATTACCCTCAAGTGGGATCCATCACCCTCAAGTGGGAACTCATTACCCTTGGGTGGGAAACCATTACCCTCAGGAGGGAAACCATTACCATCAGGTGGGAACACATTACCCTCAAGTGGGATCCATTACCCTCAAGTGGGAACTCATTACCCTTGGGTGGGAACCCATTTCCCTCAGGAGGGAAACCATTACCCTCAGGTGGGAACACATTACCCTCAAGTGGGATCTCATTACCCTCGGGTGGCAGCACCCTGATTTACCTGAACCAGGAATGTATGACCTTTTAGTTGACTATTGTCTGAATGGCAAGGAATTTAAATGACACACCAGGTATTCTCCTAGGATGTTGAATGGGATTTTTCATAAAATAATATTGTACATAAAGTATTCTAGATAAACTACCTATTAAGATTTCATTTATTTTGCACATATTCTTTGAAAGTTTTTTACATATACCTCACAACCCTCATTAAAAAAGGGCCTTAAATGATTTCAGTCATGTTTAAAGTTACATTTTAAAGATTTACTGTATTCCACAGCTGCTAACGTTTAAAAAAATCTGACTTAACATCCAAGTATTGATAAACAGTCAATTGTCGGTAAAAATCCTTTTCTCTCCTTTTATCTTAACTAATGACATCTTTTTCATCCACATTTGGATTTTTTTCTGGATTCCTAATTGCAGAAGCCAGGTACACACAGAGAAGCATTGGTTATCATTACCTCATTTGTAAGGTCACTGAACTGACAATCAAATCCCCTGTGGTTAGATAATGTTTTATGTAGCACTGTAATTACATTATGGCCATTTTGTTTGTAAGCCCTGGAGTGGAGACTTGATTGAGTGGAGAAACCTTGGTAAACACATGCTGAAGCATAAATACATGCATGGAGAATATTGATAAATAAGTCTGGTGTGAGTATTTAATTTGAAGTTGATATTACTATCTGGATCCATAAATCTGTCTAATCTTATTCTGCAGGGTTGATGTGCCAGTACAATAGGCTGGTTGACCTTCTGTAATTATACCAGTACATCTGGTAATATCCTGCACAAGTAATAGCTTAATTGGGTATATTTATTGAAATTACAGACTTGGGCTAACTATTTTAATGTATGCAGATCTTATAAATGTTAAGTTCTGTGTAAAGAATATAATAATTCTAAACTGTAACTAAAAGTCTGGTCTGATTTTTCCTTTTAGATGAGCCATTCTGATTGTCGTGTCCATTGTCTGTATGTCACCCGTCGGCCATACGTAAACCTTTTGTTGTGTGTACTCAAGCACCCGCACTTTTCATTGGATCTTCACAAAACTTATGTATCAGTTACATAACCATAATAAATCTGGCAAAGTTCTTAAACTGTCCAAATTAGATATTTAATATCAGAGTTGTGAACCTTGAAACACAAAAACTTGTAGTATTTGACCTAGTGAGCACTCTTAAGACCCACATTTTTCATTTGATGTTCAACAAACTTACCAAGTAGCTATAAAGTCAAAATACCTAGGAAAAGTTCTTGCACAGGCCAAGTAGGATAATTGATATTGGAGTTATGGCCCTTGAATCATTAAATATTATGTCATTTGACATTGTGTGTGCCTAGGCACTTGCAGTTTTTGTTGGATTCACACCAAATTTACACAGTAGTTGTATAACCATTATATCTCAGACGAGTTTCTTGAACTGGCCAAATCAGCTAATTAATGTTACAGTTGTGGCCCTTGAATTGTCAAAAATTATTATTTGACCTTGTGTATATTCTAGCACCAGCAGGTTATATTTGATATTCACCAAATTTAAACAGTAGTTACATGTCTGTAATACCTCAACTGACCAATTTTACAAGTCTGAGGTATATCCCTTGCACTATGAAAAGTTACCCTCAGTGGTATTGTCTCCTCTAACTACTCAGTTAATAAAAAAGTTGTTGTTACAAATTGTGTAAATTTGAATAAATATATAACAATGTTATTCATTTATAAATAATGGACTGCTTTGTTATGTCACACATGGTTTTGGTATTCCACGTGTGTTGTCATTCATATAGATTGTCCTTACTTTATCTTCATTATGAGGTCCTCTGTGGCCAAGTAGTGTAAGTCGCTGTCTAAGATCACTGATCTCTCATAGCTGAGGCCGTGGGTTCAAGCCCAGCTCAGTCCAAACACTTATGTGAGATAGTTTCTTAGTTATTTGCAGAAAGATGGCGGATCTACTCAAGCTTAACTCTGAGATTTTCCTTAACTAATAAAGCTGGTTGGCATGAAAGATATTGTATTGAAAATGGCATTTTAACATCTTCCTCCCTCCCTCGGTAATCCTCCCTCCCTCCATCCTTCGGTAATCCTCATTATTATCAGAAGTTTGTTTCTGCCTTAGTAATGACAATCCAAATCTTAATTCTTAAAATTGTAGATTAGTATATATGTATAATGAGACTGTTAAACTAGCTTAAATGGAACATTGCCTTGCTTTGTAATGGGCTAAAGTAGCTTAAATGGAACATTGCATTGTTTCGTAATGGGCTAAAGTAGCTTAAATGGAACATTACATTGCTTTGTAATGGGCTAAACTAGCTTAAATAGAGCATTGCATTGTTTCGTTATGGGCTAAAGTAGCTTAAATGGAACATTGCCTTGCTTTGTAATGGGCTAAACTAGCTTAAATGGAACATTGCCTTGCTTCGTAATGAGCTAAACTAGCTTAAATGGAACATTGCATTGTTTCGTAATGGGCTAAACTAGCTTAAATGGAAAATTGCATTGCTTTGTAATGGGCTAAACTAGCTTAAATGGAACACTGCATTGTTTTGTAATGGGCTAAACTAGCTTAAATGGAACATTGCATTGCTTTGTTATGGGCTAAACTAGCTTAAATGGAACATTGCCTTGCTTTGTAATGGGTTTAACTAGGTTAACTGGAACATTGCATTGCTTTGTAATGGGCTAAATTAGCTTAAATATAACATTGCCTTGCTTTGTAATGGGCTTAACTAGCTTAACTGGAACATTGCATTGCTTTGTAATGGGTTAAAGTAGCTTAACTGGAACATTGCATTGCTTTGTAATGGGCTAAACTAGCTTAACTGGAACATTGTATTGCTTTGTAATGGGCTAAACTAGCTTAAATGGAACATTGCCTTGCTTTGTAATGGGTTAAAGTAGCTTAAATGGAACATTGCATTGCTTTGTAATGGGCTAAAGTAGCTTAAATGGAACATTACATTGCTTTGTAATGGGCTAAAGTAGCTTAAATGGAACATTGCCTTGTTTTGTAATGGGCTAAACTAGCTTAAATGAAACATTGCATTGCTTTGTAATGGGCTAAACTAGCTTAAATGGAACATTGCCTTGCTTTGTAATGGGCTAAACTTAGCATTTAAAAATTGTTCAGTCATTTATAATACATTCAAGAGATATGAAAACGCAACACAGGCAGAGATTTGAAAACACAACTCAGGAAGAGATATGAAAACGCAACACAGAAAGAGATATGGAAACACAACACAGGAAGAGATATGAAAACACAACATTTTATATAGCATGAGTGTAATTTGTCCATAAGTTACAGTAATAATTGTCTGTTGGTGTTATTTGTTGTGTAACTGGGATGTTACTGAATAATTTGGTACCTCCTATATTGGTGTTGCTTTTTTTCATTTTCAAGTCAGTCCCTTTTAACCCTTTAATCCATAGATACACGTTTTCCTGCACCAATCACAGAAGGCCTTTGAAAACAGTGCAGGAAGAGTTCAGATTGCTCGTAACGAGCAATCTGAACACTTCCTGCACTGTTTTCCACTCTGTCAGTTAATATAAACATAATTCACCCAATAATTCAAAAGCCTTCTATATTAGAGGTGTCCAAAGGCTTCAATATCAAGTAAAGGGTTAAACACTGTGCAGCCTTTTCATACTTCTTCCTGTATTGCATTTTTATATCTCTTGAGTATATATATTTATATTATACATACTTTTGGTCTATTTTGTACCGTAATGGAATTATTGAAAGTGGTATACCTGAACTGTATGTGAATGATGTATAGATAGCACCTTAATGGTTAAAAACTACATTCCATAAAGAAAGTACAATATTTTTGTGTCACATATATTGTATTTAAAATAAGTATATTTTTGATGTTATAAATTGTGACAATACTTGTCAGAAAAGTTTGTATAATTGAGCTGGTGTTTATAATTTGTATGTAATACTCTCTTATCTATGTTATCTCTGGTGCTTGCTTTTCTAAAAGACAAACATCCTGACAATTTGTTTTTTAAAAGATGATGTAATCCAGCAAAGACAATTCTAAGGAAGTTTCAAATTGATTATAAAAGATAATCTGGCTATCTCAATGATTCCCATAGATTGTACATGTTAGGAAAAATAGTTGTTACAGCAGACTGTCATTTAGCTGTTTATCTCTTAGACTCTATTCATTTTTTCATTTTTTTTCATTTTTTTTTATGACTGGTATCTTGGACAAGTTGTATCTGCAATTACTTTTATACATGTATAAATTAAATATATACGTGAAGACTAACATTTTGTAATTTAGAAATAGCAAGCATCTACGATGACTGGGATTAAATACTTTGATGTGCAATCGTTGTGCCATGTGTTATATATTTCACTGCATCTTTGACGATCGATGTGTGCCATGTGATTTATATATATTGTGGTATTATATGGAGACGTATGTTTCAACCTTACTCAAAAATTTGGTTAGAACTAAGGCTGTCTTGAGGTTTTATAATCAATTATGATATGAGATTGTAGTTTCCAAATCTCAGTCCTAAACTGAATCATTTTTTCTTGCATACCATTGAGAAAGTTCACTCTTCACTCAGCTGACCATGAAAAACTACAGTATTTATTCAAATATTTTCTTGTCAAAACAGTACAGCAATGTTTGTCTCAAAAACATTCATTTGCATATTTCTTTTTAATTTTGAATTAGATGGAGCTGGGAAGGAAAATCTCATTTAAACGAGGTGCCCCACCTGCCATTTTAAGAATGATGCAGGGACATTAAGCTTTGCCCCTGTCCATATGTATGTTCGTTCAAACACAAATAGGTAATTAAGTGCTTAGGTTTGAGGTAAGTAATTGTTTTAAACGGTCGAAAAAAATTATGTGGCTATTTGTAGAGATTTAAAAATTATGCTTTTATGTGGCTAATTTCTTACACAATAATCCATCAGCTAGGTGCAAAGAAGTTGCTTAAATACTCATTTGTTAAAATATCTGTCTGGTCGTTCATCTGTTCATCAGTCTGAGGTAAAAAGTTGTTTCCCGTCAATAACTTCTGAAAGGGTCTATACATTTAATTAATATTAAGCATGTAACTATATAAATATAAAAGTTCATTTATTGTCAACATCAGTCTAATTTTACAGGAGTTATGGCCCTTTTTATGCTCCCCAAAAGGGGGAAAAAATATAGTCGCCGCTTCGTCCCTGTGTGCGTCCGTCCGTCTGTCTGTGTGTCCCAAAGTTCTTGTCCAGGCTATTTCTCTACAACCTCTGTTTGGAATTTTATGAAACTTGCTAGGATGCATCATTTCCAAGTGGAGATGCGCATATTATCTTTGTGTTCCGGTACAATGATTTTTCACAGAGTTGTGGCCCTTTCATTCTGTTTGTGACCAAATTTTGTCTGCGCTATTTCTCTACAACCTCATGTTGGAATTTTATGAAACTTGCTAGGGTGAATCATTACCAAGTGCAGATGCGCATATTGTTTTTGTGTTCCGTTTCGGTGATTTTTTATGGAGTTATGGCCCTTTCATTCTGTCTGACCAAATTCTTGTCCATGCTATTTCTCTACAACTCCATGTTGGAATTTTATGAAACATGCTAGGATGCATCATTACCAAGTGCAAATGTGCATATTGTCTATGTGTTCCGGTTCGATGTTTTTTCATGGAGTTATGGCCCTTTTATTGAGTCTGTCACCAAATTATTCTCCGCGCTATTTCTCTACAACCCCATGTTGGAATTTTATGAAACTTGCTAGGATGCATCATTACCAAGTGCAGATGGGCATATTGACTATGTGTTCCAGTTCGATAATTTTTCATGGAGTTATGTCCCTTTCATTGAGTTTGTGACCAAATTATTGTCCACACTTTCTCTACAACTTCTGGTTGAAACTTTATGAAACTTGCTTTGTTTGTGTTCCGGTTCGATAATTTTTCACAGAGTTATGGCCATTTGATTGAATCTGTGACCAAATTCTTCTCCGCTCTATTTCTCTACAACCTGAGGTCGGAATTTTATGAAACTTGTTAGGATGCATCATTACCAAGAGGAGATGTGCATATTGTCATCATGACGCTATTTCGCTACAACCTCTGGTTTTAATTCTGTAAAACTAACTAGGATCTGTGCATATTGTCATTTTGTTCCGGCTCAATGATTTACAAATGAGTTCTGTGAAGTTCAGAGCCACATAGTGTTCCTGCTATGCAGTTTGGTATTTTTCAACCAAGTAGCCGGTACAGAGTCAAACACTCACTTGGGGAGCATCCATCGGTTCCACCAATATTTTTCTTGTTTAACTTAATTTTTGGTAAAAAATTGGTTTCCAATCAATAGTAGGGAAATTCATGTCGGCAGGCACATTTCTAGTTTTAGAAAATACTGATTTGAATTATAACCTTGATAAATAAAATTAATAATTATTGACAATATGTTGTCATATCGCCATAGCAACTATTTTATAAATTACTGTTTACTGCTAATATAGTGTAATAATTCTTACAATTAATGTAGAGAAGCGAAGAAATAAACTGCTGGGCAGGAGCGCAATTTATTAGACAAATAACTGATTATGTTTGAATAAACATAAATGATAAATTAAAAAAAGTAATGAAATAGCTTGGTAAAGCAATTATGTTTAAATATTTGAAAAGACTGGGAGATATGCAATTTTTTTTTCTCAATTATGTTGATATTACCCATTAATTAGTAATTTTTTTGGCAGAATCATTGATTTTACTAGATGTGATGTCATATTACTATTTGAATTTATTTTTATCAAGCTGTGAGGAAAAGTTAATAATTATTTTGGTATGCAAGAGAATGCTCCATTTTGCTTTCTTTATCAAAAAGCTTTAAAACACATTATTTAAATCATGCATTATATTACAGCTTTAAAATAAAGACTTGTCTACCAGACACAAAACTTCAGTTTTATGTTTTCATTTTGAAAAGAAGCAGTTACTGTATAAATTGGTCCTGAAGCAATTTGTGTCTTATTTATTGTATGTCTAATGCCTGGCATAAACTTGTTGGCTTCTTTCTAATGTTGAGAGTGTCATTCTCCCAATACATTTCATGTGGGTGAGTCCACAAGACGCACTCATTCAGACGCATTTGTTTCCTTAAGGCTATCATTTGTCAAAGATGGTGGTTTTATTCCATGAGGGTATTAACAACTTATTATTCAATTTTAGTTCCGAAGCATCATCTAGTCATAAAAAATAAGAACAACAACACAAGGTCATGTGGTTCTGGTGTGGCATGTTGCACCACAACACAAGGTCATGTGGTTCTGGAGTGGCATGTTGCACCACAACACAAGGTCATGTATTTCTGAAGTGGCATGTTGCACCACAACACAAGGTCATGTGATTCTGGAGTGGCATGTTGCACCACAACACAAGGTCATGTGGTTCTGGAGTGGCATGTTGCACCACAACACAAGGTCATGTGATTCTGGTGTGGCATAAAACGAATATCATGCTAGACTTCAATAACTGGTGTTACAATGTTTACAATCTTTAGACATTTGAATTTCATGAAAAGAAGAAGAAGAAGAAGAAGAAATGAAGAAGATATGATTAACTTAAGCTTACAGTTTCTCACTACAAACATATATATTCTATACAACATATATTTACATGTCAGTTACCAGACTGAATATTAATAGCATACATTACATAGTTTATTGTTATATTGTTTAATATGTTTTTTTAAAATACTATTTCAAGTAGACACTGCCATGATATAACTGAAAGTTGTTGAAAGCAATGCGTAACACACTGCTGTGGTTTTGAAATAATAAATATAATCTAATGAATTTATAAAAATGTAAACATTTTTTTTTACCATATATAATAATGTTGCGCTGTCATTAATTGCTTTTTAGCTGGCCTGGACTCAGTCCAAGGAGAGCTCTTGTCATGACCCCGGCGGCGTCGTCATTTACGTCGTTGTCTGTAGACACCCAGGTTAAACTTTTGTGTTTAAGTTTAAGATATCTATTCAACCACTCATTGGATGTGAATGAAACTTCGCATGTGTGTTCACCGTCATCAATGGAACAAACACAGACAAGAACAATAACTCTGGATTGCATTTTGGCACAGTTATGGCCCATATGGACTTAGACACCCAGAGGCGAGCTTTGTTGTCTTCTGACAACTCTTGTTATCATTAAATTTAAAGGAGGACTCTTAAAAAAACAATGCATCTTTTAAATTAATTAATTAATTAGTATGCTCCAAGCATTCCAAGTTTATTAATTACTGTATTTGGAAGTCAGTAATCTCTTTTTTATATAAAAAAAATGCACACGTATCCTAAATTTGTATTCTATCATGCAAATACAGTATAGCCATTAATTAACTATGGATACTAATTAACGGAATCAGTAGAATGACAATTAACCCTTGTACTTATGTAAGTTCATGTATTTCAGTGATTTATTGTAATAGGTGTACTGTGGCCAACATTTACTAGCTATTTATCAACTAGAATGGTTTCAAACAGGAACAATACATCTTATCACACATCAATCAGTTTTATTAAATTAGGAAAACAATGAGTTTATATATTGTGGAAATTTTTGTGATTGCTGCACTGTTGATGTTATTTCGTGTTTTTATGTATCTCATTATCACGGCAGATCCCCAAACCCGGTCACATTCCGACTATGGGAATAGGCCAGTGTGATGTGTTTAATTTTAAATTATTCACTCTTAATCATGTGTTACCTTTAGCATAGTAAACAGAAGAAGAAGAAAAAGTTATAATTAATAAGGCAATTAATATATAAGTCACTGCAAATCATGGGACAAATAGCATAAATTAACTTTAAAGTTTTTGTTTTTTTTGTAAGAAATTGTTTTATTTCATATTCTTTACATATACATGTATGTATTATATGTTTACAGCACAGAACACATATACGATATTATTTTAAATACAAACAATACAATCATCATGACATGTTTTTAAATCAGTATTTTTGGGTCATTTTCAATAATTTTGCTGAAATTCTGTCTAAGTTTGCACAACATTTTAATGATACATTTCTTGTACATATGATATACGATTGTGTTTAATCAATTATTTAAGGCTCTAGACCCTCGCATTGTATATCAATAAATTAAACAACAACATGGTCTGTAAATCAGCTTGAGAATATGTTTCTAGATGCATTTAAAAATGAAAAGTAACTCGATGTCAAGGAATTACATCATCTCTGTATAATTCCATGTCCAATGTAAAATATTTATCTTTATTTTAACCAAATATTTAAGTTGTAAAAAATGTTTGTGCCTCTGGTATTGGGCGATAGAATTTACCTGGCACTCCTGAATATTCCTTGTATCCGTAATATAATGTTGGTGTCCAAATGCAAATAGGGATATCACTGTTGATAAACTGATATCGATACAATATTTAGTCGGCGTCATTACGCACTCACGCTGCATGGAGAAGGCTCGAACACGTTTGTGAAGATTAATGCGTGCCAGGTTTACCCTTATGGACAATATATGATCAACGGAGATGGTGAAATAGTTTCTACACAACGCAAAAATTCAAATACATGCAATAGGCTATAAGGAAACTTTGGCTTTCGCCACACATTTAATCATACCGTTTTTGTTGATTTGAAGGCTGTTGTGAACTTTTAAAGGGCTATGTGTCCTCGATACAGGTTAGACAGGTATATGTACTCAATTATGAATTGTTTGCATTTGAAACATTTATTACCCACTTTACCTATATGGTTAAATTATAAACTTTGTTTAATTATAAACCTGCTTAATTATCAAAGGTAGTGGTACCAAATGTAAAAGTAGGGTATAAATGAAGAAAAAAAAATGTTCTGTTCTGTTGAAAATGACATTTTCTTAACCATAAGTTGTCGTTAAACATGTTTTTAGTTCACCTGAGCCGAAGGCTCACAGGTGAGCTTTTGTGATCGACTGGTGTCCGTCGTCTGTCGTCCGTCGTCCGTCGTTAACTTTTAGCTTTTAACAACTGCTCCTCTGAAACCACTGGGCCAATTTTGATATAATTTCACCAAAATGTTCCTTGGGTGACTCTCTACTAAGGTTGTTCAAGCCATCTTGATTCGTCAAAAAACATGGTGGCCAGGGGTTGGGTTAGTTTACTATATAAGCTATAGTAAAAACTTAAAAAATCTTCTTGTCAGAAACTACTGGCTCGATTTTAAAATAATTTCACTGAAATGTTCCTTGGGTGATTCTCTACCAAGTTTGTTCAAGCCATCTTGATTCATCAAAAAACATGGCAGTCAGAGGGTGGGGTTAGTTTTTTATGTCAAATTACTTCCCCTGTTTTATCTGTATATAGCAATTATTATAAGAAGAGGTAATAAACTCTTTAAATAAATATTTTTTTTGCTATTATTATACAATATTAAACTAGATATAAGTTTTAAAAGATAATTCATCATAAAAAGATGAATGATACAGTTATAATCAATGATTGAATATTATTCAAATATCATGAACCATTTTAAAATGGGTGTTTTTCTGAATATAAAAGTCAGAGTTTTAATGGTTCAGGCAGGGATGGTTTACTGCTTCATAACAAAGCAATACAATATTTTAGCTAGTTTAATCACAGCAAGAAGTCTGCTTAAGATTTTCAGTCTCAAAGTGTAATTGAAATCTTGGTGGAGGAGCTTAATTGTTTTTAGGGGAGAGTGCACTGCGACAAAGATTCTTTCAAGCGATATACCTTGGGAAGGCTTGTGTTTGAAACTCGTAGGAATATTTGTAGTGCTGGAACTGCGGATTGTTTCATGCACTATAGTTTAGTCTGATGCTTTATTTTGAAACCGTTCTCAAACATAACAGATTAGTTTTGTGCTGGAACTGGTTTTTATCTTAGTTTGAAGACTTAACATCAAAAGTCTTATTGTCAGAATCTACTGACCTGCTTTTGATGTAATTTCAATGACATTTACCATGGGTGAACCTCTACCAAGTTTGAACTCTTCTACGCATCTGTTACATCTTCAAAACAAATCTAAATTCTAACTACTTGCCCATCTCGTCTTTCTGGAATTTTTGAGCGCACATGTATTATATAATCTACTTATGTTGGGTGACTCAAGGTCAGTCAGGTGAGCGATATAGGGCCATCTTGGCCCTCTTGTTTTAATTCCACTCGGTACGAATGTCTCGTTTGAATCGTTTCTTGTTAATTTCTGTTGTGCCATCACTGTCTATTGTCCATATACACGACCTGAATAATCCTGTGTAATGAGACATTGACATTTACCCATCCCCGACTGAAAATCCTGGATCCGCCAATGCTTCTATAATATCAAATAGATAAATCTCGACTTAAAAAACCCACATTCATTGACCTTGAGCGGTTACTTAGATGAAACGACAATAAAAAATAAAGATTTATGTGGAGTTTCAGTCATATATAAGTAATTACAATAACCGCTGACGAAAGACACTCGTAATAATCGGTCGTGCTTTGATTTTTACCACCTGTATACATACATGTACTTACGGTAATTGCCAGGCATAAACACAATATTACTCTTAATTAGAAGTGCAATTGTAGAAAAGTGCATTGTCAGGCTTTATCTTTTTTTCAGGCAATATAAATACGCACATGCGCTTTCCCTCTCTCAAATAAAATATACTAGTCTCCAATTTAGCGTCATTTTTATAGAACAGAACAGAATAGAACAGAACAGAACATATATTTTATTTGACTTATACGTAGTACATCGTCATAACTATACATTTGTTAACAAATATATTTAGATCATGTCACGTGGAAACACACACACGCGCAAGCACGCACGCACATACGCACACATGCACTCACGCACGCACACATACAATATATATATATATATATATACTTTCATATAGCAGTGTTCGAGTGCTGAAATTAACTGAGGATGACAACATTCAACTATGTGTCAAAGACAATCTAATAAATAAAGCACATTTTATATATTTTGATAGGTTGAAAAGAGTATTTCTATTATCTGACTGTAATAATTCTATGAATCAAAACATACTAGGTCTCTGAAAAAAATAGTTGCCTAATGCATATATATTGTTGTCTTTAATCTGAATAGCAGGGACATATCAAGATAAAATGAAATTCATCTTCTAAATCCTGCGAATTAAAATATAAACAGAAGCGTTCATTTCTAGGAGTTCTATTTCTCGCATAACGTCCTGTTTGTATTCTTAATGAATGTGACGATAATTGAATTTTACAAATATATGTTCTCAAATCACATGGTAACATATCTAAATATTGTTCGTAGGCAAAAGAAGTTTTAACATTATTATATAATTCTAGCACACCACTATTTGATTTATTTGAATACCAATTTTGTAGGAAACTGTCAATAACTCTTTGTTTAAATAAATGAATAAAATTATTAATGACAATCATTTTATACAACCGATCAAACCACCATTTCCTTTGAACAAGGACTTGTATAGACAAGGACTTGTATAGAAGGATAGGAAAATTGCACATATATACCGACCGAGAAAGTAATTTGTTAAACAAATAAACTAAACTACAGTTTCATTCAAGGAATTGCATAGAAGGATAGGAGACTTGCATCTCTTGACTAAAAGTTGATGAAATAGCACACGAATGATTTATTCATGATTTGGCAAAATTCCCAGGCAACTGATTTCTTGTGCATAAACTGTAAGTTGTATGTAATTTTAGATGTTTAAGCATGTTTCGATCATGCAAAATGATTTTGAGTTAAAGATGTTGAGGTTTGAAGGAAAATATATCGTAAATTGTTTTTTTTAGCTGCATTGTACACATTTTGTAATCATAAGTACTTCAACAATTTTTAACAAAATCTTCTAGGAATGGTATTGTTCTTAAGAGAATTTCATCCTGCAATGTAAGCATTTTGATTTGTGTTCCTGGGATGAATGGATGTTAAGATAATTGAAAACGAGATATTGCAAGATTTTGCATGAATACGCGAGCGTTCACAAAATCTCAATCAGTTGCCTTTCCTTTTCTATATAATATTTTGCTTTGATCCTGGAAGGTTAAGAGTACTCGATCACATCCATCTCTGCAAGTAATTGATAATCAATGGCAGTGAAACGCAATCAATCCCCACGGAGACTGTTGCCGGGCGGGGATTCAAACTCAAGACCCCTGGAATGATAGTCAGACGCGCTACCGACTGAGCCAACCGGTCCTGGTTTTCTAAAAGAATATAATTATAGATATTTAGTTGCCATGTGGGTTATATGGGTATGATGAAGTTCATGCTGTCGTCCGCCACGACTCATTTACGCTCATTTTTATGCCGGACTCTTACACTTATAAACGTCCTATGTAAATTGGTTTTAAAATATTAAAAAAAAATTCTAGTGGTTGCAATTTCTTGCTGCAGATGGGTAAAACTAAAGCAGGTTTAGCATATACTGCAATAACACATCACTAGTGTTAAAAAAGTGACTTTTATAGGATTTTCACATAAAAATGCATGTATCATTTGAGGACTTAAGGTGTCACTGCACCGTCTTTTAAAAAAGATCAAGCTGGTCAACTTAACAGTTGTTGTGCATTTTTATGTGGGTATACATTCCTGCTACGAAATTTTTTATTTGCATGGATGTTGATTTTTTTTTACCTTGAAATCCTTAACCTAATTTTATATAGAACAAAGAACACCTTTCAACTGTGTAGTGAGGCCTTACGTTTTTCGGGGCCAGACTTGACAACGTACGGTGTTATTACAAATTTTATTTATGTTGTGTGGACACGTTTTATGAAATGTATATTGAAATGCATATGTATGTAAATAAGTGAAGTTGACGCAACATGAACAATGCATATCAATGGCGGATATGTCCGTATTAAAACTTTTATTTAGTTTCATATATGATAACGGACGTTTATGTTGCATATTGTATCATTAAGGAAGTCACACATGCTACATCAGTATACATATTCTTTAATTCTGTAACTGTTCTAGTTAATGGAATGGTTAAAACGAAAATTATGTAGAAGAAATAACTATTTTTAAAATATCCCTCTTGTACATGCTCGTAATGGTTTTTAATGACCGCGGTACGTTTATCACCATATGTGGGGACCTACATAAACAGTTTTATTGCTGTAAACAGCGATTGCATTAAATGACTAAATACTATCGTGAAATGGATTGAAGATTATTTATAACGACGGTATGTACTTAAGTGTCCGTTTTTATGATAGTTTTATGACCTGAACTCTTGTCATTTAATTACGACTAATTACAAAGATCTATACATACGCCAGCAGGAGGATATGTGGTTTCAAAGCAATGCATGTACAGTCCTTTGTTTCTGGCCTTCAAAGCTTGGTATACTGAACGGAACAGCTAACCCGCAACTTTTGTATTTTTAATATCTTCGACAAAATATTGAGTAGCGTTATTAAAGATTGTATACGACATAAGCAGACAATTATGTTTTGATTTTACATACTATTTGTCTAAAAGGTTTTTCTTATTGAAGTCCAAATTTCAAGGAAATTTCTTTGATACTTTTTGAGAAAATATATAAATTGTCAGGTACATAAAATGTCAGGTGGTGCGTTAGCTGTTCCGTTCAGTATGCTTTAATTATATACGAACGGCCAAAATATGATAGTTTACGAATTAGATATTTAAAACCATGTATTTGTTGATGGTCAACCTTAGAAAAATTAAGTAAATAATGACACAAGCTGCCAGGCGTATTACTATGGCGAACTATATTTATTATGATTCAGCGATGAATGGGTTTAACGCCATTTTCAACACAATTCAGGTTATATATGGCAAGTTGACCGAATCAAACTGAGAAGAACCACTATCCTTCCGCAAGTAACTGGAAACTTTCTCACATATTTCTTTTTGAATGAACGGGACTCGAACCTACGGCCTTAGCGGTGAGAGGTAAATGATCTTGAGACAGCGCCTTAAACCGCTCGGCCAGGGAGGATCCATGCGATGTGAAACACAATATATCAATATAATGAAAAGGCAAGTAGGAATATAAACATGTATATATAAATGTATCCTTTGTTTAATGTTTAAATTGCTTCACTGAAAAGCAATATTATATTGCGATTGTGAATATCTATTTATGATTTGTCAGGCATCGAAAATTAATTATGTGATTTTGCTATTAGTGTCTGCATGATGCTTTATGCAATAAAACGGATTGAAAACAAACACACGATTGGTTACGTATGTTTTATTATGGACGTTGTGGTTAATATATTTATCGTTTAAAGTAATTTTGTTTCTGCTTGTTATCCTGCGTAGGAAAATTAATTAATTAAAAATAATTATTAAGGTTCAATGATCTACGGTTACTTTATTTCAAAGTTACAAATCTCTGTTACCGTGCAGACAATATAATTATCAAGCATGGGGTACCTGTACAATCATGTATGTGGTCAAACTTGTCAGTTGCCGTACATACGATACGTACAGACGCACGAAAGCATGAATGCACACACGCACGCACGCACGCACGCACGCACGCATGCACGCACGCACGCACGCAGCAATAACAACAACAACAACAACAACAACAACAACAACCCTACTCCTCAACCCACTAACAACCCGGCCGAACGAACCTCAAGTAGAACGCAGCTAACTTTACTATCAATGGGAAAACTACGTCCGAATGAATCCAAACACAAGCAAACTATCTTAAATGTTGATATAGATCATATATCTATTAGACAATAAGGTAGGTGAGTTTAGAAATGACAACTTTTAAATTTTAGATCTCTCCTCATTTTCAAGCAAAATCCTCCTTCTCAACATGCATATATACTTGAAGATACACACGCCTTTGTCACAAATGGATTTTATTTTCTTTAATAGCTGGGTTAAAACATGTTTTGTTTTTTTTAGACTCAAGTAAGCAGTTTAGCAGCTATATTCGTTGTGTGACACGTTTTCAATCTGATAAAACACACTCGGTGAGCAACTATATCTGTTATAACTATTTAAAATTAAATGCTTAATAGGATTATGGCTAGCTAAATAAAGATAATTAAACCGAATAAACGAGAACTGGCACGCTACGTTTGCGATTTCTGCTAATTATTGTTTAGAAAATAACTTTGATTACAATCAGTGAGCAACTATATCTTTGTGCTGTGCTTCAAAAATGACATGCATAACAGGATTATGGCGAGCTTAACAGATAATTTAACCGAATGGACGGGAATTGGCACGTTACGTTTGTCATTTATACTTATGTATTACTTAAAAAATACCTTGTTGGAGTAGTAAGCGACAATGTTGGGCGCGCGGCCCAGTGGTAAAGCACCGGACCCATGACCAGACGCCGGCCGTGGGTCCCGTCCTCCGAACCACCACGGCTATGTGAGTGGTGTCATTGAGCAAGACACTTTATCCACGTGTGCTTAGTACTGCTTCTACCTAGGACTTGAAGACCTCAAGAGTGATTTGTTTTAGTTGTAATAATTCACAATCTACAAAATCACAATTTACGGTAAAACAAATAAATCTAGATACAAATACTCAACTTAACACAATTTGCGGAACAATTTCTCCTCAGATTCATTCCGATGCATTCTCCTTCAATAGAACTGGATATGCCACAATTCATGTAACATCGTGTGTTGAAGTAAACGTTAACCATGGTGACCTGTTGAGAACCATCACGGCATATTTATCATTTTAAGAATCGTCGAAGCAACGAAACAACGATGATGAGAAGTCGAAACAATGATGATAAAATGTCGAAATAATTTCGACTTTTCACAATCGTAGTTTCGACTTTTGACCATCGCTGTTTCGTTGTTTCGACATTTCACCATTGCGGCATATTTACAATTTTAAGTAAAGTCGAAACAATGAATCTACGATGGTAAAAAGTCGAAACAACGATGGTCAAAAGTCGAAACAACGATGATCGAAATAATTTCAACTCTTCACAATCGTAGTTTCGAATTTTTCTATCGTTGTTTCGACTTTTCTTTATTTGACAAATAGGCCGTAAATGGCCAAAATGGGTCACCGTAGTTAAACCCCCATTAAAATGAACTGACAAAAACAGGGAACACATATACCGTCTCATTCTTGAGTAAACAAGACTGTTGTATGGTATAGGAACACATTGACAAGCAGTTAGATTTCATCGGTAGTTTACTTAATACGGATTGATAGACTTGCTAATTCCGGATCTATGTAAAACATCAAACCCACACGTCCGTGAGTTAACAATAACGCACATAAGCAAGCACGCACGAACACACGACCGCTCGCCCGACCGCACATCCAATAATTATGTAATTGTGTGGTGTTTTTAGCGTCGCTTTCAACAATTTTTCAGTCATATCGCGACAGTGTCTACTCGAGACAGTATTCTAAGCGCTGTCACACTGGAGTATCATGCCGCAGACACATGGTATGATACCCCACCCAGTCACATTATACTGACACCGGGCCAACCAGACCTAGAACTAGAGGAAGCTTCTAGTACCATTTTTAAAGTCTTTGGTATGACCCGGCCGGGGATTGAACCGACGACCTTCCGCATGCGAGGATTAAGAAAAGTATGGAATAACAAAAATACTTATGCATTTACGAATTAACCAGAATACAAATCTACCTTACAGAAAATAGAATACATGTGAAATAACATACTGTCACGTTGATACATTAACACGATTATATAATTGCATTATACAGACGTTATAATTATGTTTTAGAATATATACCAGGTATTGTTTTATTCTTTACAATGGGATTCAATATGCACAGCTGATAAATTATTTAATTTTATTTCCCCCTTTTTAATGGTGTTTAACGTCATTTTCAACAATTTTCAGGTTTTAAATGCATATCCAGTTATATTGACGTAGAAAGACATCAGAATGAGCACCATCCTTCTGCAAGGTACTGACAAACCTTCTCTATTAAAGTCACTTCAAGTTTTAAAGCAAGCGGAACTCGAACCTACGGCCTTAACTATGAAAGGTAAATGATCTTGAGACGGCACTTTTGACCATTCGGTCTAGGAGGACCCGTGAGTGTAATTCATCTATATATACATTCATGTAACCCTTTTATCGAATATCTATAGCAACATTTTCTGTACATAAAACAGGACTGGAAATCAGTGAATACGTGTGACTAAAATTTACTGTTTTGACGTCGTGCTATTGGTTGGTTTTAATTTGATTGTGAACGTGTACGGGTTGTCATAGAAACAGAGGCATTAATCTTGTTCACACTTAAAACTGTATTAGACGCTCAATAAACCGTGGCAATAAAACCGTTGATATCATTTTTTTATCGGTGGTTCAACATTTGGTGTTATTTAACACTGTTCTGTAAATGGTACATAGCGATTAACTTTTATATTAAATATCTATTGGTGATTTAAAACAAACAAAACGACTTATACAATCAAGTGAAACTCGAGAATGATTCACAAATGCTCTAAACATACTTCGCACGTGAGCTAAAATTAATTAACACTTGTAAATCAAATCAACTTAAATGTTTGCGTTTAAGCATCCAGAAAGAACACACCAACTACAATAATATGAAACAACCCCTGTGTTAATTTATGCATAATCAAGGCAGTAGTATAATAATTTACGAAAACAGTATTTAAAAAAAGTATAACCATTAAAGACATCCTGTGTTCAAATTTTTAGAGTACTTAATTTACATAATAAAACCATATTATATAATATTTCAAAATGTATAAATGAGGCATTAGAACAGTGCAGAGTTCATCCTCATTTCATTTACTAACATTTATTAAATATTTTGTTATATACTCTGATGAATTAAACTATTGATGTTAAGTGACAATATGTTTATATTGATTGTAAAATGTATAAATTATGATGACGTACGTTGTACAAATCTTATTAAAATATATGTTCTGTTCTGTTCTATAACAGAAACACGACAGAAGCATGCTTTTTTTCAAAATGTTGGGCTGATATACATCATTGCTTGGTAGCTATTTGCATGTAAGACGTCTTCATTATTTTTTGTCTCCCCACCGTTATGCTGATATACATCATTACTTGTTAGCTATTTGCACGTCCGACGTATCAATATTTTTTGTCTTCCCATCGTTATGCTGATATACATCATTGCTTGTCAGCTATTTGCACGTCCGACGTATCAATATTTTTGTCTTCCCATCGTTATGCTGATATACATCATTGCTTGTCAGCTATTTGCACGTCCGACGTATCAATATTTTTTGTCTTCCCATCGTTATGCTGATATACATCAATGCTTTGTAGCTATTTGCACGTCCGACGTATCAATTTTTTTTGTCTTCCCATCGTTATGCTGATATACATTATTGCTTGTCAGCTATTTGCACGTCCGATGTATCAATAGTTTTGTCTTCCCATCGTTATGCTGATATACATCATTGCTTGTCAGCTATTTGCACGTCCGACGTATCAATATTTTTTGTCTTCCCATCGTTATGCTGATATACATCAATGCTTTGTAGCTATTTGCACGTCCGACGTATCAATATTTTTTGTCTTCCCATCGTTATGCTGATATACATCAATGCTTTGTAACTATTTGCACGTCCGATGTATCAATATTTTTTGCCTTCCCAACGTTATGCTGATATACATCATTGCTTGGTTGCTATTTGCACGTCCGACGTATCATTTTTTTTTGTCTTCCCATCGTTATGCTGATATATATCAATGCTTTGTAGCTATTTGCACGTACGACGTATCAATTTTTTTTGTCTTCCCATCGTTATGCTGATATACATCATTGCTTGTCAGCTATTTGCAAGTCCGACGTATCAATATTTTTGTCTTCCCATCGTTATGCTGATATACATCAATGCTTTGTAGCTATTTGCACGTCCGACGTATCGATATTTTTTGTCTTCCCATCGTTATGCTGATATACATCAATGCTTTGTAGCTATTTGCACGTCCGACGTATCAATTTTTTTTTGTCTTCCCATCGTTATGCTGATATACATCAATGCTTTGTAGCTATTTGCACGTCCGACGTATCAGTATTTTTTGTCTTCCCATCGTTATGCTGATATACATCATTGCTTGGTAGTTATTTGCACGTCCGACACATCAATATTTTTTGTCTTCCCATCGTTATGCTGATATAGATCATTGCTTGGTAGCTATTTGCACGTCCGACGTATCAATATTTTTTGCCTTCCCATCGTTATGCTGATATACATCAATGCTTTGTAGTTATTTGCACGTCCGACGCAATCATTATTTTTTGTCTTCCCATTGTTATGCTGATATACAATTTGCTTGCTAGCTATTTGCACGTCCGACGTATTCATTATTTTTGTCTTCCCATTGTTATGCTGATATACATCAATGCTTGGTAGCTATTTGCACGTCCGACGTATCATTTTTTTTGTTTTCCCATCGTTATGCTGATATACATCATTGCTTCGTAGCTTTCTGCACGTCCGACGTATCAATATTTTTTGTCTTCCCATCGTTATACTGATATGCATTATTGCTTGGTAGTTATTTGCACGACCGACGTATCAATATTTTTGTCTTCCCATCGTTATGCTGATATACATCAATGCTTTGTAGCTATTTGCACGTCCGACGTATCAATATTTTTTTCTTCCCATCGTTATGCTGATATACATCATTGCTTGGTAGCTTTTTGCACGTCCGACGAATTAATTATTTTTTGTCTTCCCATCGTTATGCTGATATACATCATTGCTTGGTAGCTATTTGCACGTCCGACATATCAATATTTTTTGTTTTCCCATCGTTATGCTGATATAGAACATTGCTTGGTAGCTATTTGCACGTCCGACGTATCAATATTTTTGTCTTCCCATCGTTATGCTGATATACATCATTACTTGGTAGCTATTTGCACGTCCGACATATCAATATTTTTTGTCTTCCCAACGTTATGCTGATATACAACATTGCTTGTTAGCCATTTGCACGCCCGACGTATCAATATTTTTTGCCTTCCCATCGTTATGCTGATAAACATCAATGCTTGTTAGCTATTTGCACGTCCGACGTATCAATATTTTTTGTCTTCCCATCGTTATGCTGATTTACATCAATGCTTTGTAGCTATTTGCACGTCCGACGTATCAATGTTTTTGTCTTCCCATCGTTATGCTGATATACATCATTGCTTGTCAGATATTTGCACGTCCGACGTATCAATATTTTTTGTCTTCCCACCGTTATGCTGATATACGTCATAACTTGGTAGCTATTTGCACGTCCGACGTATCAATATTTTTTGTCCTCCCATCGTTATGCTGATATACATCAATGCTTTGTAGTTATTTGCACGTCCGACGTATTCATTATTTTTTGTCTCCCCACCGTTATACTGATATACATCGTTGCTTGTTAGCTATTTGCACGTCCGACGTATCAATATTTTTGTCTTCCCATCGTTATGCTGATGTACATCATTGCTTGGTAGCTATTTGCACGTCCGACGTATCAATATTTTTTGTCTTCCCACTGTTATGCTGATATACATCATTACTTAGTAGCTATTTGCACGTCCGGCATATCAATATTGTTTTGTCTTCCCTTTGTTATACTGATATACATCATTGCTTTGTAGCTATTTGAACGTCCGACGTATCAATATTTTTTGTGTTCCCATCGTTATGCTGATATACATCAATGCTTTGTAGCTATTTGCACGTCCGACGTTTCAATATTTTTTGTCTTCCCATCGTTATGCTGATATACATCATTGCTTGGTAGCTATTTGCAAGTCTGACGTTTCAGTATTTTTTGTCTTCCCATCGTTATGCTGATATACATCATTGCTTGGTAGCTATTTGCAAGTCTGACGTATCAATATTTTTGTCTTCCCATCGTTGTGCTGATATACATCATTGCTTGGTAGCTATTTGCACGTACGACGTTTCAGTATTTTTTGTCTTCCCATCGTTATGCTGATATACATCATTGCTTGGTAGCTATTTGCACGTCTGACGTATCAATAATTTTTGTCTTCCCATTGTTATGCTGATATACATCATTGCTTGTTAGCTATTTGCACGTCCGACGTATCAATATATTTTTTGTCTTCCCACCGTTATGCTGATATACATCAATGCTTTGTAGCTATTTGCACGTCCGACGTATCAATATATTTTTTGTCTTCCCACCGTTATGCTGATATACAATATTGCTTGGTAGCTATTTGCACGTCCGACGTATCAATAGTTTTTTGTCTTCCAATCGTTATGCTGATATACAATATTGCTTGGTAGCTATTTGCACGTCGAACGTTTACATTTTCTTTGTCTTCTCATTGTTATGCTGATAGACGTCATTGCTTGGTAGCTATTCGCACGTCCGACGTATTCATTAATTTTTTTTGTCTTCCCATCGTTATGTTGATTTACATTATTGCTTGGTAGCTATTTGTACGTCAGATGTATTCAGTATTTTTTGTCTTCCAATCGTTATGCTGATATACATCATTGCTTGGTAGCTATTTGTACGTCAGATATATTCTGTATTTTTTGGTCTTCCCATCATTATTTGATATACATCATCGCTTGGTAGCTATTAGCACGTCCGACGCATTCATTATTTTTTGTCTTCCCATCGTTATGCTGATATACATCATTGCTTGGTAACTATTTGCACGTCCGACGTATTCAGTATTTTTTTGTCTCCCCATTGATGTGCTGATAGACATCATTGCTTGGTAGCTATTTGCACGTCCGATGTATTGATCATTTTTTGTCTCCCCATAGGTTTGCTTATGGCATCATTGTTTGGTAGCTATTTGCACGTCTGATATATTTATTTATAATTGTCTTCCCATTGATGTGCTGACTGATACATTGCTTAGAAGCTATTTGCACGTCTGACGCATTCATTATTTTTGGTCTTCCCATCGTTATACTGATTGGCAACATTGCTTGGTAGCTGTTTGCATGTCCGACGTATTTGTTAATTATTGTCTTCCCATTGATATACTGAAATACATCATTGCTTGGTAGCTATTTGCACGTCTGACGTCTTTGTTAATTATTGTCTTTCCATTGATGTGCTGATAGACATCAATGCTTGATAGCAATTTGCATGTCTGACACATTCATTATTTTTTGTCTTCCCATCGTTATGCTGATTGGCACGTTAGCTATTTGCACGTCTGACACATTCATTATTTTTTGTCTTCCTATCGTTATGCTGATTGGCAACATTGTTTGGTAGCTATTTGCATGTCCGGCGTTTTTGTTATTTATTGTCTTCTGATTGATGTGCTGATAGACATTATTGCTCGGTAGCTATTTGCACGTATCACGTATTTGTTAATTCTTGTCTTCCCATTGATGTGCTGATAAACACCATTGCTTGGTAAATATTTGCACGTCTGACACATTCATTGTTATGCTTATTGGCAACATTGCTTTGTAGCAATTTGCATGCCCGACGTATTTGTTAATTATTGTCTTCCCATTGATGTGCTGATAGACATCATTGCTTGGTAGCTATTTGCACGTCTGACATATTCATCATTTTTGTTTTCCCATTTGTGTGATAATAGACATCACTGCTTGGTTGTTATTTGCATGTCCGACGTATTGATTAATCATTTTCTTCCCATAGGTGTGCTAATGACATCAATGCATGGTAGCTATTTGCACGTCCGATGTATTTATTAATTATTGTCTTGACTTCATAAATTATTAAGATTCTTCGCTGCAATTCTTTTAAAACGTGTATAACCTATCATTCTGTATCTCGTGCAAAGAACGTTTAGTGTCATATTCTCTTAGCCTGTATGTTATTTTGAGTATACGCTTGTCGAAAATATCTTGATTCTGCTTAATTGCCTCTTGCTTCTCTGCATTTAGTATTCCTCTACTGTGTTTTATCAATGGAAAAATCACCATCCCCTGAACTTCAATGACAATTTAAGACGATAAAATCTCTCAGAGCAGGTTCGTTGTGACTGCTGGCGCCGCACACACATAAATAGATAACCGTGTCACGCTATGTGGTTTATTGCGTCTCGGCTTGGTACGTTATTATATTAGTTTATAATAAATTGTGATTTTTTAGAACTTTTTTTTTGATTTGTTCGCTAAAGCTTTAAAAAGCAAGCGTAATTATTACTATAACGTCTTAATACATTTTTAGAAGACGTATTGTTCATATTTGGAATTGGTTTTGGTTCTATTTACAGATTATATGAGCTAGCTATCATTGTGTTCGCAGGATACCAAATCCAAGCCAAAGTCCAAGATAATAGACACACGCATTGTTTTCTATGCAAAAAAAACATGAGCCAGTTGGCGTTATAGCCGCACACAGGATATTATATTAAAGGTTGGGGCGGTGTGTAAATGTTCAACAAAACCTCAATACGCGCGCAATTATACTGGTCAAATTTTAGATATATGGGGTGGGGGTGGGGGCGCATCTTGATCCGCTAATTAGCTTATCATTCAATACATTAATAAGCTGCTGCTACTGTTTATTTCATTTAGAAATACCTCACCAGTATGAAGTTAATTGTGTGTAACTCGTGGTTATGACAAAATAACTATTTATGTAACAGAATTCAGCTTCTATTCCGGCTACATTAATTTTATGGCATAAATAGACCAATTCATCTGTCCTCTCCAGGTTATCTCAATATGACGTACTTACACAATGGTTAATTGTATCTCCATTGCCTTATAAACCAGTGACGCTAATCCTATGCGTCAATTCTATTCTATGACGTCTTGCCATGAGAGATAGCCTAGAGTCGTACGTGACAAGAATACGCCGGAACTCCCCACTCCGTGTACGTATCCTGGTAACAATTTCCATGCGGAATGGCTGCCGATAATCTCCTGTTTTTATTGTCCGTTACTTCTATGTTGGCTATAATTGGAAATGGTGAAATGTTATCAATTCCAAGCTGCCGGATAAAACACCGATACTGTTTTTGTAATCGTTTTAAGAATCGATGACGAGAGTACGTCTGCTTGATGCTACCGATACAGATGGTGTCGGAGAGAAATATGGCATTTTTACTATTTGCAATTCTCCATTGACCTGTAAACCATGTTTTTCTCTCTCCCGATAGTGGTCTTTAGACACTTGTTGCTGTCTCCGTGATTTAATATTTATTTTTTATGATCGAAGCTGCGCGATAATAAACGTAGCCCCAGTATAGTTATAAATGGTATCAGTTTGATATTGTTAGTTATTTTTACGTTTATATTGTATTTATGTAGATTTATTTTTATTAATATGTATTTAACGATATTAAGCGTAACCAGTTCTTATGGCGGGGGTGGCAATTAAAGAGAATGACGATATAAGTTTTGGTTTCTCCGAAATAGGCTTGTCCAATAAAATTAAAGGGATTATATTGGCATATTACCGTCAATTCCCTGTCCTAAATATACACGCCCAGTATGAAGATAGACTTATAACTTAGATATATTCGCGTCTAAAGTGTCTAATTGCATAACCTCTTTATTACAAACATCAGGTTTCGGAAGCCACGTTTTTGTTTTTGTTTACATTTGCCATTTTCAACGGATAACATCGTGAAGACTCGTTCCCGATCTCGTTTTCGAGGCTTTGTTCGGGAAGTTTACGGAGTTCTTTGTAAACATTGCGCAATACTTTATTAGGGGATGTATTAACGTTTTGGCAATTATTCAATTACTGTTTATTTGATAACTTTCAAGTAAATAAAGGTTTTACGTCAACACATAAGCATTATTTTGTGCACACTGCATACAGGAACAGCGTTTTTGTGTTACTTGCCAATATAATCCCTTTAAAATGCAATATTTGAATGAAAGGGCATATTGAAGGTAGCAATGATAAAAACAACAGGGTACCAGATAAATTGCGGGTTGTTGGTTCCCAATACACGATACTTCGGGGCATTTAACTTTTGCCGGTTTCGCCTTTAAGTTACAAAAAAGGTAAATGTATTGTTGAATAAGAAGATGCCGGGCCCGACTATCAATCCAGGGGTCATGAATTCGAATCCCCACCCGATATCAGTCTCTGTGATGATTGATACACGACATCATTGTGTCTCATTATCATTCGTTTCTCACTGCTGATTCAAGTCGAAAAGTTACTTTCAGAGATGGAGTGTGCTTGAGTACTGGTTAATCTTTCAGAATCATAGGAAACAGTGGTTAGGTATCTGATCGTCTGTTAGCCCTCGATGGCATAGAAATATCGCTAAATATTCAATTAATCATGAATAAGAAGACCCTCTGATTATTAATCACCACCAGGGAGGGCCATGGAAGCACTTCCTGTTTCCAATGGGTACCTGATAGGATGCTACAGGGCATCAACGCAAACTGATTACCGGAAGTAGATATTGGTTGAAATATTGAAATCTGCGTAAATCTCAAAGTATGGATGAAAGGGCAACACATGGAAAATTATTTCCCTGTGTGTCCCAGCATTAAATGACACAGATCAGCTGGGCAACAGAATTATATTATTTTACTTGTCTGCTTTGAAAAGTAATGGCAGCCTTCTTATGGTGAATTCTATGTTTTTTTGACACGTGATCGTGACGTTTCAATATGGCTGCGCCAAAATCAATTTCTAAGTTACGCTCACGCGACCTAAACAAAGATAATCCCAAAGCTACTGCTACTTACAACTAGATATGTGCACGCGTATATGTGTGTATGTGTATTCATACGGATCTTGTAAATGGAATGTTTGTGCATTACCCCGCGTTTATTTGCTTTGGCCCGTATGTATCGACGCATCAAACGCTGATGAGTGCACACTGTACATAAGCAATTATGTTTATAATCAGGCGCTTAGCTTCCTATAGGCACTGTAGGCACGTGCCTACACTTTTTTCTGAGAATAAAAATGGCAAAAAAATGCAACAAAAATCGGACCCCAATGCTTCTTCATTTAATCGTTATTAAAGTGAACAAACCTTAAAACAAACATTTATTTGGTTATAAAACAGTGAATTCAAGGTTAATATAAAGGATTACCAGGCCCCTTAAAACATAAGAAATACACGCCAAAACGCCGCTACGACAGTCAAGCTCATGTTTTTTTCGGGGAAGCATGGCCCCTCCCCTGATCCCCTATAATTGTGCCTATACATTGTTTTCAGCCAAGCTACGCCCCTGATAAATTTTTTTGAAAGGAAATAATGTGCCACCCCTCAATTGCATGTTGATATTCGGATGGTATAAGAACAGAACATCTATTTTATTATAATTTGCTCAAAGCAGAGACATAATTCAGTATTATGTATCTGCTCAAAGTACATCATCATAAATTATACGATATACAACTATCATAAAACGTCACAGCTGGTTTTACGGTAGCATAACTACATTCTATAATTTATAGTTCAGAGTATCTAACCAGCTATTTTATAAAGGAATGCATACGTTTTATGAGAATGGACACTATGACTATGCTCCAACCCTCAAACTTTTAACACATTTTTACATGGTTTTATTTAAAAAGGTCTCACGTATATCACCGATGTGTTTTCGATATTAGCAGTAAAACTGCACATATATAAAGTATAAAACATCATATATTATGGATATTCTGTACAATAACTTATACTGTATTTTGTCCCCGTAGTGAAAAATTCTTTAATTTTGTTGACCAAATATTAAATCGTGGCTCGGGATAAAGTCACACATTGATCAGTATCGGGTGAAACTAAAACTTTGACGAATAAACGGAAAATTCCGATCTGTGAGCTAACGAATTCTCATAAATACGATTAACTACAAGGACGAAAATAACTATTATCTTTTAATGAGACCCGTCTCTTTGTGATTCAATAATCTTGTCACATTTACTGAATAGAAAGTTATAGGTGATGCATCTTTAATTGAACATGTATAAAAAGAGTACATAATTTTACATAAGGAACGGCCTGGTTTATATACGAAATGAGCGATGACATTATTATTAACTTACATGAACATTGGCGGCA
This sequence comes from Panopea generosa, assembly GCA_029582155.1. NCBI lineage: Eukaryota > Metazoa > Mollusca > Bivalvia > Adapedonta > Hiatellidae > Panopea > Panopea generosa. Next base: position 64,616,957 of record CM055895.1, on the reverse strand, counting down.
GTTAATTGTTATTTTTATGATGACGATACGTCATTAAATATATAAAAAAATAGACAGGTAATTTACATAGTTGTCTATTTTCGTTTTCGATTATTGTTGCACCAAGTGGTCTAAGGCGACATCTCAAGGTCACTTACCTCTCACCGCAAGGGTCGTAGGTTCGAATTCCACTCGCTCGAAAAACTTTTTGTGAGAAAGTTTGCCAGTTACTTGCAGAAGGACGGTGGTTCTACTCAAATTCATTCTGAGCTTTTCCTCCACCAATAATACAGGATACGCCATATATAACCTTGAAATGTGTTGAAATTGGTGTTAAACACCATTCAAAATAATAAATTGCTATACCATACACTGGTAGATTTTCTTTGATCCTATATTCGCTGCCTTAGTTGCACTTTTAGACGATTTGTTTGCTGTATTTGTCCGCCATTGATATATCACTTCAGTGGAACAGCTTATACTAATTTATTTCAACTCGATTATGAAGTAATCTCGGGGCTTTAAGCGGAATTGAGCATCGCAAACAATCACTCGTGACTAACATATAAAAACACGGTGTATGCAGAATTGAGCATCGTAGATAGTGACTCGCGACTAACATATAAAAACACGGTGTATGCAGAATTGAGCATCGCATACATTGACTCGCGACTAACATATAAAAACACGGTGTATGCGGAAATGAGCATCGCAGACAGTCACTCGTGACTGACATATAAAAACACGGTGAATGCGGAATTGAGCATCGCAGACAGTCTCTCGCGACTGACATATAAAAACACGGTGTATGCGGAAATGAGCATCGCAGACAGTCACTCGTGACTGACATATAAAAACACGGTGAATGCGGAATTGAGCATCGCAGACAGTCTCTCGTGACTGACATATAAAAACACGGTGAATGCGGAATTGAGCATCGCAGACAGTCTCTCGTGACTGACATATAAAAACACGGTGAATGCGGAATTGAGCATCGCAGACATTGACTCGCGACTAACATATAAAAACACGGTGTATGCGGAAATGAGCATCGCATACATTGACTCGCGACTAACATATAAAAACACGGTGTATGCGGAAATGAGCATCGCAGACAGTGACTCGTGACTGACATATAAAAACACGGTGAATGCGGAATTGAGCATCGCAGACAGTCTCTCGTGACTGACATATAAAAACACGGTGAATGCGGAATTGAGCATCGCAGACAGTCTCTCGCGACTGACATATAAAAACACGGTGTATGCGGAAATGAGCATCGCAGACAGTGACTCGTGACTGACATATAAAAACACGGTGTATGCGGAATTGAGCATCGCAGACAGTCTCTTGCGACTAACATTGAAAAACACGGTGTATGCGGAATTGAGCATCGTAGACAGTGACTCTTGAATAGCATAATAATATATGATACATGTACAGTAGCTATGCTATTCAAGCTGTTTAATGGCAAACAAGGAGGTACACAAACAAAGAGGTACACAATATAATATATGATACATGTACAGTAACTATGCTATTCAAGCTGTTTAATGGCAAACAAGGAGGTACACAAACAAGAAGGTACACAATATAATATATGATACAGGTACAGTAACTATGCTATTCAAGCTGTTTAACGGCAAACAAGGAGGTACACAAACAAGGAGGTACACAATATAATATATGATACATGTACAGTAACTATGCTATTCAAGCTGTTTAATGGTAAACAAGGAGGTACACAATATAATATATGATACAAGTACAGTAACTATGCTATTCAAGCTGTTTAATGGTAAACAAGGAGGTACACAATATAATATATGATACATGTACAGTAACTATGATATTCAAGCTGTTTAATGGTAAACAAGGAGGTACACAATATAATATATGATACATGTACAGTAACTATGATATTCAAGCTGTTTAATGGTAAACAAGGAGGTACACAATATAATATATGATACATGTACAGTAACTATGATATTCAAGCTGTTTAATGGTAAACAAGGAGGTACACAATATAATATATGATACATGTACAGTAACTATGCTATTCAAGTTATTTAATGGTAAACAAGGAGGTACACAATATAATATATGATAGATGTACAGTAACTATGATATTCAAGCTGTTTAATGGTAAACAAGGAGGTACACAATATAATATATGATACATGTACAGTAACTATGCTATTCAAGCTGTTTAATGGTAAACAAGGAGGTACACAATATAATATATGATACATGTACAGTAACTATGCTATTCAAGCTGTTTAATGGTAAACAAGGAGGTACACAATATAATATATGATACATGTACAGTAACTATGATATTCAAGCTGTTTAATGGTAAACAAGGAGGTACACAATATAATATATGATACATGTACAGTAACTATGCTATTCAAGCTGTTTAATGGCAAACAAGGAGGTACACAATATAATATATGATACATGTACAGTAACTATGATATTCAAGCTGTTTAATGGCAAACAAGGAGGTACACAAACAAGGAGGTACACAATATAATATATGATACATGTACAGTAACTATGCTATTCAAGCTGTTTAATGGTAAACAAGGAGGTACACAATATAATATATGATACATGTACAGTAACTATGATATTCAAGCTGTTTAATGGTAAACAAGGAGGTACACAATTTAATATATGATACATGTACAGTAACTATGATAGTCAAGCTGTTTAATGGTAAACAAGGAGGTACACAATATAATATATGATACATGTAAAGTAACTATGCTATTCAAGCTGTTTAATGGTAAACAATGAGGTACATAATATGATATATGATACATGTACAGTAACTATGATATTCAAGGTGTTTAATGATGAACAAGGAGGTACTTTTACTTTTTTCAGTTTCAGATAGGTCACTTTAAACATGTTAACATGATAAAATAAAACACTAAACTTTTAATTATTTAATAAGAATTAAATTAGAACCAGAATGTACAATTATTGAATTTGTAAAACTCATCGCATCTGTACGGTGTTCCATTTGGATCATCGAAACAAGTCGAAACTACAATGGTGAAAGTCGAAATCACGATGGTGAAAATACGAAACTACGACGATGAAAACACGAAATCACGAATCTACGATGGTGAAAACGCGATGTAATTTCGCGTTTTCACCATCGTGGTTTAAACTTTCACCATCGTAGTTTCGACTTTCGACTTTCATCATCGTAGTTTCGTATTTTCACCATTGTGATTTCGACTTTCACCATCGTGGTTTCGACTTTTGACTTTCACCATCGTAGTTTCGCATTTTCATCATCGTACTTTCGACTTTCATCATCGTGGTTTCGAGCATCGTGGTTTGGGGGGAAAATACGATGGTCCAAACGGAACACCGTACATCAGATATCGCCTTACCACGCACAAAAAAAAAACTTAGATTACGAACGATATCTAACAAGGTAGCTTAATGCAATTCTCAAAGAAATAATAAAAACTGTTACAAAAAGTGTAACAAGAGCAGTTACAAAATCATTTACACAATATTTCACAAGAACATGTGAAAGAATTCTGTAACAAGAATAGTTACAAAATATTACAAGAGCTGTTACAAGAACAATTACAAAAATGTTACAAGAATTGTTACAAGAACTGTTACAATATCAGTTACAAGAACTGTTACAAGAACTGTTACACGGACTGTTACAAGTACAGTTACAAAAGTGTTACAAGAACTGTAACAAGACCTGTTACAAGAACTGTAACAAGAACGGTTACAAGAACTGTAACAAGAACTGTTACAAGAACTGTTTAAAATGTTACAAGAATTGTTACAAGAACTGTTACAAGGACAGTTACAAGAACAGTAACAAAAATTGATACAATAATTATTACAAGGACATTTACAAGAACAATTACAAGAGCAGTTGCAAAAAAACCCAAACAAATATAGTTATACAGATTGTTACAAGAACAGTCAAAAGAACAGTTACAAGAACAATTACAAAGAACAGTAACAAGATATGTTATACAAAGTTTTACTAACACTGTTGCAAGACCTTCTAAAACGCCACTTACAAAAACAGTTACAAGAACAGTTACACGATCAGTTTCAAGGTCAGTTACAAGAACTGTTACAAGGACAGTTACAAGAACTTGTAAAAGATCAGTTACAAGAACAGTTTCAAGATCAGTTACAAGAACAGTTACAAGAACTGTTAAAAGATCAGTTACAAGAACAGTTACAAGACTTGTTACAAAAACAGTTACAAGAAATTGTTACAAGATCAGTTACAAGAACAGTTACAAGAATTGTTACAAGATCAGTTACAAGAACAATTACACGATCAGTTGCAAGAACAGTTACAAGATCAGTTACAAGATCAGTTACACGAACTGTTACAAGATCAGTTACAAGAACTGTTACAAGATCAGTTACAAGAACAGTTACACGATCAGTTGCAAGAACAGTTACAAGAACTGTTACAAGATCAGTTACAAGAACAGTTACACGATCAGTTGCAAGAACAGTTACAAGATCTGTTACAAGAACTGTTACAAGATCAGTTACAAGAACAGTTACACGATCAGTTGCAAGAACAGTTACAAGAACTGTTACAAGATCAGTTACAAGAACAGTTACACGATCAGTTGCAAGAACAGTTACACGATCAGTTACAAGAACTGTTACAAAATAAGTTACAAGAACTGTTACAAGATCAGTTACAAGAACAGTTACACGATCAGTTGCAAGAACAGTTACACGATCAGTTACAAGAACTGTTACAAAATCAGTTACAAGAACTGTTACAAGATCAGTTACAAGAACAGTTACACGATCAGTTGCAAGAACAGTTACAAGATCAGTTACAAGAACAGTTACAAGAACTGTTACAAAATCAGTTACAAGAACTGTTACAAGAACTGTTACAAAATCAGTTACAAGAACTGTTACAAGATCAGTTACAAGAACAGTTACAAGAACAGTTACAAGATCAGTTACAATAACTGTTACAAGATCAGTTACAAGAACAGTTACACGATCAGTTGCAAGATCAGTTACAAGAACTGTTACAAGGTCAGTTACAAGAACAGTTACACGATCAGTTACAAGAACAGTTACAAGATCAGTTACAAGAACTGTTACAAAATCAGTTACAAGAACAGTTACACGATCAGTTACAAGAACAGTTCTAGCACAGTTAAAAAAACTATTGCAAGGACTGTTACAATAACTTTTACAAAAAAACTGTACAACAACGGGTGCAAGAACAGTTACAACAGCAGTTACATGTTTATCTGGTAATCTATTTAGTAACTTTCTACAATTGTAATAATGTAATTAATACTAAGATGATTGTTAAACCAAACTGAACAGAATATTTTCTATATTGAAACAGTTTAATTTAAGAAGTAACGTTTGTTACAAATTCTGATATTATTTAAATAATCAAGATCAATAAAAACAGATAACATGAACAACATTTAAGCGTTATATAAGCGTTTCGCTTTTTATTTCTCAGGGCCTCACAAAGCGACTATGATGTAGAGGCAAAAAAACCAAGGAAGCAGGTCGGTGTGCTTCACAGTAACCGAACCGATACGGATGAACACAATGTAATTGTTGTTAAAACGGAAGAGCTATCGTAAATCTTCATGTTACATTAATGGAGATGGCACAAACTTTATTTTATAGTGATGAAGATATCTATGCTATATATAGAACTATAGTGTTACACAATAACAGTTACAAGTTCAGTTACGAGTGAAGTTCCACAAAAAAAACTGTTACAAAAAGTGCTACAAAAACGTGTTACAAGAACCACAAAGTGTTATACAACAAATTTATTTCAGCAATGTTTATTCTGCCTCTATAGAGTGAGCATTAGTCTTACTACTTATCAGAAATGTTGGTAAACATTTGTTTTATATGTTAGGTACGTCTGTACTGTTTCCTGTCCATGCTTTATTAACATGGCTAAAATACTGATTTATTACATTGTATTTACGACTTAATTGGTTTTTTTTTCGTATTCTCATACCAATGTAAACACGCTAATAAAATAAATTATTCATTCTCAACCTCATTCGAGCACGGCAGTAGTAATTAAAAATATGCTTACGTTTGATAAAATTGGTAATGCAATTTGTAATGTTAAATTGATCAGGGAGCAGATGTTTAATGTTTGGAAAACCCTATTAAATGGGTGAAAAAAAACAACAACTGTCTATTACTTTTAACTTCATTAATTATAGGTTGTTGTTATTGAGACAAATGTGTTGTAACAACTAGGAAACAAAAACTGCCTACTGTGGAATGTGTGTGTGTGTATATATATATATATATAATCATTGGAAAATGGATGATTGTCGTCTCTACTGTGAGGCGTAATTGACGATCCACGTTATGATTGAGTTGTGCCTTGTTCACTAGTAAATCACTACACTTGATCGACATCAGTGTGCTATTATATCCTATTTTGCTTCTTACAATTACACATATAAGCTGTGTAATAACAAACAAACATAAACTGTTTTTTAAAGCGATATGGAAGACGATCTCATTTTAACATAGGGTCAATGTCTATTTCAAAACTTGATACACAAAGTTTTTAGATATCAAATTTGGAAAGTATTTGACGTATACGTTTTATAATAGAAAAAAAGTTGTGAAACTATTGATGGCAAAAGAAAGGGTATGTATACAGCCGAAGATATATACATATTGAAACATGGCTACTCTATGAAAATGTTTTTGGTTTGGGATTTTTTCAATCATTTTTTATTCAATAGTATTTCAGATATTTATCGGCAGTCAGTGCACATACTTGTCATTAATGCGATTTACTAGGCGTGTAACCAATACTAGACATGCCTTATCTCTGCAATAAACTAAACTTCCCATTTAACTCCGAGATGGGACAATCATAACACATTTTGGGAAAAATCATCACAGAGACTGTGGTAGGGCGGTGATTTGACACAATGATCCACCGAATAAACAATCAGATGTTTTGCCGACGGAGTTGACCGGGTCCGACTGTGAAAATATTGACTGATTGAATATTTAGCGTCATTTTTATGCCATCGAGGGCTAACAGACGATCAGTAAACATAACTACTGTTTCCTTTGATCCTGCAAGGTTAACCAGTATTCTGGTAATTCCCATTTCCGCAAGTAAGTGATAACTTTCCTACTTGAATCAGCGGTGAGAGACGAATGACAATGAGAGTAAAGGTCGTATATCAGTCATCACGTAGACTATTGCCGGGTGGGGAACTCACGACCCCTGGATTGATAGTCAGACGCGTAACCGACTGAACTAATTGTGCGCGGCCGACTGTGAAAATAAAAGACGGACTTACTATTATAACAGTTAAATCTCGATAACCCGAGGTCGACTGGAACCGTTATACGTGCTCGAGTTTCCCCGATGTTTTGAGTGTCCAATATATTCGAAAAAAGAACGACATATTTTTTGTTTTGAAATGTATGATTATTGACAGTCAACAGCACGTCTTTTGCTTTAACTTGTTTTGCAGACCTGTTTTTATTGCTCATTGATTATTCAATTACCCATTTGGCGAATATCATGAGGTTTTGTTAAACGACGATATAAAATCGAGCCCGTTTTCTTGATTAAAATAACGATCTGAAACAACAACAAAAACAACACCAACAACTACAATAACAACATCAGCAGCAGCAGCAGCAACATCATCATCATCATCATTGGCAGCAGCAACAACAACAAACAATTTAATCTGCAACGTTTACATGTATCTATATTGCACGTTCATAATTTGACCTATGTCAGACGACATTTGAGATAACTCCGGCTGAAACAATCAATGTCGTCTGCTGTTAGAAACAGTAACAATGTCGTCTGCTGTTAGAAACAGTATCAATGTCGTCTGCTGTTAGAAACAGTAACAATGTCGTCTGCTGTAAGAAACAGTATCAATGTCGTCTGCTGTTAGAAAGTAAGTTTTGTCAAACATGAAAGATGACAGCAAGGTGAGTTACGGCTCTGTTACGCTCGTTATCGGTTTTGTCTAATTAATTATAACAACATATAACGACAAATACAAACTAATAAAACTGGCTGATACACATCTATTAAGACACTCAGTTCCAACAATTGGATTGCATCACTTCGGAAGCTATTGATTTATTCAACAAAATGTAGTGTTTAATTGTCATGCAAAGATCGTGTACTGCTGAGCAGTTGCAGACGAGAACTACTTAGCGACACAGAGTCTACATAAAATATAAATAGAGGATAGTCTTACATCGAAATCAACACTTTTTATTTATTTTTTCATTTTATAGTTAATCACGCACAAAACCGACATAAAGTCCTTTGGACTTTATTTGCTTTGTGGGTGATTCGACATTCTTTACACATGCATAAAAAACAGAAAAAATGAATTTAATCCTAGAGTAATGAAATAATGATTTTCCACTGACAAATCTCTGTAGTTCATCAAAGCGCAAAAAATAAAATAACTTGTTTTTCCCTTGTTTATCTTTTTTTAAAACCAAATACGTTTCAATTATTTTTTTCATATCATACTAGAGTAATATACTATTATTAATGGAACATGCCTATGTGGAATGTAGTATAATCACTTTGCTCTGAAATCTTTATATTTCGTATTTAAAATGTCCTCTATACTTTCCCGCCTCGTAGCATTTTTATCAGAAAAAAACCCGCCTGTCATTACATTTCGACCACATTTGCCATATTTTTAACTAAGAACATTGTCTTTTGAAAATTATTTTAATGAGCACTACTCTTCTTCTTTTCTTCTGCTTTCTTCGTATTATTTATTAACTCGTTTTTTCTTTCTTTTATTTTATTAATTTCATTTTTTTTTATTCGTGTCCGCTCTCTAGTGCTTACACATATAGTGATGAATTCCATTGCTTTTGTTTTACAAATACATTGTTTTCATTATGAAATCTTATTACCTACAATTTGAAAAATATTTCTAGACTTTATAAAAATATAAAATTCTTTAAAAACTATCTTCATCAATAATTTATTTAGAAAAAAAAATGTCGCTTCTAACCGTATTAGATATTTGAAAGTAATTCGTATTATTCGTTGCCTTGTCATTTTATTATCTCAGACGCTTTATTTATTACAGAACAGATGGCAACTTATAGCAATACTAAATGACCTGCATGTCTTGATAAAATTGACTTTCTTTTAAATTGACCAATAACCCAGTCTAAACGTTTGTTGTTCGAAAAAAAACTTACATAAAAATAACTTGATAGTACTTATTTGTTATTGTAATAAGTTAGCATTTATTATTATTTTTGTTATTACTGTTGTTGGCGAAAACTTTTCCCATGGATATCTTCAGTGAGCAGATGATGGTAAGACCAAACAATTGAAATATTATTCATTTGCCAAAACAGACATTCACTTATTATTCACCAGGCGCAACAGGCTAAAATTTTATATGCCATTGCCCCAACAGAAACCATTTATTTTACACTTGCCCCCAACAGGTCAGCAATCATTTACTTGCTCCAGCGGACATACACTTATCAACTTGCCCAACAGGCTGAACTTTATTATCCCATTGTTCCAGCATGCCAACAGTTGTTGACGTGCCTCAACGCGTCAACAATTGTTCACGTTCCCCAACAGGCAAATGATTATTAACTTGCTCCAACAAGCCAACATTTCATATCCCATTGTCCCAACAGGCCACCAATTGTCACTTGCCCCAACTGTCATGCATTTATCAAATTGCCCAACAGGTCAACATTTACTAACCGGTCAACCGTTGTTAACTTGTTCCAACAGGCAAATAATTATTTAGTTGCCCAAACAGTCATATGACTTACAGTTATTAACTTGTACCAACATGCCAACATTTACTAACAGTCAACAATTGTTCACTTGCCCCAACGAGCCAAAATTGTTCACTTGCCCCAACAGGCATATGGCCTACACTTATTAACTTGCCCCAACAAGCCAACATTTACTATTCCATTGTCCCAACAGGTCAATAATTGTTCACTTGCCCCAACAGGCCAAAATTTACTAACAGGTCAACTATTGTTCATTTGTCCAAACAGGCCAAAATTTACTAACAGGTCAACTATTGTTTACTTGTCCCAACAGACATATGGCCTACACCTATTAACTTGCTCCAACAAACCAAAATTTACTAACAGTTCAACCATTGTTCACTTTTCCCAACAGGCATATGGCAAACACTTATTAACTAGCCCCAACAGGCCAACATTTACTATTCCATTGTCCCAACAGGTCAACAATTGTTCACTTGTCCCAACAGGTCAACATTTAATAACAGGTAAACTATTGTTCACTTGTCCCAACAGGTCAACATTTAATAACAGGTCAACTATTGTTCACTTGTCCCAACAGGTCAACATTTAATAACAGGTCAACTATTGTTCACTTGTCCCAACAAGTCAACATTTAATAACAGGTCAACTATTGTTCACTTGTCCCAACAGGTCAACATTAAATAACAGGTCAACTATTGTTCACTTGTCCCAACAGGTAAACTTTTAATAACAGGTCAACTATTGTTCACTTGTTCCAACAGGTCAACATTTAATAACAGGTTAACTATTGTCCACTTGTCCCAACAGGTCAACATTAAATAACAGGTCAATTATTGTTCACTTGTCGCAACAGCCATATGACCTATACTTATAAACTTGCCTCAACATACAACCATTAACTAACAGTTCAATCATTGTTCACTTGTCCTAACAGGCATATGACCTACACCGTTTAACTTGCCCCAACATACCAACATTTACTAACAGGTAAACTATTGTTCACTTGTCCCAACAGGCATATAACCTATACTTATTAACTTGTCCCAACATACCAACATTTATTAACAGGTAAACTATTGTTCACTTTTCCCAACAGACATATGGCCTACACTTATTAATTTGCCTCAAAAGGTCAACATTTACTAACAGGTCAACTATTATTCACTTGTCCCAACAGGTCAACATTTACTAACAGGTCAACAATTATTCACGTATCCCAAAGGGCCAACTATTGTTCACGTGCCCCAGCAGGCATATGGCCTACACTTATTCACTTGCCCCAACAGGGCAACATTTATTAATCCATAGCCTCAACAGGCCAATATTTATTATTCCATAGCCCAAACTGGTCAACATTTATTATTCCATAGCCCCAACTGGCCAACATTTATTATTCAATAGCCTCAACAGACCAACATTAAGTATTCCATAGCCCCAAATGGCCAACATTTATTATTCCATAGCGCCAACTGACCTACATTAATTCTTTTATTCAGTAACCCCAACAGGCCAACATATATTATTCCATCGCCCCAACAGGCCAACATTTATTATTCCATCACCCCGTCTGGCCAACATTTATTATTCCATAGCCCCAACAGGCCAACATTTATAATTCCATAGCCCCATCCGGCTAACATTTCTTATTCCATAGCGCCAACTGGCCAACTTTATTATTCCATCACCCCGTCTGGCCAACATTTATTATTCCATAGCCCCAACAGGCCAACATTTATAATTCCATAGCCCCATCCGGCTAACATTTCTTATTCCATAGCGCCAACTGGCCAACTTTATTATTCCATCACCCCGTCTGGCCAACATTTATTATTCCATAGCCCCAACAGGCCAACATTTATAATTCCATAGCCCCATCCGGCTAACATTTCTTATTCCATAGCGCCAACTGGCCAATATTTATTATTCCATAACAAAACAGGGTAACATTTATTTTCCCATAGCCCCAACAAGCCAACATATATTATTCCAGAGCCCCAACAGGCCAACATTTATGATTCCATAGCCCATACAGGTCAACATATATTATTCCATAGCGCCAAGTGGCCAACTTTTATGATTCCATAGCCCCAACAGGCCAACATATATTATTCAATAGCCTCAACAGGCCAACATATATTATTCTATAGCCTCAACAGGCCAACATATATTATTCCATAGCCTCAACAGGCCAACATATATTATTCCATAGCCCCAACAGGCCAACATATATTATTCCATAGCCCCAACAGGCCAACATATATTATTCCATAGCCTCAACAGGCCAACATATATTATTCCATAGCCCCAACTAGCCAACATTTATTATTCCATAGCGCCAACTTGCCAACATTTATGATTCCATAGCCCAAGCAGGCCAACATATATTATTCCATAGCCTCAACAGGCCAACATATATTATTCCATAGCCTCAACAGGCCAACATTTATTATTCCATAGCGCCAACTTGCCAACATATATTATTCCATAGCCCATACAGGCCAACATATATTATTCCATAGCCTCAACAGGCCAACATATATTATTCCATAGCCTCAACAGGCCAACATTTATTATTCCATAGCGCCAACTGGTCAACATTTATGATTCCATAGCCCATACAGGCCAACATATATTATTCTATTGCACCAACAGTCTAACACTTATTCATTAGTCCAAACATTATCCAATTTACAATTGAATTCAATGATGTTTCACGCCTCGTGCGTAATGGTAACGTTAGGCGGCTAGGCAATGATGACTTTTACATTCACTGGCATATTGGCGTTTAAAGTATTATATAAGATAATTACTTTTGTTTCAAATAAATAAATTCTATACATTCTGAAGTCCTGTAAATATAAAAATACACACGCTCCTTTGTATATAGTCGTCTTAAGCCGTGAATACTTAATAGTGTAACCGGGCCTCTTGAAATACAGCTCGCTGGTTTGTACTTCTGCGTTTTCCTTCGACCTTTCCGTTTAAGCTGGTATCTTCCACATTAATCCATACGTCGGTGTATCGTCTTCTGCATCCTGATTACCTCCATTTAAATATAAACTAGTGAAAGAATGTGTTACACGTTATGTGATGGGAGGGTGGGGTTTATACTTTTATTCTTAAGGAACTGCAATTATAGATTTCAATTACCCGACAAGAGACAGAAAGCTACAGCGCCCTCTGCTAAAGATGGACACTGACCTGCATTGTAAGAGAGGCGCGATCAATGAATATTAATTACACTCGGCATTTTCAATGCTGAAATAAAAACGAACATAAATCATAGAATGGGCATAACTTAGTGTTATGTATACAAGTCACACTACTGATATTGTTTATAAAATGATGTTGATAATAATTCTAATACCCTTATTGAACTAAGCTTTGAGCTGCGTGCGTGGTCCAGTAGTAGAGCACCGAACCAATGATCGGATGATCGCAGGTTCGATCCTCCGCCACGGCTATGTTTGGTGTTCTTGAGCAAGACATTGTTTCCACATAATATTATGCTTAATACTGGTTACCAAGGAAGACTCTGAGCGTGATTTGTCTAAGTTGTAAGAAATCGTTTCACAATCAAAGTAAAATAATTAAACGTTATAATAGTATATATGTTTAAATTCAACCTAACTTACTGTCAATGATCCTTCGTCTAATGCAGTTCTTAATTGTTTTCAATGCCTAATTACTCGGATGTCCTGTCGAAAGAAATGTATTTACTGCTTAATTGCTTGAAAGAAAGCTATCAATCCTGAGGAAAGTAAATGTAGGCGTGCTATTTGTGAATGAAACTATATAGTATGTTTAGCTCAGAAACGGCTGTAACTTAATTATCATCCGTTAGTCGTTAATCTTGTGTTGAACATACGGTATGTGTTCACAAAAATGATCTGCTTTGTTGAATTCATTGAACTTTGCAACGCACGAAAGACAGTTCATTGATTGGTCTGTCTGGTCCCACTGCTGTGAGAAGTTCCGTGTATGTCTGCTTTTTTAATATCAATAACGACATCACTTTATTCAAGGTTAAACATGTACGCTAATAGTCCAACTACTTTTGCATATTTTTTGCATGATCTTTCCACCTTTTACAAGTCTGTGTCTAAGTACGCAAAAATATGCAGTACCTTCCTTTTCGAATATATCTTAATATTTAAAAGTTTGTACCTGCAGCAAGTTAAGTTGAGCTGTTCTTTGTTACGTAATGCACAAAAGAATCTGTTTAAAGAATCCATTTCTTAGATGGTAATTTCCTGATATGTTCAACAAATAAAAGTTTGAAAAAATGCATTTCATCATATACTTTTTGTTTTAAAATAACATTAAGATTGATAATGGCATAAGGAATTGTATCCATAAAATTACAAACATTATATCATTGAAATAATCAAAATTATTAAAAATTATATTAACCAATTTAAACAACAACAACAAGATAAGCTCTCTAATGCATCTCTAACTCATTACCTGTCACTGATCCAAACAGGTAATCGTCTCCCACCACTATCATATTTCCCATAGGGATCCATTGTAACATTTATGTCCAAAACACGGTGAAAAACAATCTACAGCATGGTTTTGTGATACCTTTCATTCAGAGCAATATAATGTTAACTATTCGCCCCCGATATAGTTCGAACAAACATTTCGAAAAATGACACAGACTTGCCTAGCAATCTGATATTAGCATCAATGCTTCCGTGGTGATTTCTAAAATACTGATCATTTTACACATGGTGGACAAAAAATAAATCACTGTAATACAAAGCCCTGAAAAGAGGAAGAAAAAGAGAACTAACGTTTTATTTCGACCTCCTTCATATGTAGGTCCAGAGTGTTTAATGGAGATAATAGTAGTGTGAGTCCTTAAGGTCTGTCTGAACTTTTCTATATAAACATCGCCAGTTTCTCATCAATAAAATTCCTAAGCAATTTCCAATATGATTAGCAATAAGAAGTGTCCAAGTATAATGCGTGCTCATTGTATTACAAGAATCGTCATGCTTATCAAATTAGTGTTTCATGTAACAGTCTGACTGTCTGCTACATGCACCATTATTAGCCTTTCCTTATGGAGAATGACGTATTAGTGTTAATATGAATTGCAAATTCATGTAGATATACAGTTTGCATTTTTATTTTAAAATACTGAGCTTATGCTTAAGTTTAAACGAGAAGTATTTTGACTGTATCAGCGTTATTTACTATGTGTTAATCTGTCTCCTCTACGTTCAGTTTTGAACTACTAGCCAGTAACATTTTTTTCCTGTCGTCTACTCATAAACAACTCGTTTGATTAATTATGTTAACAAACCATTTTAGTATTGTTTTAAGTTTTTTAAAAATATTTTCTCTTAGCTCTTGTTCCCTTACAGTGATGTCTGTTTCTTCTTCATATATTTACCATTCTTTAAAACTGCTAGACTGTGTATGGTATTTGTTAAACAGAAGGGGGAGGGCATAATCTAATGTTGGAAGAGCTTGTGGCCCAAACCCATTTCTATATTATAAATAGAAATATAATATGACTAAACCAACATCCAACCCACACCCTAATAATTACTGTCAGCTCCTTATAGTTCATGTACGTATACTTGTAAAACACTTCAACTCACGCCGTTAATACCACCAATATCAATGTAACCAATTTCAACCACCTCTATAAATTCCTTACCAATATCAATGTAACCAATTTCAACCACCTCTATAAATTCCTTATCAATATCAATGTAACTAATTTCAACCACCTCTATAAATTCCTTATCAATATCAATGTAACTAATTTCAACACCTCTATGAATTCCTTATCAATATCAATGTTACAAATTTCAACCACCTCTATAAATTCCTTATCAATATCAATGTAACTTATTTCCATCATCTCTATAAATCTTTATCAGTATCAATGTAACCAATTTCAATCACCTCTAGAAATTCCTTATCAGTATCAATGTAACCAATTTCAACCACCTCTATAAATTCCTTATTAATATCGATGTAACCAATTTCAACACCTCTATAAATTCTTTATAAATATCAATGTTACTAATTTCCATCATCTCTATAAATTCCTTATCAGTATTAATGTAACCAATTTCAACCAACTCTATAAATTCCTTATCAATATTTCAATATTTCTTCTAATCACACTAATTATTTCAGTTTATTTACTTTTTTGCAGTAAAAACCAATAGCTAATCTTGATTTTCGTTTTAAAATACATAAAAATATAAAAAATGAAATATTTTAAAAGATCGATTTATCTTCATATGTATAATGTTTGATATCTAGTCAAAACAAACTAGTTAGTTCCTTAAGTTGATATTAATGGTGTAACTACTCAATATGTTTCTGTCACTGTATTGTATACATGTACATGTGGTTCATTTCATCTGTTGTTATATATGACTGATGCCCGTATGGGCCTTGTTGCTGAATAAAACTGAGAACTTGAAACTTGAAACTTGAAACTGATCAATACCAGTGTGACACATTGATATCAAGTTTAACTATTAAAATAAAGGTCTTTATCCCAAAAAATATCAGTGTAACTTGTTCCTATCACTTCCTTATAGATAGTCAATATTTGAATCACCTTATCCAATTACATTGTTTTATTATATGCCATTGCCAACTTACAACTTTAATCACTTCCTCATATGTTTTATTATATTCCTTATTAACCTTAAGGCAATTTATCAAATCATTCCGGCACAAGGGTGCAATATACGCATGATATATTTTTGGTATTAACCTTGTATAGCATTATAACCGATTCATCGTTCGGTTTTGTCCGTATACGACACTGATTTGTCATAGTAAGATGACGTCATATTAAATATTTTATGATGTTGTATATGTACACGCACGCACGCACGCACGCACGAACGCACGCACGCACGCACGCACGCACGCACCAAGCTAATTCTGTAGTTTACTTATAATACAATTATACTTGTTTCTACTGCTATGGCAATTTGGATATTTATGTTTAAGTATAAAATTAAACATGTTTAATATTAACAACAGAGGATATTTATCTAGTTATAATGGAACAACATACCATTGTGCACTATGCGTTTTTATTTATTGACTTATCATGATAGAAGCCGTGGGAGTTAACACTAACCGGGAACCTACAGAAGCTGTCAAGCTACATTCATGTCATTGAGGCTACAATACCAGTATATAGTTAATCAATACTTACATCTACAATACAGCCAATCCTCTCATGCAACAATAAACCAAATGACGCCCACCTATATAGCTTTTCTAAATTGCAGTATTAAACATTGGGGACATTCTGTTTACTCTCTGTTTTTAATGATATCAATGTAACTTGGCTTGCACAGAAACGAAATGCCATTATATATATATGAACGTGCGTGTGTATGCGCGCGTGTGTGTGTGTGTGTGTGTGTATGTGTTTGTGTGTGGTGTGTGTGTGTGTTGTGTGAGCATGTGTGTGTATTGTTGGGTCAAAAGTCTTTTTAGCACTGTCACTGTACGGTCTATACCCAATAATAAAAATGTATTGTGGATGGTTGGGTTGTGGGGATGGGGAGGGGTAGTGGGTGGCGGCAAATAAACAGGTACGGTCTAGACACAATAATAAAAATTGTTGTGGATGGTAGGATTGTGAGCCGGGGTAGAGGCGCGGCAACAAATGAACATGGTAAACTGACGTATTAGTCAAATGTTTTTTTATCTTCAAGTCCAAATGTCACGGAAATTGCTTTGATACTTTTTAAGAGAATACATGTAACAATTTCAGGTACATAAAATGTCAGTTGTCGGGTTAGCTGTTCCATGCTGTATATATAGCCCAACAACCTCGCTCTTCCGCCGTTGTCACATCACAAAATGAAACAGTATGAATAAAAGTAGTCCCGCTAGAGTATTTGTCTTCCGCCGTTGTCACATCACAAAACGAAACAGTATGAATAAAAGTAGTCCCGCTAGATTATTTGCCTTCCGCCGTTGTCACATCACAAAACGAAACAGTATGAATAAAAGTAATCCCGCCAGATTATTTGTCTTAATGCATTTCATGTTAAAATATTTCATGTTTCTGTGTTTATCCAGCACTCCCGTGCCTTTAATTCTGTAATCAAATAGCAGATCAAAACTGACATTCTTTGGCATTATGTATTTTTTACATCTCTCATGCAACATTTCATTGTTTTATCACGTGGGCGATTATATCATTTACATGCTAACGGAAACACATGCGACACACAGGGAACTCGAAGAAGCCATTTTTGAATCTCATATTGATTAGAAAAAAAAACTTCTCCTAGAATATAAATATTTTCTATAGCATTCATTCAAGGAAAGAGAAACGCAGTAAGATAGCAATTCGAATAAAACTTGAGATTAAAATTAATGTTGAATACTGCAATTTCAATTTCTAAAACACGTTGGTATGCATTGGAAAATGGTAGTAAAAGAATGCACTCTCGTTCTGCTCTGATGTCACTTTATAACAGCAGCGGGAGGCCTTCAATATGTGTTCATAATAGCCTATCTTTCAATGTTCGTTGTTGTTTGTGTTTGAAAAACTATATTTATTTTTAAATGGATTTGACGCCATTTTCAACACATTCACTATTGTACATGGTATATCTAGTTCCATTAGGATAAATCTGAGCAGAACCACCGTCCTTCCGCAAGTAACTGGCAAACTTTCTCACATACAGTTTTTGAAGTGAGTGGGACTCGAACATTCGACCTTAGCGGTGAGACGTACCTTATATCTTGTATCTATCTACGTATGTTTCAGCATATTTTGTTAATGTTAGTAGATTGTTAACTGACTTTTTCATAATTTCAAAGATTGCGTTTGAACAATTTGTAGTGGGTGTATAGTGTTAAAGTAGGTATACATGTCCGTACTGTCTTCCATATGATTATTTGGTAGTCGTTACGACAACGGTGTATATCTTCTGTTGAACGGTATTTAAAAATGAACGAAAAAAGAATTTTAGAAAACAAAAATACACGGTGGAACATAACAAGATGACAGATTCTAGTTACTAGTAGTTTAAAATTATTCATTTTACAAAGATTGTGAAACAAGTTTCTACAATTAAAAATTCACACCCGTCGCCAATCCGGTAAGAATAAGTACTGAGCATAATGTAGATAGACGTTTTAACCAAGGACACAACAAATGGCCAAGGTCGGAGATCGAACCAGCGACTATTCAATCCCACGTTTGAAGCTTTACTACTAGATGGGAGCTCCACAATAGGTTTAAACTACGAACTCGTTTTTATATTGTATTTTGATACATGCTTTTAACGTTTCTGAATGAAGATTAAATGGCCATTCAATGGTCCCAAATGGTCCACAGGAAGTAAAATTAAAGTATAATTTAAAGCATGATGGTAATTACAACTTATTTTCAGAAGACTAAACTATCATAAATCTATTATACTATACCAAACGCCATTTTTTAAACTTAAAGGTGTCCCAATAAAACTGCCAACAGCTAAAAAAAATATGCATGTATTACGATTAGAATGTTTCATCTATAACCGTGGTATCTGGTGCTACTCAATACAACAGTTAATTCATAAAATGAGCATTCAATTGTCAATATGTCGTAAACTAACGAGAACTCCACTTTGCGATACAACCGTTAAAAGTAAAAGGAAATTTGCACATGTTCATGATATTTCTTTACAGTCCATTGTTTGTGTGGAGGATCAGGAAGCTGTATGAAATATATATAATATATTCCTAGGAAAAGTATCTAAACCTTTCAGTGTGGAGTATAAATCCGTTCGTATTCCGAGTAATGGAATTGTAATATATATTACTTTATGAATTGTAATAAACTGCACAGAAACTATTAAATCTAAACTGTTATGATGACAATGACATAAACACTAATCCGTGTGGAGAGCCAACGGGGTTAGCAATCTTATTGTTAAATGCTTAATGCTAAATTACAAATATTCAATAATACATGTTTAATGTATAATAATGTATTAAATTTTTATATTTCTTAATTCTAAATGATTAATTCGAAATCCGTTATAACAAAATGTCTGATTCTTAATGCTTTATTATGATGTGTACACAATGTGCAGACTGTTCTATTCTTAATTTCTGTTTCTTAGTTCTAAACGATAAATTCTTCATGCCAAATTAAATAAAATTTAAATAGAATATGCTTATGTGTTTATTATATATTGCATAACTCTTAATTCTTGATACGTAATGTGTAATTCTTATGCCACTGCTATGAATAGTGGGATGCAAACATCTCAGCTTAATTTAATCGCAATTTCAATATTTCATATTATACATTTTCGTATTTTGATAACAGAGGGAGCTTTCCGGTAAATATCAGTTTGTCTCCTCAGATGACGTCTTTAGCTCCGATTAAAGTTGCAATTTAATTTATGTAAGAGTATTGCATCCCACAATTCATAGCGGGTTCTATTTTTGTTCGCAAGACAAAAAAATGCAATTGACAGAAGAATTACACATGACGTAATTAAGAATCAAGCAATTAAAATAAACACCTGGGCATTTTTTGTTTAAAATAAGATATATTAAATAGAAAATAAATACTCGTTTATTTGGCATGAAGAATTTATCATTTAGAGCTAAGAAAAAGAAATTAACTAAATAATAAAACAGTATACAAGTTGTAAACAAATGATAATAGTATTTAGAATCAGGCATTTGGCATGAATGATTTTGAACTTTTCATTTAGAATAAAGGAATAGGAATAAAGAATTAAACATAAAGCATATTCAAATGTACATTGAGAATTTAGAATTAAGCATTCACCAAGAAGAATTTGATTCTGCTGGTTTTCCATAACTATAGAGTTAATAAAGAAGCTTATATTTTCAGAATGTTGTTTTTCAATTTTGATTCATTCGTATGACCTCTTCACACGTATCATTATACACATGTGTCGTCCAGAAGGAGTACATAAAGGTCAATAGCTGAACACGAAAATGACACTCAGATTCAGTAAGTTTAATTAGTCGGTATGAATTGACATTTGAGACTTGTTAATCATATTTGTAAATTGACCACTTCCTATTGACAGGAACACGAAGGTGGCTACTAGTCGAAAGTTAAATAGAAACAAAAAGGACAACATTTATTGTCTTTCTTCTTATTATTTCATCCATTTTTTTCTTTTTCTGTTTTTTTATTATCCTATTTATTCTTCTGCATTTACGTATCTTCTAATTTTTCCATTTTCTCCTCCTCTTCCTTCCTTTCCTCGTCTCCTCCTTCTCCTCATTCTTCTTCTTCTTCTTCTTCTTCTTTATTTTCTAACATTTCTTCGGTATAAATTCACAGGCGTTTCCTTGAGTAAAATGCTAAAACCAAAGTATATCTAAGATAATGTAAACTTTGTAAAGCAGAACAAATTTGATCATTGAAGACGAGTTCCATTTCTTTTATCAACGTTATTCATACGATTCTTTACGTGAAATTTAATTTAAACGTGAATGGTTATCTTATTTAAGTTATATTTACAAACATTATATACCATTTTGTCTTCAAAAGACGAAAATACAATAATTTCTATTGCTAAATTTTCATGTAAAGCTTTTGAAATAAGAACGTCATTAGTACGTCAATGTATCTAAACAATGTACATCTTTTTTTTATTAAACCTCCAATCATTTTGTCACTCATGTGTTATTTAATTTTGAATTATGTTGCATTTAAAGGCCACTGGTCCTAATCATGAAAACTAATAAAAACTTGAAACCTTGAAACTGGTAATACAGGCATGTGTGGACTCCGGTGAAGATTAAGTACAGGTAACGTTTAATCCAGTTTATCATTGTTTTAAATATTCATTGTTTGTTTTTTACTCTATATGGGTTCGTGAAATAAAAAGTTTTCTATATTACTTTTGTTATTTCAGGATACGCATTAAACTAAACCGTAAAAATTGTTCTATCTTTTCGCAAATAAAAACAAAACAGAAATAAACACACACACAAAAAACAACAACACATAATTAAATATCAGTATATACCAACATAGTCCAATGATGTTTTTTTTCATTTTGAGTGTTTCAATTGAAGTACATATATAATATTAAAACTTTCAAAATCGGACATTTTTTGGTTGGAGCAATTTTTAATTCAATACGAGTATTCCCACCACCCTTGTCGCTTCATAACTTGAAACGATACACTTATATTTAAAAAAAGGAAACGCTTTCTAAATATAAAGTTAAGAATTTTCAACCTTTGTTATAAACATATCTGATAAAAAGCTACCCATGGCAAAATACGGACGAGGATGACTCAAATTTTGTGATATCTTTATACCTCACCCGCCTGTTTTCATAATATCTTGTTTTGAAAAGTTAATATGGTTATTTAGTTATTTATTTTATTACATTCTGTTTCCATGGTTACACTTCTCATATTTTGTTTGTGTTATCAGTGGTTTTGATTATCATCATGCTAGACTAGTGTTGGACAGACAAGGACTTATATCGAAGGATAGGAATCTTGCAACTAAATGTTGATAAAATAGCACACGCAGGATAAATAATCATTCATGATTTAAAGGCAACTGCTTTTTGTACATAAAATGTTAGTTGTAAGTAATGTTAAATGATTTAAAATGTTCGATCACGAAAAAATGATCTTGAATGTAAAGATATTGAGGTTTAAAGTCAATTTTCTCGAATTTATTGTTATTTTAGCTGATTTTAATTAATTTGTGTACCTGAGATGAATGGAGATTAAGATAATCGAAAACGAGATATTGTGAGTATTCACAAAATATCAATTAGTTGCCTTTCCTTCTCTTAATAATTCCTTGGACTTGGCTTTAAGTAAGACCCCCCCCCCCCCCCCCCCCCCCCGCCATACCCCCGAAATCTTGACAATAAAACATGCACACTCAACCTTGAATTACTGTTTTGACCCCATTTCTAATACAGTTTATAATAGCATTGAATACAATGTGTTTGCGAGTCCTGTTGAAAAAAATGTATTTACTGCTTAATTGACTGGAAAGAACCTATCAACCTTAACTCACTTCTGCCAGAAATGTATACGAAGGCGTGCTATTTGTGAATAAAATCAACTTATCCTGCTCAGAAATAATCCAGTTAAATGCTACTTAATTCACCAGTCCGTCAATCTTGTATTGAAATACCGTATCTGCTCACTCGAAGGATCTACTTTGTTAAATTTCTTGAAACCTATTTGCATTAATTGGTTTGTCTGGTTCAGTTGTCTACGAATGTGTGGATTTTAGTCGAAATTACGGCATCAATTTCTCCGAGAATAAGTGTAAGTACTGACATATGTCTATAGTTCAGTTGGTACAATTTGTTTTATATGCAATAAAATATCTTTATCTTTAGATAAACCCGATCCGCACGTTAAGATGGAAAGTTGATAACTTCGGTACCCGATAGTTATTATAGGCGAACCCAATAGTTCTTGTAGACGAGTGTCCAATCTTCATGATAGATATATGTTTTAACATTTGTTTCTTTATTTTACTTTTTGTTTATCAGCATGTCTTAGATAGTTACATATATTACATTACATATGTTA
Organism: Panopea generosa; assembly: GCA_029582155.1. NCBI lineage: Eukaryota > Metazoa > Mollusca > Bivalvia > Adapedonta > Hiatellidae > Panopea > Panopea generosa. The sequence goes on along the minus strand of CM055895.1, from coordinate 64,593,575 downwards.
GATTGATAACTAAATTGATCTATTTTATTTTAGATACCATATTGACAATGTCAATGACAATGACACTTCTTTATTAAGCAATGTAGGCCTCAGGCCCATAATACAGTGTCATCGTCATTGATACCATATTGTTTACGTTATACATACACATTTCCGGTTTCTTTGCCCATCTATTTACTGTCCCTTAATCTTGTCAAAAATAGCATACACTTTATCTGTATTCTTCAACAACAAGTTTTACATTTTGTTTTATAAACGTTTATATTAATATTATTGACAATAAGATACATTTCATAACGTTAACCTTGAATGATACAATATAATATACAATGTTTTATATCATAATCAGAGGCTTCCGGCCCAAAGGACATATCATTATTTACATTAGTTACAATTAGTAACGTATTTATGTTGCATTTGTAAATCATTCCTTTTTAAGAGACAAGAAATGTAATATGAGATTTTTCTTATCTTGTAAATGTATTCCAGTTGTATAATATTAAAAATAAAACAAAACAGATGCCATTCATCAGAGTATCCAAAAATAGGAGATGACATAAATCTGAGTACCTAGGGCATTTAAAAATACATAATATTTATCTTCTTATACATGAAAGTGTTCGCTTGTTTAGCTATATAGGGAGAAACGATACTCATGACATGTACAAACACATAATTAAAGCTTATAAGGGTTGGACGACACGTTCTGCCAACATTAGATATGGCACGTCCCTCAAGACAGAAGCCGTAAGAATACACTCATGGCACTGAGGCTACAATACCAGTCTATAGTTAATCAATACTTAACATTTACATTACAGCCACTCCTCTCATGCAACAACAAACCAAAATAAACGAATCGAAAGGCGCTCATCGATACAGCTTTTCAAGATGGTAAAATTGTAAATTAGAACCTTTCAGTCTAATCTGGATGGCATCGCGTTTTTCATATCAATGTAACTAAGCTAGCACTGCAATTTAAGTATAAACAATCACATATCTAGGGAAATGGTATTTACAATTAAAAACAGAATTACGATATCGTGAGCTGATGAATGTCTATGAGTACAGTGCAAACACAAACAGTGTCAATCAATGACTGCTCTGTGCGCCTATTGCACCGTCTGTGAGTAACTCAGCTTAGGCGTAAAAGCTGCTAATTTACAGGGAGGTCACATGTTTCTGCTAATTTACAGGGAGGTCACATGTTTCTTCTAATTTACAGAGAAGTTACATGGTTCTGCTAATTTACAGAGAGGTCACATGGTTCTGCTAATTTACAGGGAGGTCACATGTTTCTTCTAATTTACAGAGAGGTTACATGGTTCTGCTAATTTACAGGGAGGTCACATGGTTCTGCTAATTTACAGGGAGGTCACATGGTTCTGCTAATTTACAGAAAGGTCACATGGTTCTGCCTATTTACATAGAGGTCAAATGGTTCTGTTAATATACAGGGAAGTCACATGTTTCTTCTAATTTACAGGGAGGTTACATGGTTCTGCTAATTTACAGAGAGGTCACATGGTTCTGCTAATTTACAGGCAGGTCACATGGTTCTGCTTATAAACAGGGAAGTCACATGGTTCTGCTAATATACAGGGAGGTCCCATGTTTCTTCTAATTTACAGGGAGGTTACATGGTTCTGCTAATTTACAGGGAGGTCACATGGTTCTGCTAATTTACAGGGAGGTCACATGGTTCTGCTTATAAATAGGGAGGTCACATGGTTCTGCTAATATACAGGGAGGTCACATGATTCTGCTTATTTACAGGGAGGTCACATGGTTATGTTAATATACAAGGAGGTCACATGGTTCTGCTAATTTACAGGGTGGTCACATGGTTCTGCTTATTTACACTAAGGTCACATGGTCCTGCTTATTTACAGGGAGGTCACATGGTTCTGCTTATATACAGGGAGGTCATATGTTTCTTCTAATTTACAGGGAGGTTACATGGTTCTACTAATTTACAGGGAGGTCACATGATGCTGCTAATTTACAGGCAGGTCACATGGTTCTGCTAATAAACAGGGAGGTCACATGGTTCTGCTAGTATACAGGGAGATCACATGATTCTGCTAATTTACAGGGAGGTCACATGTTTTTGCTAATATACAAGGAGGTCACATGTTTCTGCTAATTTACAGGGAGGTCACAGGAATTTGCTTATTTACAGGGAGGTCACATGTTTATTCTAATTTACAGGGAGGTCACATAGTTCTGCTACTACACAGGGAGGTCACATGTTTCCGCTTATTTACAAATACATGTTTCTGCTAATTTACAAGGTCACATGTTTCTACTTAGGCCTAAAAAAAAAAGAAGGTTTGTTTCCTGTTACATGCCCAAAAAAATATGGGTCGGTAGGTCGGGATTTTTTTTTTTTTTTTTTTTTGTCGTTACCACACTCCTTTATCAAATGGAACATCAAAATGAATGAGTTTGTTAGTTTCTATTACATGATTATATATGTCATTTTGGGGGTAGTGGTGTGAAAGTAATATATCTTTTAAATAGTACTCAATTTCAGATATGAATCTGAAATCTGAAGTGGCTATAATAAACCGAGGAAGATGTTTGATATAGGCTATACTGTCTTCGCAAAAATTATACCTTGCACCGTTTCTGTGAGTCTATATCGTCTAGGCGTATGCATTGATTATTTTATAATGAGATTACGAACGTCTAAACGACACAGCGCGCCGGTGCGTAAGAATAACTTCGTTGTGAAAATCACCAAAAAGAGCGCGAAATCCGATGCCGATTTTTTGGACATAAAAACTTTTGAGTCGGCAGTTAAAATATAGGGTCGGTCGGGTAACCGGAAACAAACATCTTTTTTTTTTAGGCCTTATTTAGGGAGAGGTCACATGTTTATTCTAATTTACATGGAGGTCGCATGTTACTGCAAATTTACAGGGAGGTTGCAGGGAGGTCACATGTTTTTGCTAATATACAGGGTGGTCACATGTTTCTGCTAATATACAGAGAAGTCACATGTTTCTGCTTATTTACAGGAGGTTATATGTTTGTGCTAAATTACAGGGAGGTCACATGTTTGTGGCAATTTACAGTCACATCATTCATGCTTCAACGTGTTTGGTGGAAAAGTTCGTCCCATTGGTACAAAAAAGTATCAGGTACCTTCTTATTTCATATACACCTGGTACATTAATGCACGAATGGTGCTAGTTAATGTTACATTATTTTATGGATTGGGTACATCATCCTGTCTCGACATTCTGAAACATTTTACCATTACATCAAAGGTTGATCAGTTCAAATCAATTTGAATCTTGTTGCAATGCACTTATGGTTATTTCTTAAAACTCTTTTATCTGACTTCAGTTGAATGGCGAGAGGCTGATTTGATTTATTGACTACATAAAACATGTACAGTTAATCGTTAAATGTATTATTGGAATTAACGCGTAATATATAAATACATGTGGATTTTTTTTTTGTGAACAAGCATACATAAATATACACTGAGATCAGAGTATGGCGAGCGCCCTAGCTACAATGCAAACCAAGGACATGCTACAATGCAAACCAAGGACATACGACCATAGCATCAACCAATTAAATATAATTGGTGACAACCATGACTTACATACAATGGTTTTATATACAACACATCTGGACGTTTAGGACAGTCTACATACATGACCTGATAGCTTTATATAAGTATGATCCTGTTAAGGATTCATAACTACCGACGCGCTATATAAAGGACATACATTATACATATATATATCACATTATTTCTACTCTATCATGCGATAACGAAGACACAAGCGACAAACAGAAAACTAATGGAAGCCAGTCTTAAATCTTATATTGAGCAAATAAAATTCTCGAAGGATATAAAATAGCTTTGTATCTCTTATTCAAGAAACCGAAACGCATTAAGATAACAATTCGAACAAATATTGAGAAAACACAATGGATGTTACAAATTCAATTTATAACGCATTGGAAAATAGAGATGAAGCTAAAAATGTCAATACTGTGAAATGGGCATCTTATAAATTGCAGCGGTCTCTGTTAAATGTGTCAATAATCCTCTTTAAAAACAACAAAAAAATCGGTTCTGATATATATGTCGATAAAACTGTCTTTACAATGGCGTTTCTCTATTGCATTTTTAATTGTTTTCATTAAAAGTTAGTTGTTCCAGAGAAACTTTCATAATGATTGCATGTAATTATTTTGTCTTATTTTCTCAACCATACCAATGATCACTACCTTCTGATTCGCTGTATTTAAACTAATGGGCACTAGATTCGCACTGTAAAGCAGTAAGAAAACATGACTGAAATTACCCAAATAACAGTTGTATGTCAGACCCTGCAACATTTTTACAGTGTTGTAGACATAAGTGTTACAATGGAGCCATATGGGAAATTTAATGGTTCCAGTTAAATTCTATGACCACAATACAAGCAGTCGGGACCCACGAGCGTGGATTCACCGAAACAGATAAAATTAATAACACCGATAATATCATGGTTATAAACGTATATTCTGAAATAGTTTTTATTTATTTTTTTTTTCATTCTCTAATACATGAAATATTTCAATTTAAAGCCTGTATAGCATTTACACAAGTTACAGGTGTTTTTTTCTACAAATATCATATACTGAACAGAACAGCTAACCCGCCACTTTTGTATTTCCAATAGTTTCGTCAAAACATTGAGTAGCCTTATCATAATTTATATATGCGACATAAAACACAATATATGCTGACTTTACATTGTGCTTTGATACTTTTTTGTGAAAATACATAAAATGCCAGTCACATAAACTGTCAGATGGCGGGTTAGTTGTCCATTCAGTATATAGATAATTAAAATAATGCATACTATTGGATATTCACACATGGTGCTATGCATTGTAAATATAAATTTGTGAGGCAGCAAATCAATGTTTGAGTGTGTTTTTTTTTCTCTTAAATAATTAAACACAAACAGAATAGAGAAAACCACAAAAATGTTTTATTTTCTTTTTTAAGCCGGGGCCGATTAGCTCAGTCGGTTACGCGTCTGACTATCAATCCAGGGGTCGCGATTTCAATTCCCAGCCCGGCAACAGTCTCCGTGATGATTGAGCGATACACCTTCCTATGTTGTATTGTATCCTAATGTATTTTTTAACTGTGTTTTCTCGGGCTCTGAATCTTTTAATTTTTGTTTAGATATACGATAGTTTGCTGAAAACAGTTTATTATTAATAACATCTATTGTTGCCCAGACTCTATCAATATTTTTTGTTGGACGTTTTTTATTTAAAAAGTGTTCACGATTGACCCAACACTATTTTTTGTGACCCTACATTAACAGAACAAGTGTTTTATTATCTTAGCATGAATTTTGCAAAATGAACAAAGGTTTGAATTAATAATGTTATTTTTTTTCTGAAAGATAATTTGTACCTAATACGCGAAGATTTATTCTGCATTGAAAGCATTGCATATTAAATCTCTTAGTTATGACCGATTTTCTTCCCATTCTTCGGATGCTAATAGAGTTTTGACTTTAATCCTGTAATATATGTATCTACATCCCTTTCGATTTGTTTACTGATCGGAACAGCTAACCCGCCACCTGACATTCCATGTACCTGACATTCCATGTACCTGACATTTCATGTACCTGACATTCCATGTACCTGGCATTTCATGTACCTGACATTCCATGTACCTGACATTCTATGTACCTGACATTTCATGTACCTGGCATTTCATGTACCTGACAGTCCATGTACCTGACATTCCATGTACCTGACATTTCATGTACCTGACATTCCATGTACCTGACATTTCATGTACCTGGCATTTTATGTATTTTCTAAAAAAGTATCAAAGCAATTTCCTTCAAATTTTGACATGAATAAAAAAGATAATTTCGCTATGTTTTAATACACAGTTGTCTGTTTATGTCATATACACACTTTAATAGGCTAAGCGCTGCTCCATATTTTGACGAAAATATTGGAAATACAAAAGTGTTTGTACTTGTATCATCTCTTAACATTAGGTCTATGTACATATTAATAAATGCTATACTTTCTACTATCGAAGTAAAGGACGTAAATGTATATAAATGGCTTTGATTGGAAGTCCCCCCCCCTCTAAGTCAATGACTTAAATTAATGTTTCTTTAAAAGATAACTAAACATATTTGCAAGTTTAATACTTTCTATCAACGATATTTTCATATAAGTTCATATTGTATACAATATATAAAATTGTTAATTTCATGCCTGTAAAGCTACATGTTTTGACTGTCCCCTACTCAAGTTGTACTTCTTTGCAAAAAATACTGAACAGAACAGCTAACCCGTCACTTCTATATTTCCAATTACTTCGCCAAAAAATTGAGTAGCCTTATCATAATTTATATGAGTAGTGCGACATTAACAGACACTCATTATAGCCTAAATGTCTTTTCTTACTGAAGTCCAAATTTCAAAGAAATTGCTTTAACATTTTTTTTTAAGAAAATACATAAAATGTCACGTATATAAAATGTCTGGCGGCGGGTTATCTGTTCCGTTCAGTACAGTTGTAAATATACATGTCATATGTCTCAAGTAACTACTTGTTTTATAATAATATAATAATAACTGTTCTTGAATATAATATTGTTTAATCCAGCTAAATTTTAAACATATGCTTTCTTAATTAATGTAAATCTTTCTTGTCAAACACGTGTTTCTGGAAATGGTGAATAAAAGTTTTTGTTGTAAAAAAAACAAGAGAGTGTGTAACAGTTGCCGGTAAATGGGACATTATTAGTTAACATGAGGAAGAAACAGGGATACAGTTATTAGTTAAAATGAATGGAATCTATAAACAAGAATATGAAAGCGGTTTACAATAATAAGTTAAATGGGACAAATTAACAGGAACAAATGCTGTAAATTAAATAGTTCGTACCAAGATATTTTTTCAATGGGGTTTAACGCCATTTTCGACACATTTCAGGTTATAAATGGCATATCCAGTTTTATTGGTGAAGGTAAACCTCAGAAGGAATCTGAGTAGAACCACCATCCTTTCGCTAGTAACTGGCAAACTTTCTCACATTAAGTTTTTTTGAGCAAGCGGGACTTGAACCGGTGAGAGGCAAGTGATCTTGAGACGGCAAATTAGACCATTAGTTCACTGAGGACCCGTGTACCAAGAGAAACATAATAAAGCTCAATTTATTATCATACGTGTGGCATGTTGCATGTAATTCCAAACAAACAAAAAACCCAAATGAATTATAGAAATAGCTTAGTTATTCATTGTATGCTATTTGATTTATAAGAATGTACTCATTGAAGTCTCCGTCATAAACGTGTTTTCAGCAGAGACAACTGTCTTCTTTCAAAAACTTGACAACTACACTTGTCAATTAAAATCGTGCCTGAATTAAATAACAGGTCCACAAGTGCACTTCATCCGATATTAATGCTAAATGAACGATCAGGAAATGCCCAAACGTGTGGTAATTTTCTTGTAATGTTGACCAATTACAAAAGATTATTAAATCATTGTTTCATTTGCCATCACGTTGATAAATCGACTGCACGTTTTAATACACTAGTTTAAAGCGGCAATCACGACGGTTAAATCATATCAAGATATTGATCCCCGAGTATCGCTACTTAAACGCAAAGTTTAAGAAATGATTGGAACGTGTGGTCCAGTGGTAGAGCATAGGACCCAGGTTAGATCCTACCCCGCGGCTTTGTTTTATGTCTTTGAGCAAGACACATTGGCGCATGTGCTTAGTAATGGTTCTACCCAGGAAGACTTCGAACATGACGTGTATACTTTGTAATAACTTATTTCACAATCGAAGTAAAATAAGTGAGTTTAAATTAAGAAATGATTAACAATATTTCTTTGATAAAACTAATGGTATTATGCCAATTTGGAAAAAAAAATATTTAAAAACATCTTTAAACATATAAACTGATCATTTTTTTGGAAGTACAAACGCGTCCAAATTAAGAAAATCGAAAAAACTGATACTTGACATATAAGAGATTAATTTTAAAGATTAATCTTGGTTATTCTGGTAACAATTTCCGTACATTTTCGGACACGCTTTACGGAAGCAAGTTGTATTTTAAAGACGCTAGTTTCTCTATAGTAACTAATCCTCGCGATATCGGACGTGAACTGGTCGGGTATATAAGGCCATGTGACCGCCACGTCGCCCTCGCCTTTCATATTGCACGGGTAAAAGCAAAACATCAATATCGTATATAGCTATGCCGGGGAGGGGTAAAGGTGTTAAGAGGAGACAGGTAGTTACACGGGCAGCTGCAAAACGGCGGAAACCCTCAGTGGATGATGGAACGGACGTAGATAAAGGTAATGTCATCGATTTTGAACAAATTATTCAAGGCATCTAAAATTTTACCTCAGAGGGCGACTAGGAAAAATGGCGAAACTAACACGAGTAATGTGCATGATAACCCGCCTAAAGATTTCAACACTGATAGTGACATGCCGGATTCGAACCTACCCGGCGTTATCAGACACGTGGGTCAACAGACAGACCCGAATAGCAATATTTTTACAGGAATGAATCAATTACCGAACCTTGATAACGTTAGTTCACATGGCTATTTTGCACGCATAGCACAAAATGATATCGCCTTACACGTTCCTTCTACACTAAAACAGAAAATATGTAAAGGCGAATATCTAAATTTGGCTTTACTTTTAAAGGGTGCGGTGGAACTGGCCGAATTAACTTCAGGTAGTACTTTGAGTTTATCACATAACGGTATTATAGAAAGCCGTCCAAGCGAGTGTAAAGATGATATCGGCTCGATTGAACGCTGGACAGACGCGTTTATAATTTACATGTCTATTTATTTGGCGACACATCCGAACAAAATTCACGAGTTGCTGCAATATCTTTATGTAATCCGCGAATGTTCCTCCCGTCATGGGGGGAAATTCTGGAAAGTGTACGATCAGCAGTTTCGCATGTGCCAAGCTCTTACGCCAGCCTCGTGGGCTGCGATTAATCACGACCTTTGACTAAGGTGCATGCCGCTCAGTAATGAGCCTGTTGCGAGTCACGTGGTACAAAAGCCGTATGCCGCTAAAATTTGTATAGCTTTCAATAAGGGTGCGTGTCAGTGGCAAAACTGCAAATTCAGGCATGTCTGTTTCCATTGTGGCCGTTTTCATGCCTTGCTTTACTGTAACACGGGCGCTAAATCCCACACAGCACCGTACGCCCCACAAACAGAAAATATATGGGACAAAGCGAATCAAGCCCCGCCAGTTTCCAGTACTAGTTCTTTTCTTGGCCGGGGAATGTGGCGAGGGCAGCGTGGCTACCCCCGTGGTCAACGAGGCTCGAGCAGAAGTTAAAAACTCACCTATGTTATCTTACATCGTCAAGCTTGCTTTTTCACCAATCAATATACAAGCCTTACAACTTTGGTTAAGTAATTATGAGTCATCGGATGCCACTATTCTTTTGAACGGTTTTAAACATGGCTTTAAATTAAACTACACGGGTCCACGTGAAACCCGCTTGTCAAAAAATCTCAAATCTATTAAGCAACTACCAGAAATCGGTCAAGGAAACATACAAAAAGAGATAGACGCGGGCCGGGTTGCAGGCCCTTTCGACGTCAGCCCTATTAAAAACATACACATTTCACATTGTTCCCAAGAAAAATCCAGGGGAATATAGACTTATACATCACCTATCATACCCGGAGGGCATGTCTATCAATGATTTCATCGACCCCAAATTATGCTCGGTTAAGTACACAGAATTCGACCAAGCGATTCAAATGATTCATGATCTTGGGGTAAACTGTTTTTTTATTTAAGATGGACATTAAAAACGCGTTTAGATTATTGCAAATACACCCCGAAGATTACGAGCTGTTAGGGTTTTCTCTCAACGGTAAAATTTATTTTGATAAATCACTACCTTTTGGCTGTAGCATATCTCCGAGCCTTTTTGAAAAAAATTCAACTTTCCTCGAATTCTGTGTCAAGACAAACATGAAATCAGGCCGTCTAATTCATTACTTAGATGATTTTTTAGGAGGCGAAAAAACCATGCAAGTTGTTATGCTCTGATGCAAGTATTTACAGCGATTATGCAAGACTTGTGTGTACCGCTAGCAGATGAGAAAACCGAAGGTCCGACTCAAGTTCTTGTTCAGAAAATAGAGGTTCGAATCCCGCTAGTGAAAATTACTGAAGTAATTCAAAACATACACTCTGTCAAAAAAGTCGGCAACATTAAAAGAAATGCAGTCGCTCATAGGGTCACTAAATTTTTGTTGTCGCGCAATAGCAGTAGGAAGACCGTTTTGTAGACGGCTTATTAATTCCACCTGCGGCGTGACACGCGCATACCATCACGTTCGCGTGAGCAAAGAAATAAAACTAGATCTAGAAATGTGGCTACATTTTTTCAGAAATTATAACGGCATCTCCGTATTTCATGACAAGTTTTGGGTGTCAAATGACGACGAGCAATTGTACACCGATAGCGCCGGCGGCATAGGCTTCGGAATTTGGTTTAAGGGACATTGGTGTAATGCGAGGTGGCCATTAACGTGGCAAGAGAACGGCTTAACAAAAATATACCGCGTTAGAACTGTTTCCTATCGTCGTAGCGGTTTTTATATGGGGCGAGCAGTTGCGTTACAAGAAAATACGCTTTCATTGTGATAATCAAGCTGTAGTTCACATCTTAAATACCATGACTTCAAAGTCATCGCCGGTAGTAACCTTACTAAGAATTCTCTCACTGCAGTGTTTGCGTTTTAATTGCTTGATTAAAGACTCGCATATCCCTGGGGCAAAAAACGAAATAAGTGATGCGTTATCTCGCTTTCAGCTCTCCCGGTTCAGAATATTGGCGCCGGAAGCAGACTCGAACCCAACACCAGTGCCACGCCAACTTTGGGATATTTTCACAATAGATACAAGCAACTGGTTCGTGCAGGGATAACCAGAAATACGGCATTCACTTACAACACGGCGTTAAACGCTTTTCAATCATTCCGTACACTTTATAATTTGCCAGATGCGTGGCCGGCGCCTATGAAAGATATCACCCTTTTCATCGTTTTCCTTTTCGAAAAAGCTAAATCGCCAAAATCTATTTCAACATATATATCAGGACTGACATTTTCTCATAAAATTAATAGTTGGTATGATATCTCAGAATCATTTATCATCAAAAAACTACTGGAAGGTTGTCATAGATCTCGCCCTTCATTCGATAGCAGGGCACCCATCACCCTGAATATGTTAGAAGAAATTTGCAGGGTACTACCACAGGTTTGTTTCGATGCATACGAATCAATTTTACTTAAGGCTATGTTTTGTCTCGCGTTCTTTGGCTTATTTCGAGTAGGCGAATTAACAGTCACCAGGTCATGCGATAACATTCTGCGTTCCAGTGATATTGTTTTTGATACTTCTGGCAATGCAGTTCAGGTTACAATGCATAAATTTAAAACCAATCAGCGAGGTCAACCCGTAATTCTTAAAATACCATGCGACGAAAATCAGCTAATATGCCCCGTCTGTACGTTAAAAATATACTATGATACTAAATTGAACCATACAGGTCCCTTGTTCATTCATGCAAACAGTTCTCCAGTTACAAGATACCAATTTTTGGCAGTTTTGAAGAAATGTGTCTGCCGTTTAAAACTTGGCTCGAACAATTTCCAAACTCATAGCTTTCGTATAGGTAGGGCTACGCATCTGGCTAGCATGGGGATACCTGGATCCGCCTTAATGAAGATGGGTAGATGGCGCTCTTCTGCCCATAGTTCTTACATTAGAGTCTAATTAAAATTATTAGATATTTACAGATTTATGGGTCATTGGGGACTCTATCCCATACTGGGCTGGCACTAGGGCTGTGGCTAGGGGTGCGGCGGATCTAAACATGCCAAATGGTAACACGATTGTTTGGTGGTGCAAAAGAGGAATGAGCCTCGACGATTGCGTTCATAGTCTGCAGCTACCGGCACTCTTTAGACAGCCGCCAAAGGTTATTTTAATTCATTTAGGGGGAAACGACATTACAAAACATTCTGTCAAGTGTATTTTCAAAATTTTGAGCGATTCCTTCAGCTATATAGAAAGAGCGTTTTCGGATGTGCTTATAGTGTGGATTGACATTCTACCAAGGTTAAACTGGGGCGTTCCCGACAAAGACGTTAAGGGTATCGAAAAGAAAAGAAAACGTATCAATCAATTCGGCAGACAACGAGCGGGAAAAACATTAACCGTGGATATTGACTCTAAAACTCCTGGTTTCTATCGGAACGACGGCGTACACTTATCAGACGTTGGCATTGACTATTATTTAGACCCAGTTAGGGAGTATCTGTTAAAGATTTTAGAATAAGAATTTTGGGGAAATAAAATAATATTTTATTTTGTCGCGGAAAATTCTTACGTTTGGATGCGATCGGGGGCATAACGAAATATTACTTATGTATTGGCATATTTCAAATCCATTCTTTTGCATGCCCATGGGTCTTTCAACATACCATAGCAGTCATCTGTGATATGGAGGAGACTCATGCGGCTAAAAATTAGTTTTTTGGGAGTGGTTTTTGGAGCATGTAAGAACTGGCCAGAGAGCGATAAGGGCTAGGCGTTCTTACATTGTCTCACCCGTTTATGTAAGACTACTTTATATTGAAACAGGAAGTAGGCGAAGTTGCGCTGTTACTTGGTTGTATTATGGTGTCAAAGGGGCACCTGCTTTTATTTGGTACTAAGGGGGTACCCGATATTATTATGGTACCAATGGGGTACCTGTTGTTATCATGGTACCAATGGGGTACCTGGTTTGGTTTTTAGTACACCATAGGGGTGTGTGGCTATCATACTTAAGCGCAACAAAGTTTTGGTTATATATGCCCTCGGTCGCTTCCTTGCGTGAGAATCTTTAGCTTCAATAGCAGTTATCTGTTGAAGTCACAACGGCCATGACCATAAAATATGGTAACACTTCTCGACTTTATATCAATTGAATCTTAGAGAAATCCTAAGTCCCCCGTTTGGTTGTTTGGTCCGAGATTGAATCCTAGAATAAATGTTACACATTTTTAGTCATAGATTGTTACCATTTGGTGGTACAAGATGTAATTAAAGAAGAAGATGATAGAAATGGAACTGATAGTGACATTTGTGCGACACACACTCCAATAGTATATTATGTTTAGTAATGAAATTGCTATAAAATAAAAAAATGATAGCATGACAAAATATAAAACAAAACCATACAAAAAACAACTATCAAAATACTACATTGGCGATGAAACATGTGGTTAAACATTGTAGTAAACTGTCACATCCTTCCATCCATCCATCCATCCATCCATCCATCCATCCATCCATCCATCCATCCGTCCGTCCGTCCGTCCGTCCGTCCGTCCGTCCGTCCGTCCGTACGTCTGGAGCGGCAGTTGTGGGTTGCGTTGCCAGTACAGAATGACATTGTGAGGTTTTTGGGCAATTTTCACCCCACAAGTGCGAAAATGCGTACAGAATGGCATTGTGGGGTTAATTCCATTTTTTCCACATTTTTTATTTTTTTTTTTGTCATTAGGGTTGGATCTCAAGGTTTGTGACCTTAGGGTTAGAAAGAAAATAGGTTTTGTTTTGTTTTATGAAAAAAAAGATGTTTTATAACATATAAAAACCGCACCTTACAGCACCACTTCCACCAGAACGTCCGTCCGTCCGTCAGTCTGTCCGTCCGTCCATCCATCCGTCCGTCCGTCCATCCATCCATCCATCCATCCATCCATCCATCCATCCATCCATCCATCCATCCATCCATCCATCCATCCATCCATCCATCCATCCATCCATCCATCCATCCATCCATCCATCCATCCATCCATCCATCCATCCATCCATCCATCCATCCATCCATCCATCCATCCATCCATCCATCCATCCATCCATCCATCCATCCATCCATCCGTTCATCCATTCATTCAACAATCATTTGAATAATTATTAATATACCGACTGTTTAAGATATTAGAAATTACGACAATAATTTCCAAAATGAACATTAACTGTAACCACAGCGGTAGTCTAGGGGTAAAGCATCCGCCTCGCATCCAGAAGATCGTGGGTTTGGTCCCCGTCCGGGTCAAACCAAAGACTTAAAAATGACACTAGAAGCATCCTCGCTTGGCACCCAGTATTTAGAGGATAGTTTTAGGGCTGGTCGGCCCGGTGTCAGTATGTGACTGGGCGGGGTATCCTAGCACGTGTCTGCGGCGTGATATTTCAGTGTGACAGCACTTAGATTACTGTCTCAAGTACAGTGACACTAAACACCATAGTTGTTGTTACTTGTCTATGTATGTATCGTATTTAGTATAATTATTCCACGTGCGGCTTTGGCGGATGTGCCTTTAAATTTGACGTGTTATTTATATCTTTTGTAAAAACATATTTCAGAGAAAATTTCCTTTCTTGGCTGATTCTGTCTGAAACTTACTTTACTTCCAGTTTTATTATGGTTGGAGCGGAAACTGGAAGACAGCTAATTTATCAATTCCGGGTCGAATGTGGACGAAAAGACAACTGATTTCAATTTACTTGTGTTTTTAATTTCATCAAAAATCTAAACTCCGACAATTCTGATATTGTATACATATGTTTTATGACCATGAGAAGGTTTGAGACTGTCATCATGCTTGAATACGTTAACGTCTATAATAATTTAATCTTGAAAATAATTCAATGACAACAACTAATTTAAATGGCAAGGCATATTTATTGATTCGCATGTCCAATTAGAAGTGGAATACGATCAATAGCAAAAACAGTTACTCGGGAGTTCGAATATGTTTTATAGATCACAATTGTTAGTCTGGGGTCATATTCACCAACCATTCTTGAGAATATTTTAAATTTAGCTTAAAAAATCCAAATTTTCACCTTAGATATTGATTTAACATGACAAATAGAATAATTGAGAGAGCTTGAGTGACTGTATATTAGATGGCCCTACATACTTGCAAATTTTGTCTCAAAACTGTTCTCAAAATGTGTTATTTAAAATTAATTCTTGAGTTCGAGTCTGTGAATACTCGTAAGATGATTAGTGAATACGACCCCATGTTCCTTGAAATCATGGAACTCTTTCAGTGTTGATGGAAGATGAAAGACCTCTTTGGCCGTTGTATGGAGTTGTTAAAGACAGGGATGATGTATATTTCAAAGTTTCGATACATCATCATCTATTATTTTCTTGGTTGCTATTTCATCAGTGGTTACATTATACAACGATTTCGCATCGTAGTATCAAACCTGCTATCAGTCAACTTTTCAAAGTGCCGTATGAAGGTGCTTATTTGATATAGGTAATAGCGATTTGAATTGGTTTTCAAGAAAATATTGGCATACTAATGGATAACAGGACCTCTTGGAAGCAAAGAACGCAACTAAAAACGAACAAAGCAGACTGGGTTTTATTGAATTGTTCATGACAGGTAATGGAATATGCAATAATCATCCTTTAAACAACGGTGGTTCCCTGTATGCAATGAATAAAAGGATTTCTTGGAAGAATCAAACGTAACAAAAACACGAACACAGCAAACTGGGTTATATTGAACTGTTCATGGTGGGTAATGGAATATGCAACACCCATCCTTTAAACAGCGATGATTGCCTGTGTGCAATGAATAAAAGGAGTTCTTGGAAGCATCAAACGTAACCTAAAAAAAGAACAAAGCAGACTGGGTTATATTGAACTTTTCATGGTGGGTAATGGAATATGCAACACCCGTCCTTTAAACAGCGATGGTTGCCTGTGTGCAATGAATAAAATGAATTCTTGGAAGCACCAAACGCATCCTTAAGAAAAACAAAGCAGACTGGGTTTTAACTGAATTTGTTCATGGGAGATGATGGAATATACAAAACGCGTCCCTTCAACAGTGATGAGTGCCTGTGCATAGCCTTTGCGAGCAGACGAGCACTATATAAAGCTACTGATGAGTTTCAATTTGACATCGTCTTGTTCCGACACAAGAAAGCCAATTCTTCAATAGGAATATGCAAATTCAATTATGACAAAACGCATGATCCTCCAGCAGTAACTCTAAACTTTTATGGAGACATGTCTATTTTTTTTTATCAATTTCACCCATTACATGCAGCATTTCTAAGATAACCATAATTGTTCAGAGCAATTTCCGATCCGTTACTGGTAATAAACATATTCATTACCCCACTGAGAAGGCATTTCCTTATCCGAGTAGTTGATTTGGCTGAAAATAGACTCCGTTGCCGTGATTGAGACGGAAACAATGAAGCAGATAAACTATATCGGTCCTTTGATCGGAATTTGATGACAATAACAACTTATAAAAATATGTATAACTTTTATCGTCTGCTGTCAAGGAAGCTAAATCACCATTGATCCCAGTGTATTTTATTATCAATCAGATTTTCTTATTCAAATTAACGGACATTAAGGTCAATAAACACGTTTAGGAAACATCAACAGTTCACTTGTCGAGTGGTTTACGACACCACTCAAAATACCACTTAGCTTTATTACCCTTTTTAAAAAAAAAAAAAAAAAGAAACAGTTTCTTCGTTCTTACGTTTCTGCTTTAGTCGTGTGGTTCACGGCACCGTCTAAATCCACATAGCTATACTTTAAAAAAAAAGAAACAAAAAACAGTTCCCTTGTTTTTACGTTTCTGCTTTAGTCGAGTGGTTTACGACACCGTCTAAATACCACTTAACTATACTTTCTTTTAAAAACAAACAAACAGTTCCCTTGTTTTTAAGTTTCTGCTTTAGTCGAATGGTTTACGACACCTTCTAAATACCACTTAACTATACTTTCTTTTAAAACTAACAAACAAAACAGTTCCCTTGTTCTTACGTTTCTGCTTTATTCGAGTGGTTTACGACACCGTCTAAATATCACTTCTAGTCGAAGGTTCTCGATGGGTCCAAAATCTTGATGTGAGAAAGTTTACCAGTTATACATGTAACACAAGATATGTTGAAATGGTGTTAAAACCCCTTGTTACTGAAAGCCAAAATGTATATATAAAACGTAATAAATATGACCACCATATATGTATATCGACAATATACCTAAACCTACTTCTTTTAAAATAAAGAGGTAACCTCCGTATGCATTTTAAGGTTTATGCGAGTTCACGCGCAATTTTCTGTTGAGAAAGAATTATCGCGAACATCATTATCAAGTTATTCTGTTATTTGTGCTTTGATTTCTTCGGCAAATTCCGTTAACTCTGAAAAATCTGTATGTAATTATAACATATCGAATGCATCGACTGGGCATTGATATAATTACTATACGAAGCTATATTGAAAATACACTTTAGACTTTATATGATCGATCACTTGCCGTTAAAAGTACATAATATCTTACATAATATTGTACTTTGTCTTATATATGGAAGCTTTTCGTTAATGATAGGGACACTTAAGTTTCAGAGTACAAAATATTGTACTTTGTCTTATATATTGACGCTTTTCGTTAATGATAAGGGCACTTAAGTTTCAGAGTACATAATATTGTACTTTGTCTTATATATTGACGCTTTTCGTTAATGATAAGGGCACTTAAGTTTCAGAGTACATAATATTGTACTTTGTCTTATATATTGACGCTTTTCGTTAATGATAAGGACACTTAAGTTTCAGGGTACATAATATTGTTCTTTGTCTTATATATTGACGCTTTTCGTTAATGATAAGGGCACTTAAGTTTCTGAGTACATAATATTGTACTTTGTCTTATATATTGACGCTTTTCGTTAATGATAGGGACACTTAAGTTTCAGGGTACATAATATTGTACTTTGTCTTATATATCGACGCTTTTCGTTAATGATAGGGACACTTAAGTTTTAGGGTACATAATATTGTACTTTGTCTTATATATTGACGCTTTTTGTTAATGATAAGGGCACTTAAGTTTCAGAGTACATAATATTGTTCTTTGTCTTATATATTGACGCTTTTCGTTAATGATAAGGGCACTTAAGTTTCAGGGTACATAATATTGTACTTTGTCTTATATATTGACGCTTTTCGTTAATGATAAGGGCACTTAAGTTTTAGGGTACATAATATTGTACTTTGTCTTATATATTAACGCTTTTCGTTAATGATAAGGACACTTAAGTTTCAGGGTACATAATATTGTACTTTGTCTTATATATTGACGCTTTTCGATAATGGTAAGGGCACTTAAGTTTCAGGGTACACAGTATTGTACTTTGTCTTATATATTAACGCTTTTCGTTAATGATAAGGGCACTTAAGTTTCAGAGTACAAAATATTGTACTTTGTCTTATATATTGACGCTTTTCGTTAATGATAAGGGCACTTAAGTTTCAGGGTACATAATATTGTACTTTGTCTTATATATTGACGCTTTTCGTTAATGATAAGGACACTTAAGTTTCAGGGTACATAATATTGTTCTTTGTCTTATATATTGACGCTTTTCGTTAATGATAAGGGCACTTAAGTTTCAGAGTACATAATATTGTACTTTGTCTTATATATTGACGCTTTTCGTTAATGATAAGGGCACTTAAGTTTCAGGGTACATAATATTGTACTTTGTCTTATATATTGACGCTTTTCGTTAATGATAAGGACACTTAAGTTTCAGGGTACATAATATTGTTCTTTGTCTTATATATTGACGCTTTTCGTTAATGATAAGGGCACTTAAGTTTCAGAGTACATAATATTGTACTTTGTCTTATATATTGACGCTTTTCGTTAATGATAAGGGCACTTAAGTTTCAGGGTACATAATATTGTACTTTGTCTTATATATTGACGCTTTTCGTTAATGATAGGGACACTTAAGTTTCAGGGTACATAATATTGTACTTTGTCTTATATATTGACGCTTTTCGTTAATGATAAGGGCACTTAAGTTTTAGGGTACATAATATTGTACTTTGTCTTATATATTAACGCTTTTCGTTAATGATAAGGACACTTAAGTTTCAGGGTACATAATATTGTACTTTGTCTTATATATTGACGCTTTTCGTTAATGATAGGGACACTTAAGTTTCAGGGTACATAACATTGTTCTTTGTCTTATATATTGACGCTTTTCGTTAATGATAAGGGCACTTAAGTTTTAGGGTACATAATATTGTACTTTGTCTAATATATTGACGCTTTTCGTTAATGATAAGGGCACTTAAGTTTCAGGGTACATAATATTGTACTTTGTCTTATATATTGACGCTTTTCGTTAATGATAAGGGCACTTAAGTTTCAGAGTACATAATATTGTACTTTGTCTTATATATGGACGCTTTTCGTTAATGATAGGGACACTTAAGTTTCAGAGTACATAATATTGTACTTTGTCTTATATATTGACGCTTTTCGTTAATGATAAGGGCACTTAAGTTTTAGGGTACATAATATTGTACTTTGTCTTATATATTGACGTTTTTCGTTAATGATAAGGGCACTTAAGTTTCAGGGTACATAATATTGTACTTTGTCTTATATATTGACGCTTTTCGTTAATGATAAGGGCACTTAAGTTTCAGTGTAGATAATATTGTACTTTGTCTTATATATGGACGCTTTTCGTTAATGATAAGGGCACTTAAGTTTCAGAGTACATAATATTGTACTTTGTCTTATATATTGACGCTTTTCGTTAATGATAGGGACACTTAAGTTTCAGGGTACATAATATTGTACTTTGTCTTATATATTGACGCTTTTCGTTAATGATAAGGGCACTAAAGTTTCAGTGTACATAATATTGTACTTTGTCTTATATATTGACGCTTTTCGTTAATGATAAGGGCACTTAAGTTTCAGAGTACATAATATTGTACTTTGTCTTATATATTGACGCTTTTCGTTAATGATAGGGACACTTAAGTTTCAGGGTACATAATATTGTACTTTGTCTTATATATTGACGCTTTTCGTTAATGATAGGGACACTTAAGTTTTAGGGTACATAATATTGTACTTTGTCTTATATATTGACGCTTTTCGTTAATGATAAGGGCACTTAAGTTTTAGGGTACATAATATTGTACTTTGTCTTATATATTGACGCTTTTCGTTAATGATAAGGGCACTTAAGTTTCAGGGTACATAATATTGTACTTTGTCTTATATATTGACGATTTTCGATAATGATAAGGGCACTTAAGTTTCAGGGTACATAATATTGTACTTTGTCTTATATATTGACGCTTTTCGATAATGATAAGGGCACTTAAGTTTCAGGGTACATAATATTGTACTTTGTCTTATATATTGACGCTTTTCGTTAATGATAAGGGCACTTAAGTTTCAGTGTACATAATATTGTACTTTGTCTTATATATTGACGCTTTTCGTTAATGATAAGGGCACTTAAGTTTCAGAGTACAAAATATTGTACTTTGTCTTATATATTGACGCTTTTCGATAATGATAAGGGCACTTAAGTTTCAGAGTACAAAATATTGTACTTTGTCTTATATATTGACGCTTTTCGTTAATGATATGGGCACTTAAGTTTCAGGGTACATAATATTGTACTTTGTGTTATATATTGACGCTTTTCGTTAATGATATGGGCACTTAAGTTTCAGGGTACAAAATATTGTACTTTGTCTTATATATTGACGCTTTTCGTTAATGATATGGGCACTTAAGTTTCAGGGTACATAATATTGTACTTTGTGTTATATATTGACGCTTTTCGTTAATGATAAGGGCACTTAAGTTTCAGGGTACATAATATTGTACTTTGTCTTATATATTGACGCTTTTCGATAATGATAAGGGCACTTAAGTTTCAGAATACATAATATTGTACTTTGTCTTATATATTGACGCTTTTCGATAATGATAAGGGCACTTAAGTTTCAGAATACATAATATTGTACTTTGTCTTATATATGGACGCTTTTCGTTAATGATAAGGGCACTTAAGTTTCAGGGTACATAATATTGTACTTTGTCTTATATATTGACGCTTTTCGTTAATGATAAGGGCACTTAAGTTTCAGGGTACATAATATTGTACTTTGTCTTATATATTGACGCTTTTCGTTAATGATAGGGACACTTAAGTTTCAGAGTACATAATATTGTACTTTGTCTTATATATTGACGCTTTTCGATAATGATAAGGACACTTAAGTTTCAGAATACATAATATTGTACTTTGTCTTATATATGGACGCTTTTCGTTAATGATAAGGGCACTTAAGTTTCAGGGTACATAATATTGTACTTTGTCTTATATATTGACGCTTTTCGTTAATGATAGGGACACTTAAGTTTCAGAGTACATAATATTGTACTTTGTCTTATATATTGACGCTTTTCGATAATGATAGGGACACTTAAGTTTCAGAATACATAATATTGTACTTTGTCTTATATATGGACGCTTTTCGTTAATGATAAGGGCACTTAAGTTTCAGGGTACATAATATTGTACTTTGCCTTATGTATTGACGCTTTTCGTTAATGATAAGGGCACTTAAGTTTCAGAGTACAAAATATTGTACTTTGTCTTATGTATTGACACGTTTCGTTAATGATAGGGACACTTAAGTTTCAGGGTACATAATATTGTACTTTGTCTTATGTATGGACGCTTTTCGATAATGAATACATGGAAATAGCATAAATCAATGGGGCAAAGGGTGTATTTAGTTGTGAGGGAATACATGTGGGAGGGGATGGTAAAATATGGGAAAATTCCTGTTAAATTTCAAAATCAACCACATTCAAAGCACCTTTATAGTTATATATATGTTAAATAATGTTTTTTAAGAACTACCAGAGGGTCTACATGTGTCACATTTATGTCATTTCAGATTGTGTGTTAATCCATTACATTTAAGCTTAGAGCCACAATGCATAAATAGTGAACGCCAGCGGTGTGGCGACGAGTGCTTGTCACACAGTTTGTCAAATTTTCAGTTTCCCGACTGCATTTTATAGGTTTTATGTAGTATTTCATGTTGTCTGTGTAACTTTTCGCAGTTCAGTGTTTCAGGCAGCCCAGACCACAACAGACTGATTGCGCCACTGTATATATTATGGTAAACTTATTTTTGTTTATATTTTATAGAGCGCTACCATTTTATGCAAAGTGGTGATCATTAAGTTGTTGTAAGTTTGAGAAGTTTGGTTTTAGGTCAGTCATACCCTTTGAATAGTGCAACTCTTAGTGCATTTTGTATCGTCGCAAGCGAGTAGCATATCGCGATGTCTTTATACCTCTGACTTTTACCCCGTATTTCTCGTAGGTCAGTTCAAAGCAAGTGTTTAATTACAGAAGAACCATGCTGAATTTTTACGCTAAGTGCCTGGCACTTAATTAATAACGACTCTACATAGCCATGATTTATGCGTAGAATTTGGCCATCAATTCTACCATGATAATTACGTGCAAATGTAACAGCTTTTGGCAAGCATGCTTGATATGATCTATTTACTGCCTCAGTTTTTTAGTAGAAGTTTAAAGCTGTGTGTTCATTATACTGTCAGGCCCCAGAAACATCATTATACTCTTACTAAGTATTTGTTCATCAGTTTCAGTCATTTTTAGTTTGATGTTTGAAGGTAAATATTTTTTAGTGCGTCTGAAATCACCAGGACACACAAAACTATGTCTGACGCAAAAGTCGCCACAATAACCTTTAAAACATAGCACTATAGCTTTTATTGCAGGTTGCATTTTACTTTTAATTACTTTTTATTGCTGTCAATCTCCACATGAGTTTCTTAAGCTCTGCCAAGCATCTAGCTGTCACTGACAAAGCAAATATTTTCTTATTTTTTTTATTTTTTTTGCACCGTTTAACATATTTTTACTAAACGGTGCTTTGTTTATTTCCCTTTAAAGGGAGTTACTCAGGTGCCTGATATCTTTTAAGTGTGTAACATGAGTACCCTGTTCTTTATCAATACCACTGTGAGCTTTTGAGTCACAATCCCCAGTGTAATGTGTAATTTTAAGTTGTTTATTCACATCCTACGTGACTAATGCATTCCATTTTGCTTCATTTCCAATCGATTCGGTTTCATTCAAATTAGCTGTACAGTGACCCGGATGATTAGAACACTGAAATTTGCTACCATTGTTTTTAAATCTTGTGGAAACTGGATATATTTTACAACCAACATATGCACCTATTATTTGTTTGTTTCTTTTCACACATGGTAGCAGTTACTATTGTGCCTGCCTGTAAAGGCGTACTCTCAGAATTGAACAACGGATTATTGTTACAACTGTCACCTTCACAAATTACCTCATTTTCATTTTTATTACCACAAAATTTATTGTCAATTTTTATTTTTCCCCTTATTTCTTTCATGTTCATTTGGTTTAGACTTTGTACTTCCTTACAAACCTCGTTTGCAAGTTTTTGTATAGCCTTTCTTGAAGATGGTATGATATTTGAATTTGCAAGTATTCTGGAGGCCCCCGCATTACTGATAGTAGTGGTCGTTAGACCCATTTGGAAACCTACATTTACCTGTGGAGCGTTCCTACCTCTTTTGTTTGTTTTTATCTCATCATATTTTTTATATTATTTACTTATGTAGGGACATTTGGAACATTTTAGTCGCTCTCTCCAAGCTAGACCCCATTTATTTGATGCCGCGGCATCAATATTTGATTCACCATCACATGCATTTCCATACAAACAATGTTTTTTTATTTCAGTGTTGAACATTGCCTGTATACGTGTCTGACTATTTAGTTTGTTAGCAAACGAGTCGGGGTGAGCCTCAGTTTTGTCAACACTGGGGTATGCATCGAGCAGTGTGTTGCGTTTAACCACCGGACGTAGCGGAGCGACATTGGTTTCGGAACCATCGCTATCTCTAAAGGCAAGCTTTCCCTTATTTACCACAACTCTTTGTCAAATGACTCTTTCAAGAGTCTTACATACTTCTTATCATTACTTTAATTACAGAACGAATACATTTTACCTTTTTGACCACTTTGAACACCTTTCTTAAATCCTATATTTCATCAATGTTTTTCTCGAGAGAATTTTTTTTTTTCTTCATTTTGTCACCCATAAAATTGCATAAAAAATGTAAAAAAAAGTTGCAAACTTCATGTTTGATGATTATAACCTACTTTAATGTGTTTAAATACATATTCAAACTCTAGTTTAACACCTTATGATTTGAAATTTTGGTTCAAGTTTGCTAAACTTATGTCTGCCTTCACACCATTTTCAGTAATGGACCATTGACCTGATAATTGGTTGTCATTGATAAAATAACATCTTTTTTACACTGTTAGTGTCTGAAATGTTAAATAAGAAACACCTCCTTAATTAAAAAGTATTAACTGATATTTTATTACAGAAATTAAAGTCACAGTTGCATATTTATGATGGATTTATATGAAAAATCGTTGTTTTTTTGTGATTTTTGTTGAAGTCCTAAAAAATGCAAATTTCACATTTTGAACAATATTTCAAATTTTCATTTGATTAAACCATATGTTCAATATGTCATGAGACTTTTATAATGTAAAACATTGACGGGTTTTGATGTCCATGAATTAAAATGGTTATCTAACTGAAAATGCCTAAAATACGGTTTTGGTCGACAGCTGCCGACTGCCACTATGACCGTCTAAAAATGATATTTTGACCAAATTTTCAGTGTTTAATGCCCGTTACTTGGCAATATTGCTGAAAATTTGTATTGTTTATCATACAGGAAGTCAAAACCAATTAAAAAAAAAATTCTTTATAGGCATAGTACCACCATTGCAAAACAGGAAGTGCTTCTATTGGGTAGTCGCATAATAGCTGCCATAAATAATCTTAGTTTCTATTTCTCTTAAAATGCATTTTCACATTTTTTATTGTCATTTTTTAGTTTGGTTGGCATTATTAATCTATTTGGAACATTTCAGAAGCATTGTCATGTTTGAATTGTGAATTTAGTAGAAAAAAAAGAAGGGGGTATGAATACAATATTTTCGAAGTTTACTTCCGTTTTTTGCAACGGTGTTTACACTTGACAGAATAAAAATGACTTATATGACAAATGACCCCTACTTTTTTCATCATATTTGGTAGTGCAGAGGATGGCAAACAGAGTTATGTAAGTTTCACTTCTTTCATTTGAGTCTCTCTTTGAATGACAAGCCTTCAAACTTTTATTATTAACTATAAAATAACGAACAAAAACAATGGTGAGGTTACACCTATAGACGTTTTTCGTTAATGATAGGGATATTTCAGTTTCAGGGTACATAATTTTGTACTTTGCCTTATATATGGACGTTTTTCGTTAATGAAGGGAAACTTTCGTTTCAGGATACATACTATTGTAATTTGCCGTATATGTAGACGCTTTTCGTTAATGATTGGGACACTTAAGTTTCAGGGTACATTTTATTGAACTTTGCCTCATATATGGACACTTTTCGTTAATGATAGGGGCACTTTAGTGTCAGGGTACATACTATTGTACGTTGCCTTATATATGGACGCTTTTCGTTAATGATAGGTACACTTAAGTTTCAGGGAACATACTATTGTACTTTGCCTTATATATGGACGTTTTACGTTAATGATTGGGACACTTAAGTTTCAGGGTACATTATATTGTACTTTGCCTTATATATGGCCGCTTTTCGTTAATGATAGGGACACTTACGTTTCAGGGTACATCATATTGTACTTTGCCTTATATATGGACGCTTTTCGTTAATGAAAGGGACACTTAAGATTCAGGGTACATAATATTGTACTTTGTCTTATGTATGGACGCTTTTAGTTAATGTTAGCGGCACTAAAGTTTCAGTGTACATACTATTATACTTCGGCTTATATATGGACGCTTTTCGTTAATGATAGGGACACTTTAGTTTCAGGGAACATAATATTGTACTTATGCTTATATATGGAGATGCTTTTCGTTAATGATAGGGACATTTCAGTTTCAGAGTACATAATTTCGTACTTTGCCTTATATATAGAAGCTTTTCGTTAACAATAGTTTCGTTAATGATTGGGACACTTAAGTTTCAGGGAACATACTATTGTACTTTGCCTTATATATGGACGTTTTACGTTAATGATTGGGACACTTAAGTTTCAGTGTACATAATATTGTACTTTGCTTTATATATAGACGCTTTTCGTTAATGATAGGGACATTTCATTTTCAGGGTATATAATATTATAATTTGTCTTATATATAGACGCTTTTCGTTAATGATAGGGACACTTTAGTTTCAGGGTACATAATATTGTACTTCGCCTTATATATAGACGCTTTTCGTTAATGATAGGGACATTTCAGTTTCAGGGTACATACTATTATAATTCGCCTTATATATAGAGGCTTTTCGTTAATGAAAGGGACACTTAAGTTTCAAAGTACATCATATTGTACTTTTCCTTATGTACTGACCCTTTCTGTTAAAGATAGGGACATTTCAGTTTTAGGGTACATAATATTGTACTTTGCTTTATATATAGACACTTTTCGTTAATGATAGGGACACTCAAGTTTCAGGGTACATCATATTGTACTTGGCCTTATATATTGACGCTTTTCGTTAATGATAGGGACATTTCAGTTTCAGGGTACATACTATTGTACTTTGTTTTATATATAGACGCTTTTCGTTAATGATAGAGGCACTAAGGTTTATGGGTACATAATATTGTACTTTGCCTTATATATGGACGTTTTTCATTAATGATAGGGACATTTAAGTTTCAGGGTTCATAAAGCATGTATTGTACTTTGCCTTATATATGGACGATTTTCGTTAATGATAGGGGCACTTAAGTGTCAGCGTACATAATATTGTACTTTGCCTTATATCTGGACGCTTTTCGTTTATGATAGGGGCACGTAAGTTTCAGAGTACATAATATTGTACTTTGTCTTATATATTGACGTTTTTCGTTAATGATAGGGACACTTACGTTTCAGGGTACATAATATTGTATTTGCCTTATATATGGACGCTTTTTGTTAGTGATATAGGGGCACTTAAGCTTCAGTGTACATACTATTGTACTTTACAATATATATATATATATATATATATATATATATGTATATGGACGTTTTTCGTTAATGATACGGACACTTAAGTTTCAGAGTACATACTATTGTACTTTACCTTATATTTGGACTCTTTTCGTTAATGATAGGGGCACTTAAGTTTCAGGGTACATAATATTGTACTTTACCTTATATATAGACTCCTTTCGTTAATGATAGAGGTATTTAAGTTTAAGAGTTCAATCTGAAATAATATTTTCTTTATCTTGTTTATGGACGCATGTGCTATTGATAAGGAAATTACCTTATATATGGACAATTTTCGTTAATAATAGGACAATTTAACTCTTACACGATACGTTTGTTTGTGTGAATTACAGACAGCTTCGGTAGTGCACACCCATTCAAAATTTTACTTACTGTTAACCTTCTTCCATTGAGGCGAATATTCTGTAAGTATATTTCAACGTCTTCCATCAGATGAAGTCGCAAAAGAATTAATTCGCATAAAAGATTTATGAACGTGTTTCTTATGTGTTCAGAAAATCCAAATCATTACGGAGACTGTTGACAGTGATGCATGCGTCTGCCAGATATCGGATCAGCATGACATTGATACAATACCTATAGCGATAATAAATATTCTATTGATAAGCTGTCTTAATATCTGTTTTATACAAAATGGAAGTAATTAAGATAATGAAATTATAATGAAATAATTAAGAAACTGGCTTAATATTACCAGCAATAATTATATCTGTTAATAATTGTGAAATACTACTTCTTGTGTAAAACACGTGATGTATTTTGGATGATTGTGCCGGAAGATTTGTATTGGATATTTTGAGTTTTGACAGAGTGTATTTTCTACCAGTACATGGTTATTGCGGTTATATATAAATACGACATTAAGTAATTCATGTACTGGCCTTTCGAGTACATGAGAAAAAAAATATCCCGCTCTGGCACACGTTTTCCTTAAGCTTATATGCAATTGAACTTTCCTTCTGTCTGACACTTACACACGTTGTCAATGTCAAAGATTTCTGATCATGTATATATATGAACCGCTCTCGAATCCGTCTCTCGAGTCCGTCTCCATTACTGTGTCGTGTTGTTTTTGAAAGGCCAACGGTCGAGTTTGGGATCGAACGCGCAACTTCTATCACGAGTTAAAAACATACTTTCCACTGCACTACCTTTTCGCTTCAAATTGTGTGTTATCGTAAAGCAACTGTTTTCTGTTGCTGTCTATTGGATTGCATTTTGCCTAAAATATAGCATAGAATATATTTGCTAAAGATGTATATAATTGCATGACCTTACAAGATGTATACAGTTGTATTATTTTACAAGATGTAAATAATTGCATGAACTCACAAGATGTATATAATTGCATGACCTCACAATATGTATATAAAAGTGTAGGACTTTACAATATGTATATAATTGCATGACCTCACAGGATATTTATAATTGCATGACCTCACAAGATGTATATAATTGTATGACCTCACAATATGTATATAACTACCTGACCTCACAAGATGCATATAAGTGCATGACCTCTCAAGATGTATATAATTGCATGACCTCACAAGATATATATAATTGCATGACCCCAAAATATGTATATAATTGCATGAACTAACAAAATGTAAATAATTGCATGACCTTTCAAGATGTATAAAATTTCATGACCTCACAAGATGTATATAATTGTATGACCTCACAAGATGTATATTATTGCATGATCTCACAAGATGTATATAATTGCATGACCTCTCAATATGTATATACTTGCATGACCTCACAAGATGTATACAAGTGTATGACCCTACAATATGCATATAATTGCATGACCTCTCAAGATGTATATTATTGTATGACCTCACAAGATTTATATAATTGTATGACCTCACAATATGTATATAATTGTATGACTTTACAATATGCCTATAATTGCATGGCCTCACAAGATGCATATAATTGCATGACTTCATAATATGCATATAATTGCATAACCTCAAAAGATGTATATAATGGTATGACCTAACAAAATGTATTAATTGCATGACCTCACAATATGTATATAACTGTATGACGTCACAATATATATGTAATTGTATGACCTCAGTAGAAGTATATAATTGCATGATTATCGGTTGAATCTACGTTTCGAGCAGTTGGAATAAAAGTTTTTTTTCAAACTGGACCTAACAGCGGCATGTGTGTGTTTTATATAGTTCACGATCATCAACACATATTGGATATTAATATACATACTTCATTGTTTTATGTGATTGTCTCGTTCCTTTACATCACTTACGAAGTATTAAACAAATGTGTCCACGAACATTTTAGACACACATCGTACATGTAACTATACATTAGAAAGTGATATAAGTGCACCGAAATCGTTACTCACCTTTGAGCCCATATTTCATACACCCACTAATTCTCATTTCGTCAATTTCTCGATCATTACCCATATGGTATTTCATGCTTTGTTGAGATGAGAAAGTGGTGAGAATAAATAATTGTCAAAAGATTGAATGAGAAAAATGCTGAAATTAATAAATAAATGGGAAGTGTTTTCTTTTGCTTCAAATATCATGTCTAATGAAGCTAAGTTAAAGTCATTTTCTTTTTTTACAATAAAACTACTATCATTGACAAATATTTTCAAAATATTTATTTATCAAAAATAGCAGAAGTTTCCCTTTATTACTAAATATAAAACATAATTTCCAAGATTCCTACAGAAGTTATTTTCAATGATTATTACGGAGAAAAGCTACATTATAGTGCAAACACGGTCTTTACTGTAATTTAGCCAAATACAAAACACAACACTTTACCACTTGACATTAACATCAAGCTGCAAATCTGAACCTAATTAGCTACAATGTGATTAAAGAAAGCGTAGCCAATTTGACTGTCTATAAAAGGCTTGTAATATTCCACGAACGATTTTCAAATGGAATTATCTTAAATCAACTAGAGTAAGCAGGCACTTAACTCAAAAGCCTCGTTCATATGATAATAGACAACATTTTGTGTTGTTAATCTAAATACATGACTGTCGTTCCCATATCGTGGCGCTTGTTTTGACCCACATGCCTGATTTTTAAAATATATTTCAAATCGTTCTATTGGTCCAAAAAGCTACCAAGTACCGTCTTATTTCATATACACTTGGTACCTTATTGCACGAACGGTGCGAAATGTTCGATTTGTATTCATTACAAAATGCGTTCTTAAGGTGAAGGTCTTTTTTCTCTTTCATTGAAATTGTTCTGTGATTGATTGATATATACATAAAACTGATTATATTAACTGGCACTGTTAGATCAGAAACTATAACCAACAGGAGATATTGCATTGAAAGGCCGCAGCTACCAAATATATCTGTTATAATAAGTACATTACACACATAGAGAAATACTAACAACAGGGGTTTTAATTGATTGATTGAATATATAGCATCATTTTCATGCCATCGAGGGCTAACAGACGATCAGTTAATCTAAGTATTGTTTCCTGAGATCCTGAAAGGTGAACCAATACTCGAGCACACCCCATCTCTGCAAGTAACTGATAACTTCCCCACTTAAATCAGCGGTGAGAGACAAATGACAATGAAAACACAATGTCGTATATCAATCATCACCGAGACTGTTGTCAGGCGGGGATTAACAACAGGGATCAAAACCT
Organism: Panopea generosa; assembly: GCA_029582155.1. Lineage (NCBI taxonomy): Eukaryota > Metazoa > Mollusca > Bivalvia > Adapedonta > Hiatellidae > Panopea > Panopea generosa. The sequence continues at coordinate 64,562,748 of CM055895.1, read as the reverse complement.
TAGAACGAGCAGTATCAAAATACCCCATCGTGCGGCTTAACCCTGTTTAACGAGTTAGTCTACGTATAGAACATGATATCGTCCGAATCAAGTATATTACCCATCCCCCTTCCCAGTGAAAAAAGCATGGAATTATATGCCTGGTCCACATATCCTGGCAATTCAAAGCCTACTAAACTATTACGCAATTCAAACTTTCTTTGAAGCAACTGACCAATCAACTTGCTCAAATATGCTGCTATGCAACGGCTGGACCCGCTCAACAGATTATTAACGAGTAGTCAACCTCGTATGCAGTGGTTCCCGGCTTAACACTCAATCCAGTCAACAGTCATAGGAACATTGGAACATTATAGTAAAGTTGTGCTATGTATGTCGCAAACAGAGACATTAGCTGCGATAATTATTCTTATTACAAGTGCATCAGTTTAATAAAGATAAAACAAAACCCGAATTATGCTTCATCTCATTAAAACAAAACCAAATTTGCCAAATATGTATTGCAATAAAATATTCTTAAACTGGAATATTGACTTTAAGTGTTACAATTGATTTAATAACATCCCATATATTCGTTATGGGCTCAGCTTTTATCTACTGTAAATAGTTGGTTGTTTATAAATCACATATCATTCAATTATATGACACTTACCAAAAATATATTTCTCTTCTATAATTAATAAATACATTCTTATATCTCTATATCAAATTCAATGTGCCAGAATATGTCAGGATATAGAAATGCTATTTACCGATATGCAGCTCTATCAGATTTCATATTTGTTTTTGTGATTTTCAAATAAGAAGGTCTAGACAATGCTACTTAACGGCATTGTTGTCTCAGAAATCCCTTTCTCCCTCTGACACATACATCTTGTAGTGTTCTGATGTCGCTATTCTGAATAATTTGGAGTGTCAGTACAATTCTGAATTGAATATTGTCAAGGACCTAAATTCATCAATAATTTGAGTCTGAGAACGGACTCAGACTCAAAATCTTACATTTTGTAAACCTTGTAAACATACTTGTAAGTGTGTGTAATACATGTGATCATGTAACGTTTTCTGTTAAATACTATTTAAACTGTTTGTTGCTGAAAATAAATATATTTATTTGCTTGTTCAATAGATATTATTTGAATTTTAATGTTTTGACAATTTGAGTCTGGTCTAAATCTCAGTTTAAAATATTGGTGAATTTAGGTCCAGTACTTAATGTTGAAGTATCAGTCTCCACTGCATGTCAAAGGTATTCGATCTTTAACGTTGGAGCACCATTTTACGATACGTATTCACGTTCATCGGGTAATGTTGGTGTACCATTCTGTATTGCATATTGTTGAAAGTACCAGGTTTTTACTGTTGTAGTACTATTTTACAGTGCATATGGTCGCTTACTAGGTATTAATGTTTAAGTACCTCTATAGAATTGGTCAAATACATTTAATCATGTCGTAGTCAAAGCCACCTTATTAAAACTATTTACAGCCATATTGGCAGTTTTAGAATATATATGTAAAGTTATTTTATTAATATTTTTGTCAATGTGATCATTATCATTGACAAAGCCAAACCTTCATTATTTTATTTATTTATTTGTTTACTTCTTTTTTATTTCTTCGCTTGTTATTTTAAACAGGTAACCCTTCCCACAAAAGGAATGCACTAGAGCAACCTATACAAAAATACACATTCTTTTATATGTTTCTTAAAACTGGTAACCTTTCCCACAAAAGAGATACACCTTTCCAACAAAAGGAATGTAAAAACACAATATATATACACATTGTTTTCTGATATTGATTTTATTTATTTATTTATTTTTTAATATTTTGCTTGTTAATTTAAACAGGTTAACATTCCAATGAAAGGGATGCACTAGAGCAACCTATACAAACACAACACAATATTTATTAGATATAGGCCTATTTACATACCCTTTACTCTTCTTACCAAACCCACTTATACTTGGTATCTTCTTGCTTGCAAAGACCTGTTGCTTAAAAGGCAACACACAACTGTAAATTCAAAACACATTAAATAAAGGAGTTGTATAATTAAATCAATGACATGTCACATTAATCGAATAAGGTGTTCAACTTAAATTATTTATTTCAAAATCATGTCACTAAATTACCATTGTATTTATCTAAACGATTTAAAGTGGGAAAATACAAACTTAGACAACCGTCATTTTAGAGATTCGAACCCACGGCACTGCGGCCTCAGAGTCTACCACTTTCATTGAGACGTCTCCACAAGCTGTACTACCACAACGACGACCATGTCAGGGACGACTATCACTGCAACATCCATGCAATGGCTTATTGACGACATTATAAATTTGTGCTAGACGGCACTTAAAATTTAAACATCAACAATAAAGAAACGTTGTAGGTAACAATACATCATACATATAAACACACAATTTGTATCATAATTGTTGCGACAGCTAAAGACTTGTGAAAATTGAACGCATGCGCACTCGTGATAGGAACACGCTGACCACGCGAAAAGCCATGACACAACATTTACGTCACAATTTACATGTAAATAGAACCTCTACAATCTTATGGTAAACATACGCTGAGCGAAGTTATTTGTTATATAACTAAACTTGTACTTTAGTAAGTACTAACTAAATTTTCTTTTAATTTTCAATATTAAGCGGAGCAACAATTTTTCATTTCTACCATGTGCTTATAAGAAATTAAAAGGAAGTTGGGTAGTTAATAGTTTCTACAAATTTTATTTTTTTAAACTGAGTAATGAATAGTTTCTTTAATAAATTGATTTAATCATTAAACGATCAAATATTATTATTAAAAAACTGTAAATATCGCTTTCTCCTTTCAGTATATTTTACATGGTCATGTTAATTAAGTATACGTTAATCAAGTGCTTTAATTGGTAAACATGAAAACGAAGTACCTCCCTTACAACAGTAAAAAGCAACAATACCGACACCCGTGTCAAACATTACATTATATATTATATATTTTAATAAACATGTGCTATATTTCGTCTGAACTTCTTATATATTTTGCATTTGGTAAATCGTACATCATCAACTAAATGCATAGTATTTACAAGTGGGGCGCGTAGTCCAGTGGCAGAGCACCGAACCCATGATCGGAAGGTCGTGAGATCGATCCTCCACCACGGCTATGTGTGATGTCCTTGAGCAAGCTACGATTCCGCATATGCTTAGTACCGGTTCTAACCAGGACGACTTCGAGCGTGATTTGCTAAGGTGTAAGTTGTAAGAACTTGTTCCAAAATCGAAGTAGAATAAATAAGTTTAAATTATAAACTCAGAATGTTAACATTTTAATTCTCTGAGTAACATACTACATGAACGCTAACTTGGTCATTTTACAATGTACCAAGAGCAAGTCAAAATGCGTTATACTTTATTATGTTTCAGCTGTTTTGGCTTAATGGTCTTAATATGACTATTTCAATTATGGAACCCACTTTCAGTGTGGGCTGCAAATAGAATACAAGAAAGGGTGTGAGGGGTGGTTGAATAATGTATATTGTATTATCTCTCAAGAATAGTCTAACAATGTAAAATGCATCTGCTATATTTATTCATGGTTATCGTTTGCTCCTCCAATATACTATTTTATTAGACTATATTGTTACTTATTCAATAACTTTACCCTTTACGTCTCACTAAATGCATTACAAAATATACTTATTTCAGATATTGGCAATCAATGGTCTTGACTCAATTAAAAAAATATTATTACACAATAAATATATAAACCTTCGTCTGACACATGCATATGTACTTATCAGTACCAATAAGTGTGTCGTTATTACAGTCATGGGAATTGTCTAATAATTGAACTGTCTATATTACTCGTGTATCATCAATAGTTTATGATTTATATAATGTGTTTCGCTGTCTAATTGAAATTACATTTATTGATTAATATTGGTTGATACCTTCAGCGAATTTATTCAGTATAACACCGTAAGGTACTGCCATTTGTTTTCAGTTATAACTGTCAGGAATATTCAATATAACACCGTAAGGTACTGTCATTTGTTTTGAGTTATTACTGTCCGGAATATCCAATGATTTTATTACTACATGTACTTTTATGGAGATTCGTTGTTTTTTTTATCTGCAAAGAGTTTGTGTTGTGTGCCATTATTTTATTGACTATAAAGTCGGATGTAGAAGACCTGTTCGTTTCCATAAAAAGGAGAATTTGCAATTCAAAGTTAGTTTCATTCAGTATTATTCAAACAAATTGAATGGATGGCGTGTTTGATATGATTCATCTCAACTCACAATGCCAGTATAGTCACTGCTTACAGACTGTTAAGTACGTTGGCTGAACTATAAAAGAAACCTCATATGTGCGACCTTGATGAGTTGTAATCATCAGATCATCTTCAAGTAGGATTTTAATCATTTTCTTAGCGCATAGAGAAAGACATGTCGTAAACGCTACTATTGTTTTATAGTTGCTTAGCAACATAATGCATCGCACGTCTAATCTAGTCCGTAGTTTTCCTACCAAACATATTAATGACATTGACTGACGAAGTTAATCATAGCTGTTATCATCATACGTGAAATAGTAAAGCGGGTAAACTCAACTTGTCATACATTTGATGTATATTTGTCGGTCAATTGATATATTTACTACATTGTCTTATGGAATATTCTCTTGCTCTCACACTATTAACTAAGTGCCTAAGTTACTATCTGGGTATGGAGACGCCATTGGTCAGATATTATTACATAATCAGCTAACACCTTTGAGACGAAAATTCTGATTAGCTGAAAAAATATAGGGATGTTCAGGGCATATATTTAGTAAGCTTATTTCTGGTTGGATGAAATTATCAAACTGGCTAATGATCAAATAAAAGTTTATATATTTGTGTCAATAAAAACATAAATTTATGTTTCTACGACTGACTAAATTGATTTTATTAAGCAAATTTCATGGAAGTAAAATTGGTGAAATTTCTTCATGCTGAAAGTGAGGGTACTCATCTTCAGGGTGCAAGAGGTGGTAATTTTTTTTACATTTTCATTTAAGTCTAGGATGGTACTTGAATATAATTGAGGAGTTTTTGGTCCGTGATTATTAGGAAGAGTGACAATTAGACCAAACGTTATAATGTAAGCCTATGAAAAACGCAATGGTGGTAGTTAATCACACAGTAAATTAAAAACACCAACCGCGTTACCCGAATATGAACTCAGTATTTCACTATATCCGTTACTCTCACTCGGTTAGTACCACGACGCTATTCAAACATAGTTTAAAATATGTTTCATTATATTTATTTTGTATTTTTTGTCTAAATGTCCAGGATGTCAATACCTTCTTGCCTCTGTTTGGCAATTTTCGATTGCTTCAAGTATGTTTTATAGAAGCCAAATAAGTATGACATACGTCTTTGTATTAAGACCTTTAACTTACACTGTGAAGATAACATCTCTTACAGGTTTATTTATTAAACATACACAGGCAATATTTCCATTATTCATCAATATAAAACATGTGTTTAGAAGATCCCACAGATACTTTTAAGATGATTTTACAAGAATGTCTACATATTAATACAACCACAGCCTGAATTGCAATTTAGATAAATACAAAATATTATACTTTGTCATTTGACGTGAACAACATGGAGTTGTAAACTACCTTCAATGTCATTAAAGACAACGAAGCCAATTTGACTGCCTATGAAATATTTGCAATAATTTAAATACGATTTTCAATTGAAATGACCGTTATTCTACTGGAATAAACAGACAAATAATATAAAAAATAGTTGAAGAATTATAAGTTGGTGTTGTGTTTTCAATTTGTTTATGAGGCAGTTGTTCCCTAAACATGACATATGGCCTGACTCTTATTCATATATCTTTATAAAACTATTTCAGTTGTTTGAATTCCGCATGAAAATGATATCTAGAAACGGGAGACATTTATCTCTTCACTCTCGTTGGAGTTGTTGTGTCACTGTTTGACTGACTGATTGATTGATTGATAGGTACACTGACTATTGTAATAGACAATGTCAAATGTAACCTAGTTGAAAGAAAAAAAAGATATATCACATAAAATGCTTGAATATTTGGTTCATTGCTTGTTAAATAAGGGTGCTATACCTAGTCTTTTTTTTATTCCAATCGTTTTATTTTTGTTATTTTGAAATTTATTTTCCATTTTTTAATTTTCTTCGACTCTGAAGATTTATTCTTTAATTAGAATTCGCATATTAATTTGTTGTGAAATGTTTAATGCTATTTATATGGTCAGTTGAAAATTACTTGGTTTCTAAAATATGATATGCATTTCTCAATTGATTTTACTATAATCCCAATAAACATGTAAACAATTTTTAGAAAAAAACCCCATCAAACTCAATTATGTTGCTAACCCTTTGGAAAAATCGATGTCACTACTCTTCATATACAATAAAGTTACGATTGTTTTACATTGTTACAAAAGGATTTCGTTTTAGCAATATACACTGGCTGAGGCTGAACTATTTATATATATAATTAACATTTTCTCATTCGAATGGTAACAGTTAAATATCATTATAAAAAGATAACATTTCTTTAAAACAGTGGATTACCAAAAATAATCCAGTGAGAAATCTCTATAATTCGTCAAAAAGCAAAAAATAAATATAATTATCGTTTTCTCATTCAAATGTTAATCATTATAAAAAGTTAACATTTCTAAATACGAAACTCCATTTCCTGACTTGCATCTCTGTTTTAATAATTAGTGTAATAAGAACAAAACTATAAGACAAAATAGATGCTTTTGATATGGGTATAATTAAGGCGATGATTTGCCACGAGCCGATCTTTTTATCACTAAAGTACATAAAACAATGCTACCATTCTTACAAATTATGTAAGAAGTTTCCAAATTTTACAACCGTTACTAAATACAACACCGAGTTTGTGCGACGACAGGAATGACTTGAGTTCAATGATGGTGATATCCAAAAAGTCTTAAATGGTCGGAGGGGTTGTGCACTTTTCCTTACCTATGTCTTGCCGTACACTTAATTTGACAATTTAACAATAACTTTCAGTTGCATTTTACCGATTTTTAGTGTTTGATTATAAGATTCATTGATCACACTCATTTAAGTGTTCTACTGATGTGTAATTAACTATCGCACGAAGAACACACTTTTGATTAAATGATATACTGGAAAGGGTTTTGACATGTCGGCGCATCCATTCAAGTATTATGACAAGTCACGATTATGAACAAGATATCATATCAAATACGCACGACTTCAATATGCCCCAGCAGAATTGTTTAAAGTAAAACAAATAAGGCAACTTGCTTTATTAGCACTCAGTATCTTATTTGAGATGAGTAATTTAACACTTAGAACTAACAAGCTATCTCACTTGAATTGTTTATTTAGGATGATTGGTCGCATCATTTCATGGTGCGTAAATGATTTCTTTTATGAAACATTGCATTGTGTTGTAATGTAAATTAAACATTGTACTGCTTTGAAAATTCCATTTTGTCAGACTAGCTTATTACAATAAATGGAATGTTGCATTGCATTGTAAGGTGTCAAACTATCTTAAATAGAATATTGCATTGCTTTGTTATGTGTCAAACTAGCTTAAATGGAACATTGCATTGCTTTGTTATGTGTCAAACTAGCTTAAATGGAAAATTGCATTGCTTTGTAATGTGTTAAAATAGTTCAAAATAGAACATTGCATTACTTTGTAATGGAATTAACTAGCTTAAATGAAACATTACATTGCATTATACCGTGTTAGACTAGCTTTAATGGAGCATTTTGTTGCTTTGTAATGTGTCAAACTAGCTTAAATGGAGCATTGCATTGCTTTGTAATGTGTCAAACTAGCTTAAATGGAGCATTGCATTGCTTTGTAATGTGTCAAACTAGCTTAAATGGAGCATTGCATTGCTTTGTAATGTGTCAAACTAGCTTATATGGAGCATTGTGTTGCTTTATAATGTGTCAAACTAGTTAAAATGGAGCATTGCATTACTTTGTAATGTGTCAAACTAGCTTAGATGGAGCATTGTGTTGCTTTATAATATGTCAAACTAGTTAAAATGGAGCATTGCATTGCTTTGTAATGTGTCAAACTAGCTTAAATGGAGTATTGTGTTGCTTTATGATGTGTCAAACAAGTTAAAATGGAGCATTGCATTGCTTTGTAATTTGTTTAACTCGGCGTCCAAGAACCATTCAAGCATGTCACGTCGTTATAACATGTTAGTAGTAACATGTTAAATAATTTACCGCTGAGATATATCATCTAGCATGGATCATCTAGCAAACCAATCAATACATCTTTATATTAAGTTTTAGTATTTACCACACAATGGAGACCTTCATTGAATGCTTATCATTAAACAGTGTCCCCCCATTTCATTTGCTTCTTACTTCATATATGAATATGTTTTATTGCCACGTTGATTATTTTATGTAAATAATTTTTTGTTGGAAAGGACCGATTTAAACGTTGTTTAGCTTGTGGCCAAACCATTTAGCTATTTCAAGAACTATACTATATGTTATAAATAATATTTATTAATCTATTCTACTGGTTTCAATCCTACAAACTCAGAACATTATAGAATTATATTCTTCCGTATGCTGAAGATTTAAGTGATTGTTGAGGGGTTCCGAATAAAGGTATTCTTATTTAATGTGCCTCATTTTAAAAATCCTTTTTCCTGACTTAACAGTGAAAATTTCGTCAAAAACATTTTTATGGTGCAAAGGGAATGACTGTAGATCTAACTAATATTGAAACAACTTGCAGCCGCATCCACTGCCTTTTTATTAACAACATATACATTTGTGCATTTGCAGTAAACTAGATCAAACTAGGTTCTAAGTGTTACTTTAGTAGCATACTATAACGGCACAGTTTTAAGCCGGGGTTCATCGCTAACAGAAACAATAAAAACAATAAAAAATGTATTGTGGACATTGTATTGTGTCATTTTTAAAAATTGTTTCATAAGATAAACTAAACACTACAATAATACTCATTAAATTAAGACGACGTATTGATATTCATTATAACCCCGCTATCTGTACTTTTAAGCTTTGATTTTCTACTGTAAATAATCTGAGTACTGTAAAACACTTAAAATTCTCCTGAACTTTATTTCGCGAATTTGCTCTGATTTGTCCTTGTTTATTCATTCGCGAAATGTTGAATTCGCGACGTTAGAAAAGTGAAACCGCCGGAAATGCAATTTTTATTTCGGATACTGTAAGCATTCGGACAGTGAACATGATTGTAATTTTAGCAATATTTTTGAATTCACGCGAATAATAGCGAAATTTAAAAACCTTTTACAGTAGTCTTCAATTATAATAATATATTTATAGGATTCAAATTCAAATATGAACATCACAAATATTTTTTTTCTACTTTTAAAACTGTCTTTATATAGTTTCTACAAATATTTCGTTCAATTGGATGCATGCATATTTAAATGGAACTATCTTATAGATCAAATTCAACGTGTTCAAATGTCATATACAGAAAGCTATACAGCGCAATCAGATATCCGTAATTGCTCTTTTGATTGTCAAATTAGAAGGTCTAGACGGTGACATTAAGCGGTGTTGGCGTCTCAGAAATAAACATCAAACACCTTCTAAAGTACACACACATCTTCTATAATGGATTTTATACTATTTTGATGTCGCAATACTGACGACTGTAATGTTCTGAATTGTATATTATGTTGCATATTGTTAAATGTGTCAGATTTAACTGTTAGAATACCATTTTATATTGCATATTGTTAAATGTGTCAAGTTTAACTGTTAGAATACCATTTTATATTGCATATTGTTAAATGTGTCAGGTTTAACTGTTAAAATACCATTTTATATTGCATATTGTTAAATGTGTCAGGTTTAACTGTTAAAATACCATTTTATATTGCATATTGTTAAATGTGTCAGGTTTAACTGTTAAAATACCATTTTATATTGCATATTGTTAAATGTGTCAGGTTTAACTGTTAAAATACCATTTTATATTGCATATTGTTAAATGTGTCAGATTTAACTGTTAGAATACCATTTTATATTGCATATTGTTAAATGTGTCAAGTTTAACTGTTAAAATACCATTTTATATTGCATATTGTTAAATGTGTCAGGTTTAACTGTTAAAATACCATTTTATATTGCATATTGTTAAATGTGTCAGGTTAAACTGTTAGAATACCATTCTTATTGCACATTGTCAAATGTGTCGGGTTTAACTGTTAGAATACCATTCTATACTGCATATTGTCAAATCTGACTGTTTATAACATTGCGGTACCATTCTATATTTCATATTGTCAAATCTGACTGTTTATAACATTGCAGTACCATTCTATATTGCATTTTGTCAAATCTGACTGTTGATAGCATTGGGGTACCATTCTATATTGCATTTTGTCAAATCTTACTAATAATAACATGACAGTACCATTCTATATTGCATATTGTCAAATCTGACTGTTAATAACACTGGGGTATCATTCTATATTGCATATTGTCAAATACGAATGTTTATAACATTGTGGTACCATTCTATATTGCATTTTGTCAAATCTGACTGTTTATAACATTGGGGTATTAATTCTATATTAGATACTGTCAAATCTGACTGTTTATAACATTGACGTACCATTCTATATTGCATATTGTCAATCAAATCTGATTGTTTATAACATTGCGGTACCATTCTATATTGCATATTGTCAAATCCGACTGTTTATAACATTGTGGTACCATTCTATATTGCATATTGTCAAATCTGATTGTTTATAACATTGCGGTACCATTTTATATTGCATATTGTCAAATCTGATTGTTTATAACATTACGGTACAATACTATATTGCATATTGTAAAATCTGACTGTTTATAACATTAGGGTATCATTCTATATTGCATATTGTCAAATCTGACTGTTTATAACATTGGGGTACCTTTCTATATTGCATATTGTCAAATCTAACTGTCTTTAGAATTAGAGTACCATTATGCATAGTATATTGTCAAATCTAGCTGTCTTTAGAAGTAGAGTACCATTATACATAGTATATTATCAAATCTAGCTGTCTTTAAAATTAGAGTATCATTCTAGATAGTATTTTGTAAATGTATCAGCGTTTATCGTTTGCATACACTTATATATTACATACGTATTGTTGATGACATTTGGAGTATCGTTTTACATTACAGAATGTCAAATTAATCAACTTTTTATTAGGCATATCATTCTATTTTGCATGTTGTAAAATACACCACCGTTTAACGCTGGACTACCATTCTGCTTTGCACATTGTCAGATATTCTAGCTTTTGGTGCAGGAGAACGATTCCAGATTGCATATTGTCAAATATATCAGCTTAGTACCGTTCTACATTTCATGATGTGAAATTTGACAGTTTTTAATGTTGGAATACAATTTTGCATTGCATATTGTCAAGTGCATCAAGCTTTTACTATTGGAGTACATTCTACATTGCATTTGCCACTTTTATCAAATTACCAACTAGATAGAATAATCTTAAGCAAATGTAAGGGGAAGTGAATGGTGATGTATAATTCATTTCTATTTTCTGTTCTGTAAGTTACGTTCTGCGCTTCAAAGGTTCGGCTTTTTTTAACCATTGTTACTTTCTCATTTATAATGCTGAATTCTTCACACATTGATTGAAGACATTACAAAATGCAAATACTGCATAATGATAACCATCAATAGTCTTGATTTACAGTTATTATCACAAAACAAACTTAACATGTGTCTATATTTTATATCTGGCACAAGCATCCTTATTTAAGCTGTTCCAATGCGTTTGTCACGGTAACTCATATGGGAATTGTTCAATAATTGGAATTTCTATATTAACCGTGATTTAATCAATCATTTATACTTTATGTGATGTATTTCACCAGTCAATTACATTAATTGATTAACATTATCTTTAATATATCTACAATGCAAAAGATATTCAATAAAACTATACGAAGTACTGGCATAGGTTTATATAAGTTACAGGAATGTCTAACGATTTTGTGACTACTGGTATAAAGATTGTTTGTTTACAACGAAACATTTTGAGTTGTATTTCATCTACATTTACAACTGTAAATACATCTGTGATGGTATTTACCAACCGTTCTTAAGCATATTCTTAGACTTGAACTCAAGAATGAATTGTGAAAAACACACTTAGAGACCATATTTAAAAATCAAAACAAACCGGGATACCTCATATATAATCAGACAATTTCTTACAATTATTCCATCGGTCATGGTGAACTTGATATCTAAGGTTGAGCTTTTCAAGCTCAAATCTAAAACTGTTCTCAGGAATGATTGGTGAATACGATACCTGGCGTAGAGGATCTCTCCGTCCGTTTGTATAAAGCTGAAATGAAAATTTGCAACTCAACGTCAGTTTTATTAAACGTTTAAAATGAATAAAGTGTTAGAAATGATACATATTATCTTGCTATTTCAATATATTTGCTGCTTTCAGACCGGTCTGTCATTACTTGTACACTTTGGCGGAAATGTTTTAGGGATATATACCTTGAAACCAAATACATTTAGTATCGGCTAGTCAGCTGCTCTTTTCGTGATAATGACACTTTTAATGCCTACACATAGTACGTCACTTTGTGTCTGAGAATAAATGGACTATTGTCTGTGTAAAAACGACCATCCCATTTTCTCTCACACGTGGAAACAAATAAAGATGGAAAAGAGAACATTTAAATTCAATCTAAAAGGTAATATGATAAATTGAACAACATATGCGCGCGCTCTCTCTCTCTCTCTCTCCCTCCCTCCCTCTCTCTGGTATATATATGACACATGTATCGTTTAGTTGTCTGCAGGATGGCCACATATAAGTTCGTTATACTTTATTGGTATATAAATATTACATATGTATCGTTAAGTTGTCTGCAGGATGGCCACATATAAGTTCGTTGTACTTTACTGGTATGTATATATTTATTATATATGTATCAATAAGTTATCTGCATAATGGCCTGATATAAGTTCGTTATATTTAATGGTACACATATTACATATATATCATTAAATATTCAGTGTGGTTGATGTGCAGAAAAAAATATGAGACATGGCGCGCATATAATTAATTTTTTATAACGTGCAATAAGGATTGGCAGACGAATAACACATGCTTATATCTGTTAAAAGAGCAGACACTATATTAAATCTAAATAAGGAATTGATCATTCCTATTTTATTTATAGAAATAGAAGCTAATCCCAGAAAACACGTGCTACCTTGAAATATTAGAAGACACAGTGAATAATTTTCATAACGTGCAACAAACGATGTATCATATAAAACTATATACATGATGATTGTTCAGACGGAGAGTGTTAATTATGTAATTAACTGATTAATGTATAATTACTTTATGCATGTATATACTATATTTAATGCAAACCGTTGTTCGATGATACGTTAACAGCGAGATATAAAGATGCAATGCGGCAAATTGCGACGATTCAAACATGACATGTTGCTTACTCTCATTAAAAAAATGTGTGTTTGCGATATGATTCACTAACGTAATTTTAATCATTGTAATCAATTTATTAAACTATTGTATCGCAATTTCGGCATTGTTTGAACGGTCCTGAAAATACATTCTATCTGCATCTTTGTACGTAATTTCCTTTGTCAGTGACAGTTTTGGCCTGAGGCTTGTCCCAAAGGCCTTAGTGCCAATGTTGAATTTATGTCGCTATCCACTTTAACAGGCTGCCAATCTAAAAGTGTAAAACACTCCGTCATAAAAATGATTGCGCGTTGAAAAGTATTTACACTCTTGTATATCAGTATTTTGAAAAAAAAAAGGGCTTCATAAAAGTTACCCTTGTCGAGTTTATTGTTAAGCAGAGTGAGTGTATTAATAAACGACAAAACTATCTCTAACATTAGTGTCGTATAGTTTATATTGTACCGCTGTTTATAGATCTAATTAAAAAATTAATAAAACCTTGTGTTAACATAAAACAAGTGTAAATTGAAATCCGATATACAATATTCATGCTTTACTTCACTCAACTCCAAGAGAGACCTTACAGTTTTGCTTCCTTAATATACGTAACATTGCATATCCAATTTCATTAAACAATTATATTTATGTTGAATTATTAACTGGGTATCCATTACCACCATTTTATCCGGAGACTATGTCCATGCACGTACGCAACGCACAAATAAAACGAAATCATACGATTCACCCGCTCTCGGCCTATCATGAATTGCTCGTGAAAAAAGATTGCACTCATTGCCACGCAACGAAGTTAAGCAGTAACAATTAACAGATCGGTAGGTCTAGTGGCGAAATATTCCTATATTTGCCTTAATCAATATGTAATATACTGTTAAGTGAAACAAAAAGTGTATGCTTATTTTGGAGTTGAGTGTATATATGACTAAAACAAATAACTGCAGTGGACGGGTGCAGTGTATAAACATTGTGATGATCTACCGGTTCATGATCTGACGTTTTATCACTTGAATATGACCTTCACAGTTTAACCATCAGTAAGATCGATGCAATTCCATTTCTGCTTCCTAGCGCTTGAAATCCACTATCATCATATAGATGAAGGCAGTTGTCAATACAACTCCGTGACGGGATTAATTGAATTTTACCGAGCCATGGCAAAAAATCATTATTTACGGTCATAAAACACAATATAATCGTTCTACCCAATTATTGTTACCTCCCACTAATATCATATTTATACAATTTGCCTATTTAATCTATTAGAGTTGTCACATCGGTTTATAAAGTGTAAATAAGCCATCGTGAAGACAAGAAATTAAATTGATTGACATGTTTTTGCAAATTCGGGGAAATTGTAAATATCCAGAAATCCCACTGCTTGTAATATAATGTTTATTTCTAAACTAAACGTCTAGTTCTATATTAATCAAAATATGTACAGCATAATAGGAAAGTTCCTCACACTTTTAAATACTTTTCTACACAGTTTTATGATTCATATTCAAAACGAATTAACTCTTGTTTCTCTGAACAATATCCCATCCTGACAACCTAACAACTGAACTGCCTCTTATTTACCAAATTCGAAACCCCAATCCCTCATTATTCAATCTCAAAACTTAATAAAAACCTCATCCTATCAAACCCCGATTAATAATCATCAAGCCTTCATATACCATGAGCTTAGAGCATTCCTCCTCGTATGATCCCAACATGCTCCTGTAACCTCCAACAAAGCTCCGAACATGTAAAAATGCTCCAGTATACCTTTGTTTGGAGCATTTCACCCCATGTGACCCCTACATGCTCCTGTGACCCCCAAAAAGCTCCGAACATGTAAACATGCTCTTTTCTACCCTAGCTTGGAGCATTTCACTTCATGTGACCCCAACAAGCTCCTGTGACCCCAAACAAGCTCCGAACATGTAAACATGCTCCAGTATACCTTAGCTGTGAGCATTTCACCTCATGTGACTCCAACATACTCCTGTGACCACAACAAGCTCTGAACATGTGAACATGCTCCATTATACCCTGACCGGGAGCATTTAAACTCATTTGACCCCGACATGCTCCTGTGACCCCCAAACAAGCTCCGAACATGTGAAAATATTCCATTATACCTTAGCTACCCCAACAAGCTCTGAACATGTGAACATGCTCCATTATGCCTTGGCTAGAAGCATTTCAGCTTATGTGACCCAAACATGCTCCTGTGACCACAACAAGCTCCGAACATGCGTACATGCTTCAGTAAATGTCTCTGTACAAAGGAGCCTCGCAACATTATGTAATGCTTCTGATTCAAATGCTTCACTCTCTCCCCGGTAGAGATTTAGCAGTAGGAGTGGCTTATGTACAACAACTGTTTACCTTTACCGGTCAGTTAGTTAATTAACCATAACTCGGTTCTGTTGACGTTTAAACACAGATCCATGCATATATGTTTACAATTTAGAGTGCATGAACTCACAACCTCCTCCGTAATGTTTCAACATTTTTGCAGTTGAAGTTTAACTCTTTCTTTTAAAATGCACATTACAAGCACTTTTGGGAAAATATTTACCCTATTAAATGTACATGTAATACTGGTAATCTAGTAGCATGCAAAATGATAACAAAAGCAATGCAGTGGTGACTGAGAAATTTTGAAAACGAGTTCTCTGATTTGAATTATAAATATAATAATGTTAACCTGCCCCAAAGCCATCTTGCAGCTTTAATATGGCTGTTGGGGCTTTATGTGTAGAATAAAATTAGTGTAAATAATATTTTTTATCTTTTAAAATAACTCTTTGAAGTACATACCGCCCCCAAGAACGAGACAATAACAGACTCGGCTGTATTGAATCTGGACATGAGTGTTAATGCAATATACAGCACTCCTAACTTCCTCTAGTACCTAGGCGCAAGAATACGCCTTCAAGTCATCGAGTCAGAAACTATAACTACGGGGCAATTTTATTTACGGAAACCAGATAAATGTTTAAGAGTTAGACATGGGCATTAAATTCTGTATGATTACAGGTTAAGTTATTCATGTTGATTCGTTATTCATGTATGTTACAATGGGTTATCCAGAAGATTGTGCATAAATCTAATAACATCAACTTATTCCCAAGTACATCACAGTGACTCTCATTTTGCCAAACTTAACTATTTATGCATCGATATCCAGTACTTAACTCCATTTTTTGAAGTCAGCCATCTCCTGAAGGTATTCATAGCAAAGTGCATACATGTATGGATATGCTTATTTGTTAACAACCAGACAGTAATGTACACGCCAGACTACGGCAAGCGCGCCTAGCTACAATGCAAATCATAGACACAATAGCAAAGCATATTCGAAATCAATAGATCAGCCATGACTTATATACTATGGTTTTACATGCAACACATCTGGAATGGACAGACAATTTACGTACGTGAACTGATAGCGTTAAAGCTTTATATAAGAATGATCCAGTTAAGGATATATGACCATTCACATGCTATATAAAGGACATATTTAGAAGCCCGTTGGATCATAACGATACAGTGAAATCATATGTATTTATTTCATAAAGGAACATAGTTGAATCGTTGGGAATATATAATAATAATGATAATATATATCTTTTAAATTTTAAATACGGTTTACAGCTGAATTATGTATAACGCATGGAAAACTTCTAATAATTCTGACGACATTTTCATTTTATGAGATATGTCTACGAACTTCAGGATTACGAGTTCAACGTTTACTGGAAGAGCACGAAGACACGTTAAGAGAACTTGTAGCCCAACCACATTGTTGTAAATAGTCCGCAATATTTAAACGTGTTTCAGCTAAGCTGTAATGTCTATAATAGCCAGTCGTTTTTTGTATTAAACATGATAAGATCCATAAACGGATCTGTAGGAGTTATTAAGCTGCAATCAGCATATTTAGATACAATAATTTGCGCATTATTATCGAAAACAATATCCAGAACGATTTTACTACGCTAGTGTATCATTATTTAATGTTGCTGTTTTCATTAAAATCTGCATGATTACACTTAATAACAAGAAATTGTTGGATATAGGAAAATTAGTTGTGTGAAACTGTTCGAAGCGTTTTGCTCTCATTGACTTTTCATGTCTTATATTTGGTATTTGGTATTTGGTATTTGGTGTAGTACGAGTGTACTAAAACCAGTTTTATTTTTTAGATTAAACTATCATAATATCAGTTTAAATTCATGCAAGATATTTTTCTTATTCTTGTAGATATGATCAGAAGTATAGATAACAAAACAAGAACATCTGCAGAGATGTGTGTAAGTTAAAACATAACATCGTTAATGAAGACGTAGCAGTCAAAGCAACATGAGCACAACTAATATACAGAACGATTATATAAAGTTCAATAACAAGGGTCACCGCCTAGGAACAGTTAGAACTAAAGGTTTGACTTCACAGTTGAAGTTTGTTCTTTGCTCTATATAAAATAAGGTATAGGATTTCCACGCTAACAGAAATATTCCACATAGATTTTTTATTTAAATACTTTTTTCATGGAAATGTTGCCCCACATTAAACGCACAATAGCCGTTAGGTTGACCAACTTGTGTTTTTAAAGAGGGTAGAGGAACACCACAATTTTTTTTTAAAAAAAGAAATCTTCAAATGTTCATAAATAGCGGCATATGTTAAAATCCTATGAAAATGACTTTTGTAACACCAGTGATGTCCTATTGAAGTATATACGCTATGCGACCATTTGTTCTACCCATCTGCAGCAGGAAATCGTCACAACTACGAACCATTTTAAAAATGTTTTAAACCAAATTACATAGGACTTTTTTAAGCGTGGGAACCGTGGCGAAAAAGGGGCACAACTGTGTATTAAAAAACACAAATACCGTTTGGGAGCTTAAGCATCCAAACTTGTTCTGACCCCTCATTTATCAGCCATGAAACAATATACATCTGTACATGTATAGCCAATCAGCTACCCCAGATGTTACCACGTGACCGTACAAAATGTAGAAGTTTATTGGATCCAATAAATATTGTACAGTTCAAAATTGAAGATTGCGTCTTGGAAAACAACAAAATTTACTAGAAATTTCAACGATAGAAATAAACAACCAGCAAAATGTTCCGCATGACGATGACGTTGAGCAAATCCGAATATCTTCCTTCGTCTTCCGCTTTGAACACACGGTTTATTTATTTAAAAGGATATTGACTTTTCTTTACACTTTTGATAAATTTTTTTCCAAATTAAGGTATAGAACAAACGGATCCTTTTAGTAACGTAGGTTATATGTTTAAGTTACCAAGCATGAAAGTCTCCATATCGATAACTGCCATGTGTATCCTTAGTAAAACACAGACTTTGATCCCATTTTCGTAATAATAAAGTAACAGTGTGTAGGCGGTGATAGCTGGGAGAGTTTGGCATCAGTTCTATAGATCAAACTAAAGCAACGTGCCTTAAAATATACAAGCTGGTATTGATGGAATATCCAATATCTATTGTGGATGTATTTTTAGCCAGTTTTCTAAAGTAAGAGTCTATTTTTGGATTAAAATAATCTCAGAGAACAAATCATTAGGCTGTATATATTTTTTAATGTTGCGGTTGGGAGAAACGTTGACAATCAATAAGTATTAAACGAAACAATCTGTAATATCGAGTAATTATTCATTTTGTATGATAATACAGAAATTTAATTTGGAGTTTAGAGTAAGATAATTTTATTTAATTGAAGAAAAAAAAACAATTAAACAATTAATGATGAAATGATAGTATCATGATAATCAAAACCTTTAACCTCATTTAAGACGGGTCAAGTCCATTCTGTCTTAAGTGAAAATTAGATAAAATTTTCCACACTTGAACATATTATGGAAATGGAGATGTCTATATTGGTCCATGGAGATTAGATCAGGGATGCTACTTAAGAATACTCTTAGACTTGAACTCAAGAATGAATTTTGAAAAACACACTTAGAGACCATTTTGAGACCTTATTTGCAAGCGTGTAGCAGCACTAATATATAGTCAATACATATCTTTCTCATAGTAAACTAAGCATCTAAGGCTAAAATTTGGATTTTCAAGCTTAAGTCTAAGAATGTTTTTAAGAATGGTTGGTGAATTCGACGCCTGACAGCACATACCATAACAAGACGTCTTATTCATTGGATCTAGACATTCCATATGACCATATATATATATATACATGAGCAAATTAAATTGACAAAATATGTATTAGAATTACAAAAACAAAAGTTGAGATTCAGACACATCCTTGATTGATTTTTTAAACTTTTTTTGTAATATTTCTCCGTTGTAAGCAGGTGTCCCTATATATAAGGCTGACCATGAACCAAAACAATAAATCTCATTGACAAGTTTATTTAAACAACAACGATCAAAAGCAGTAAACTTCATCATGTTTATAAGAAAATATTTTTTTCTTTATATCACATGCTTTCTTTTGGATAAGCAAACTATTTCCCTACGGTGAGTATTACATGTATTAAGGGATCCTTTTGTGTATTTAATGTACGTGCTTTTTAAACTGTATTTATTACTCGTTATACATAGCATACATGTACATCGAAATGACCAATATATTCTGATACGTAAAGCAAGCTATCAAAGTTTATAGTTATGATTCAATAATTTCAACATAAAAAAGAGTTTCATAATGGATTAATCCAACAAACACGCCCCAAACATCCTCCTCAATCCCACAAACACGATGAGTCATCACGTGACGTTTCATCACTAGTTGCTGTTAAAGTATGCACTGTATACTTATTTCAAAATATATACAGAACAAAACAGGTAACCCGCCACCAGACTTGTGACTTGACATTATCTACCCGCCTACTTGAAATTTGATGTTTTTTTCTCAAAAAGTATCAATATCCTTGAAATTTGGACTTGAATAAGAAAGAACAGTTAAGATAACAATGACAAGTATGTGACAATAAGTGACGTATATACATGACAAGTATGTGACAATAAGTGTCGTATTTACATGACAAGTATGTGACAATAATTGTCGTATATACATGACAAGTATGTGACAATAAGTGTCGTATATACATGACAAGTATGTGACAATAAGTGTCGTATACACATGACAAGTATGTGACAATAAGTGTCGTATATACATGACAAGTATGTGACAATAAGTGTCGTATATACATGACAAGTATGTGACAATAAGTGTCGTATATACATGACAAGTATGTGACAATAAGTGTCGTATATACATGACAAGTATGTGACAATAATATACATTTTAATAACGCTACTCCATATTTTGACGAGATATTAAAAATACAAAAGTGGCGGGTTAGCTGTATTCATTACAGATGATCTTATATTTTAAACTTTGCAAAATTACGAAGTAAATGAGAGTTCTCAAGAACGTCAAATTGTCCTGGTTTCCTTTATCATTCTCTTTAATTGAGATGTTGACTGAAATACCAGCTGCATTCACGGCCATTATGTCTCTTTTCACCTGACAACTCATCATCAAATCTCCCTTACCCATAGGAAACATCTCGAAACAAGTCTACCGTAATTAAACCGACGGACATATATAGATAATCATTTCTTAATGAACAGGGTAAAATTCCCGATTTCAGAAACAACACATTTGTGCAAATTTGTTACTGTCATATGAAATATTTGTTCACTGCTAGTATTACGTTATTTCATAAAACTAAAATACGCCGTAATCCTAAAAAGTTAATTTTGTCGAACATTTGTTGAATATAAATTTCAATATGCGCTTTGTTCTGCCTGTACATACTATGTTAACAAGTCATTTCTTTTTAATTGCTCAGAAGTTATGGTTGTCTCTTAATTCAATATTTTTTTATCACTTAGAAGAGTCTGAAATTACCATTTCTTAACTATATTAAGGTGTATGCTTCGGCAGAAAACATTGTGTTAATTTTGCTCTCTTTCCGCTTTTATCGGCAAATTACACGTTATTGCGTTGTTCAGAATCAATTTGTAATACGAGTGGGTGGCTCCTTTATGAATGTACGTCATATTGGTATTTATAATGATGATAAATAGAGACAAACTGAGACAAATATAGAAACACACGTTAAATTGCTTGTATGCGTTTTTTTGTCTTTATCAGAAAACGAGGAAAGTTCTTCAAGAGTAAAATAATTCGGTTGCACTAATGACTTGCTGCATGCGTACTTAAGCCAGTTCATATCAACTGTTACAAGAAGGAGCATTTACACCCGTCTTTTACAATGTAGGCATGTTCTAACAAGTGAAACATTGCAGCTTTGTTCGTTACCTAACATCTGTAAATGTTCTATGCACATTAACCCAATTAACATTAATATATTGTCTAGTTAGTGCTTTTAACATGGATTTGTATTATATTGTCTAGTTAGTGCTTTTAACATGGGTTTGTATTATATTGTCTAGTTAGTGCTTTTAACATGGGTTTGTATTATATTGTCGAGTAAGTGCTTTTAACATGGGTTTTAGTATATTTTCTAGTTAGTGCTTTCAACATGGGTTTTAGTATATTGTCTAGTTAGTGCTTTTAACATGGGTTTAATTTTTTTGTCTAGTTAGTGCTTTTAACATGGATTTAGTATATTGTCTAGTTAGTGCTTTTAACATGGGTTTTAGTATTTTGTCTAGTTAGTGCTTTTAATATGGCTTTGTATTATATTGTCGATATGTTGCTTTTAGAATTGGTTTGTATTATGTTGTCGAGTAAGTGCTTAAAACATGGGTTTTTATTATATTGTCGAGTAAGTGCTTTCAACATTGGTTTGTATTATACTGTCGAGTTAGTGATTTTAACCTGGGTTTGTATCATATTGTCGAGTTAGTGCTTTTAACATGGTTTGTATTATATTGTCGAGTTAGTGCTTTTAGAATAGGTTTGAAGAATATTTTCTAGTTAGTGCCTTTGACATGAGGATTTAGTATATTGTCTAGTTTGTGTGTTTAACATTGGTTTGTAGCTTATTGTTTTGTCAGTGCTTTTAACATGGGTTTGTAATATATTGTCGAGTTATTGATTTTAACATTGGTTTTTAACATTTTGTCGAGTTAGTTATTTTACCATTGGTTTGTATTATATTGTCGAGGACGTGATTTTAAGATAGGTTTGTAGCATAGTGTCTTGTTAGTGCTTTTAACATGGGTTTGTAGTAAAATGTCTAGCTAGTGCCTTTAGCATTGATTTGTATTAATTAGTCTAGCTGGTTCTTTTAGCATTGGTTTGTAGTATATTGTCAAGGTAGTGCTTTTAATATGGGTTTGTAGTATAATTTCTAGATAGAGCTTTTAACATAGGTTTGTAGAATGTTGTCTAGTAAGTGCTTTTAACATGGGTTTGTATTATATTGCCTAATGCAAATCAACATTAATTTTATATACTATTAAGTACACAAAGGAATATAAGGCAATATTTGTAGCCGTATATCAACTTTTAACCATAGAGATCAATGTCGGTAACACATTGTCGACATAAAAGTATGTTTAATGTTGACAGTACGACGGCGGCAATGTTTTATATCTGGTAATGACACAGCTACATTGATACGACAATGTTTGTGACACAACGTTAACAAGTGAACTATAATTAATACTTAAATATTACACTATTAATGTTGGTAGCAATTTTCAGTCGACTTAACATACATGACCAATGTTACCACTACGCCGACGAAGACTATATATCAACGATGACTACACCAAGTGGACATAAGAATATAAAACGAGGCAGACGACACAACGCAGAAAAATGTTGATACGGATTTATTCTTTCTCATATTCAGAAATCGTCTGCAATAAAAACAAGTCGTTTGAATAGTTCACTCTTCTTAAAAAAAGAATACAATATTTATGTAAACACGGATCTCTAAACATGCAAAACAGACGCTCACGAACGCAAATAGCATCATGGTATCTATTTTGAGCCGCTTTTGTTTATAAAAAACACATGTAAATAAATCTTCCGTTAAGAGATGCGATAACACGCGAGCATATATGGATTCCTGTTGCAGCCATTAGTCTGTATAAGTGTTTATTGAGATACTCATGGGATAGTATCGTCGTCACTACCTCGTGCAAAGATACACTAAATTAAACAACGTTTCATAAATATGTATACGTCAATACAATGGCACAAATAAAAGACATGCAGTACATGTAGTAAAGAAAACATTTCACTGGAACTTAATATTTTCTTGCAGCCTCAACACAACATTTATATGTCACAATACATTCATAATTGAATTGTATGATATTAATTTATAATAGTACATACAGAAGTTTATATTTCTTAAATCCAGGGGCTGTGAGTACCAATTCGCACCCGGTCACAGTGTCTGTAATTACTGTCAGGGAAGGAGTGATTTAGGACTACTGTTAGTTACAGCTTCACTTCGATAGATCCTAGTTTTGTGACAATTTGTGACAATTATTGGTCGATAGTGGTATTATCACCATGGATGACTGTGAGTATTTTAGTATTTTTTGAAATTCGAGGGAGTCTTAATACTTTATGACTCAAAAGGTGCAATTCAGATATTTGAGTATTTTGATTTTTTATTTGTCACGGCTTGTGACGACGGAGGCATGCCGATCATCAATTCTGTGTCACGGATAAGTGTCGATATTGCAGAAGAGTACAGCTCTGAGCAAAGGATGTCATGAACTCTTTGTGAATGTTACAGAGGATGTTTTTGACATTCCATAGCAGTTAATCTAAAGAGAAGGATTCTATACTGGATCATTCCAATTCAACAACTGCAGTAACACATATACCCAGGGCTTACAATATAGATAACAGTAATTATAAACAGTTGTATGAACTTGTAACTAGAATAGAAAGAAATTAAAAGAAACATTGAAAAGAAAGTTGAGTTTGAATCTCACACGGAATTTAAAATTTAAATTTAAATTATAACATCGGTTTCCTCTTTCCCGTAAAAACATGAAGTTTGTTACGACGCTTAATTTAAGTTTGTACGAATGAAATAATAAAAAAGAATACCCCATTCACAGTATATCTAAATAAATATTCTTTACACTAGGCACAGAAAATCACTGTGTGAAAGGTGAAACCTAATTTTGTTTCTGTTTTAGATACTTTATCTTTTGTTACATGACTGACACAATATTTTGTTGAAATATATCAAGTGTTAGTATGTAAAACATGATTCATAACTAACACCCCTTTGTTGTCTTTTCTTAAATAATGAAAAACAGTGTAGTTTAAAAATAGTCGTATCAAAAAACCCACCAACCATCGTGACCTATATTTTTTCTAGTGTTTTAAACTTGTACTTGTGTGCATTTATAAAAAAAATCGCTAGAAGTAACTTGAAGGAATGTCTTTTTCTAGTGTTTATAAAAAATCTCCGCGCTAGAAGTAACTCGAAGAAATGACTTTTTCTGGTGTTTAGACTCGTCTTACTTCAAAGTACTTTAGTGCATTTATATTATAAAAAGAATCTCCGCGCTAGACATAACTCGAAGAAATGACTTTTTCTAGTGTTTATAAAAAATCTCCGCGCTAGAGGTAACCCGAAGAAAAGTTTTTTCTAGTGTTTCATACTTGTTTTACTTCAAAGTACTTGTGTGCACGCTTGAGGTAACTCGAAGAAATGTCTTAAACAGTACGCTACACCTTCTAATCTCCGGTACTAATGATGGAATATTTGCACTGTTCATATGCGCATGTTCTATTCTTACTCTTCTTACATTTGAACACTGTTTTTGAACATGTTGCATTTCCATTTATACCTTAAGAAACATTTAAAGACACCTGTAGTTCACCATTACACCACAATCTCATTCGTTACACTCATTCACCTCTGCAACAGGCTCAAAGTCAGTTTTTTTTATGAAACTTAGTAGGTACAGTTTATGCAGTTGTTAGCATATTTTGAAACCAGACGACAAAACTAGAAACAAATCATCACTATTTTACATGAGAACCAACAAATCAGCTTTTACACGAATAAACTATTTTCTTGATTTTTTTTACGCAGTGCAATTTCCCGATTAATGCGGTAATGTAAACAAAAAATGGAAGATATCAACATGATTGTCCACTGTTGTGATGAAAATATTGTTCTAAGGGATAAACAGAGTGATGCCCTGTTATATTTGGCTAGCAGAAAGGGAGATTTAATTGTCAGTTTCTGTTGAATACGGAAAGAACATGATCGTACAAGGCTACATACAAAACAGTTGACGAGCGTTGTTTTCAATTGCACGGACGCCATTTTGAAATGGCAGTGATCATGTGACTAAATAAACATTTATTGAAAGATCTAGTTCACCATACACCGAGGAACCTTTTACAAAGATATGCCAATTGCAACTTGTATCAATACTGTCGTCTAGTGGATCACTTGGCAGAGCACTGGACCCAAAATAAGAGCTGGGCCGTGGTTTCGATCCTCCACCACTGCCATGTGTGGTGCCCTCGGCAGGACACTTTATTTCGTTATAATGTGTAATAATGTCGTAATCAGCGAGGTAAAATAAATACGTTAAAAATGTATCTGTTACTCTGCAAAGGAAAATCCTTGATCTTTAAAACAACTTCGACACGAAGCTGTGACCAATAATACTATTTCTAAACGATAGTATACAGTTCTTATGTAACAGTTAGTTTAAACATATTTTATTCACAAATAGTATACAATTACATTGAAAATATCACATATCAGTTAACACATGTGTATATAATTATGAAAAGGGATTCTGTGAATGTAAGTATAAGGATCTATAGATGTTCTTACATTAAATATTATAGATGTATATATATATATATATATATATCTTAATAGAATATGTGAAGAAACTTTGCATATTGTAACGAACAGAGAGAGAGAGAGAGAGAGAGAGAGAGAGAGAGAGAGAGAGAGATGGGTGAAATTTTGCTGTTCGTCTCAACAGGAATAGGAATAGCCATTGGGGGACTAAATGGTATGGCCAATTATGTACAGATATCGAAAATAAGTTCAGATAAATGTTAGTTTGAATTCAGATTTGAAAGGATTTTAAAATATGTTAAGTGGTTTATGAGCTACTTGAATTTTTTTGATGCTATTATATAGTCTTGTACTGTTAGAAATAAGCTTGTATTGATTTCAATGGATAACAAGGGATCTCCAAACAAAAGTGTATTTACAGTTGGTTGTATGTTTTATTCTTGTATTTTTTTGTAACATAATGCCTCTCTGCTCCGTATACAAAGACCAAATGAAAAGGTAATGATGTGTGTTTTCTATTAATCCACATGTACAATGAGGGCTGTTCATTAAGTTTTTAGTGTATAGAAGATAATCAAGAGGACTACAGTACGTTCTAAGGCGAGTGTGTTGGACCTGTGATAATCTCTTCTCTGCATAATAGTGTTTTGGAGTAATCGGTCGGTTGCTATTGAGTTTATTCTTAAAAACTGTAATTGATTCTGAGCTTTTTATTTCTATTGTTAGTTCGTTCCAGTCCCTTGTTGTCGAGGAAAGAAAAGCTTTGTAAAAAAGCTGGGTATAACATGGAATTGTACGGTTGTCATTTGAATTTCGCAGGTTGTACGTAACTGTTTTACCGATGTTTGCATGGACTAGAGCAGTAAGAGAAGGGGAAGAACAAGAGCAAGGTTGTGAGTCATTTTATAAAATGAGGACAATTTATGTTTTTACGTCTATGTTTGAACCATTTCCAGCCAATTTCCTTATAAAGTTTTTGAATTGAGATTAGTTTAGTAGTTCCAGTTGCTTTTCTAGCTGCTTCTGTTTAAATGGATTCTAGTTCTTGTTCTTCGTATTTGGTACAGTTATCAAAGACTATATACCCAAGATGGGTCTAATGAATTTTAGATACATAATTTCTAAAGATTTTCGATCTAATTGAAACTTAAATTTTCTCATAATATTAATTTTCTTCCAAGCCCTTTCTTTAATACTATAAAAGTGTTTGTGCCATGTTCCATTTGAAGATAAAGTTAGACCTCAATGTTTATGAGTGTTTACTTCGTTGATTGGTACATTATTCATTATTAGGTTAGGGTGAACAGGTTTGTTAATTTTCCTCGAAATAACCATTGATTCGGTTGAACTAGCCATGTGTTTGCCCGGTGGTAAATAGTGGCTAAGTTACGATTGATCATTGTAGCAGCATTTTCGGGTGTATCTACAATAATATATAAACTAGTATCATCTGCAAACAATTTATATTGACAGTTTATTTGGGAGACAATGCCATTAATGTAGATTAAAAATAAAAGAGGCCCGAGCGTTGATCCTTGCGGAACTCCAGCCTCAACTGAGGTAGTGTCTGGTATATGGCCAGGAATAGCAACACGTTGTTTTCTGTTTTTGGAGATAATTTGTAATCCAATCTAATAGAGGACCCGTTATTCCATCTGACTTTGATTTTAAGAACAAGTCCTCTATGCCAGACCCTATCGAAGGCTTTTGATATATCACAAAACACAGCACGTACTACCTTTCCTTCGTCTTGGGCTTGGCAAAAAGTTTTGTATATGTCTGCAAGTTGATTAGTAGGAAAGTCATTGGGAACAAAGCCAGATTTGAGGGGTGTTATAATTTTATTATGGTTACAAAAATTAAATAAAATTAATGTTTATGTACTATTCTTTTAATTAGTTTGTCGATTAGTTGACAACAATGATATGGGTCGATAGTTCGAAGTATCGGATGGGTCATATTTTTTAAAATAGCACAAACATGGGCCAACTTCCAATCGGAAGGGACTTCGCTTATTTCAAGCGAACGATTAAAAAAGTTTGTCAATGGAACTGTTAATTCAGGTGATAGTTCTTTAAGAATTCTATTATTTATCATATCAGGTCCTGCCGCTTTGCCAAGCTTTAGCTGTTGTAGAGCTGTTCTTACTTCTGCTTGTGAAATTACGATAACACTTAATGTTAGTGTATTTGGTTCTATCAATATATCTGGCAGGACTATATTTTTGTCATTAAGTTGTGTTTGTGAAGTGAAATGATTATTTTAAAGATTAGCTTTTTCAAGACCGTCTGTATATATAGTGTTATTATGTTTAAGTGGGGGTGTGCTAGATGAAGTGCTATTTGGCTTAATAAAGGATTTTAGGAGTTTCCACCAGTCAGAGGTTGAAAAAGAACTAGACTTTAACTTTTAAGATAAATTGTTTAATTGTTTCTGCTTGGATTTGCGTATTATTGTTATTGTTTCGTTTCGAAGTTTTTTTTATAATTTGACCAATTCTCAAGTGTGTTGGAGATTTTAGCTTTGTCATATAGTTGTTTACGTTTTCGCATAAGTTTACGTACTTCAGAATTCATCCAAGGGGGGTCAGTTGGGCGAATTGTTACAATTTTTCTTGGAATTGAGCTTTCAGCAAGTTTAATTATTGTGTTTGATATATTTTTTGCATATGGGTCAATGTCATTGTCATAGTGGGAGTTCCAGTCGGTGTTACGCGCTTCTTGTCTTAAACGGTCATAGTCGCCCTGATTATACATCCAAATAGTACGTTTGGAGCAATTTGGTAATGGTTTGCTCAAATATATATGGCAGAAGATGGGACAGTGATATCTCATGTTTTAATCAAGAAAAGGTTCGCCAACACCGCTAACAGCAATTGTGGTGAGTTTAAATACAAACAACAAGTCAATAATAGATGAAGAATATTCTGTAAAATGGGTGGGTTCTGCAATTGTTTGCAATTGGTCAAATCTCTGCATTAAATTAATTAGTTTTCTATTAGTATTTTGTTTAAGAACATCAAGGTTGAAATCTCCCATTATAATAATATCTTGTATTCCTGTAACCACAGCGAGCCCTACAGACTCTTCAATTGTATTTA
The DNA here is from genome assembly GCA_029582155.1 of Panopea generosa. Lineage (NCBI taxonomy): Eukaryota > Metazoa > Mollusca > Bivalvia > Adapedonta > Hiatellidae > Panopea > Panopea generosa. The sequence continues at coordinate 64,533,279 of CM055895.1, read as the reverse complement.
ATGTAGTTTCAGGAGAATTTGGAGGTCTGAAGAACGTACCATAAAGCATCTTTTTATTAGTAATGTAGACATCTATACATAAGCATTCGATATTATTGGGTTCAAGTTCAGTTCTTTTTATTGCGTGTAATTTATCGCTTACGTATACAATAATACCACCATGAGCGTCTAATGGTCTGTCTTTACGAAATGGGACTAAATAATTGTCAAAGAATATATCATCGTTTGACATATTGTCTGTTAACCAGGTCTCGGTAAATGGTAATATATTAAAGTTGAATAATTCTGTATAAAGTAAATCTTTTTTTAGCAGAAAACTCTGGACATTGTAGTGAACTATTGAAATATTATGTTGATGAGACGTGTTTTCGTTATTGACTGGTGAATTAAGTGTATGGATTGGGCCTGGATTGGATTCAATATCCCTATGTTGTATTATGATTATAGCTAACCAAGACAAAATTTGTGAGGGACTTAAGTCCCTTTGTCTTTGATTGAGAAAGGGCGAATGTTCCTATTCTCGCCTTGTA
>CM055895.1:64422749-64530249 GCA_029582155.1 Panopea generosa | reverse complement strand
TCTATTAAATAGCCATTTGTCTTAAGCAGCCGAATGACTATATTCCATTTTTATGGTTACAGAGTAAATTCAGCTTTATTAAGCAACTACTTGTCTTAAAGGGCCAATTTTGCTCCTGCCCTTGACTGGTTGCTTCTGACGGGCTTGACTCAATCGGAACATCGCTCGGCCATTTCCCTAAACGTTCGAAATAACAAAATATTAATAATAAATCGTTATTCCGAACGTTTACGGGAATGGTTGAGTAATGTTCCGATTGGGGCTTGACTATTAAGGACTAAAACGTTTTAATTTCTCATTAATAATCGGTTTTGAACCTTAAAAATATTTATGAATATTAAATGAAACTAAATCATGAAAAAAGCTTTAATCTTGCACCTGATCATGAAAATAAACGGCTATCTGCACTTAAATCTGCAGTTGTTACAGGCGTCAGCTCAGTGAAACTGTGATCAATTATCAACCTAAATCACTCTTCGTTGTGACAGAGTCCCCTGACCGCGGTGATGGTTGATATACGACATTGCGTCACTTCGTCATTTGTCTCGCACCGCTAGTTGAAGTGGGGAAGATATCAGTTACTTGTGAAGATGGGTGTGTTCGAGTACTAGTTAACCTTCTAGGATCCTAGAAAAAAGTGTTTAGGTTAATTGATCGTCTGTTATTCCGGGATGGCATAAAAATGACACCACTTATTCAAAGCAACATCAAACAAACGGATTGTGTGTTTATGATCACTGTACAATGGACGATTGGATACAACTAATATCTAAAAGCAAAAGAAACAGAAAACGTTTGACTGATGCATGCAATTGCAGACATTTCACGAAGCCATTTTCCACCAGAGAATAACAATTTGATATCAATATATAATAGTTTTATGTTTGTTTAACACCAATGGGACACAGCAGCATATTAGTATTACGGACTTCTGATAAATAAATTGTTTTAAAGAGTAAAATACTATTAAATACGTGACATATTTATTTTCAGGATCGTTGCTTAATCCTAATTTCACTTTAAACTCTGAAAAGGTCTAGTATTAGTTTTAATACCTTAACGTGATAGCATCGGCATAGCACCTATAAATAACACATCATTCATGGAGCTATCTATTATTCTAAAAGAACATTTGATTAATTCTTTTGACTAATATTTAGCTAATATTCCAGATGTATTTTACAAAACTATTTGTTTTTGCTTTTATTTTAAATCAGGACAAAACGTCGAGAGAACATTAATGCGTCATTTCGCTCATCAATAAACTGTTGCAACGATTAATGATATTTTAACATGCTACTAATGAGGCGCTTGTAGCTGTTTTGCTGGCGACGACTGAAACACACGACACAGTACAGTATATCAGGGCTAGGACCAGCTTTATGTACCCATAGACTTCAAATACGGCTTTTATGTGTAGCACATTTAACTTTAACCTCGTGCCTTTTTTCCATACAGTCTCTGTTGTAAGCGGAGAGCAACAGAATTGATATTTCCACTTGGAATTAAATAACCTATTTTCATTTGTTACCTTAATTCAGTGAACGTCGATATGAACAATATCTAACACAGTTGAAGTTATTCAATGAAACAAGAGCAAGATGGCAGTACAGAATGGTATGGCCGTCAGTGAATGTTGACCCACTTCCACAATCAATGAAATGACTCCAGGAACGAGAACGTAAATCAACATCTAAACCAGCATAGCGAACAAGTAACAGAACTCCTAAAATACACCTACTCAATGAATAATTAACTATATGTTATTGTTATAAACATGCATTGCTCACAAGCATAGGTTTATTTGTACTTCTGCCACTCACTCACTCACTCACTCACTCACTCACTCACTCACCCACCCACCCACCCACCCACCCACCCACCCACCCACTCACTCACTCTCTCTCTCTCTCTCTCTCTCTCTCTCTCTCTCTCTCTCTCTCACTCACTCACTCACTCTCTCTTTCTATCTCTCTCACTCACTCTCTCACTCACTCACTCACTCACTCACTCACTCACTCACTCACTCACTCACTCACTCACTCACTCACTCACTCACTCACTCACTCACTCTCTCTCTCTCTCTCTCTCTCTCACTCACTAACTCACTCACTCACTCACTCACTCACTCATTCACTCTCTCTCTCTCTCTCTCTCTCTCTCTCTCTCACTCACTCACTCACTCACTCACTCACTCACTCACTCTCTCTCTCTCTCTCACTCACTCACTCACTCACTCTCAATCTCTCTCACACTCACTCACTCACTCACTCACTCACTCACTCACTCACTCACTCACTCACTCACTTTATTCAAAACTGTATATTGAGTCACCGATGAATCCGTATTCATACAATATTATTTTCTGATGAGCATCAATGTTTTAACTGCATTATAACCTTTTATCATTCGTTTCATAAATACCGTCATTAATTCAGTTGCAGCTCATTTGTTTATTCGAATGCTTTCATTGATTGATCAATAATTAATTTTTCAATTCAATAAAGCGAGCTGTTATTCGTCTAAAATATACATAATTCAATATATTATATCAATTGTTGAAATTTGAACCTTGCGTTTCCCATTTTGTTGCTTATACATGACACTTTATTAATTCCATGCAAATTGTGAGCACATGTAGTTCTGATATTATTCCACACTTGACATTTGTCTAAGGAAATCAAATAATGGAGTCGACATCGTCGCTAACATTACTGAGAAAAAAAACGTAGGAGGATTTGCTATTATCTCGGGATCTGGAGAGATTTTTTACCTAATTAAGTTATCGGGAACCTTTGAATTTATGATGATGACTTGCGTTAGTTTTAGAATGAAGACAAATGTGGATTTGTTGCTTTGCAGTTTTATTTATAATGTAACACTGGTTAATTAGACACGATGTGAACGAAACCTACCAGCATGGATAAAATTATGTACAAGAAAGCCAACACGCACGTACGCACGCTTTCGGATTATAATTTTCATTCTTTAATATACATACATCTACGTATAGATATATACAGACGCACTGACATATATATGGCTATCTTGGAAGCAAAAAACGTAAACTGAATTCACTTTAAAACATCGCTCTTCTGGTCACCATTAATAATGGAGTAGACTTATTTGAGGTTATAGCTGATTACGTAGCTTGCCCTTCATGACTCGACAGCGTGGAGTTATAAATCATTCCCATCTTTAACCCACACATAGTGGCTTTAGTAGGCGAGCCCGTTATTCCGATAAGGCAACTCGTAATTGATTCTCCTAAACGCAATCAGCGTCTATGTATTATACATGCTTGTTTAGCTTTTCCTGTTGCGACACCAACCTACAAATCAAGTTGATACTATAATATTTTCATTCCTTTCATTGATAATATCAAATTAAATGTTAAAATGTGCTAATGATAACCTGCCTAGTTTAGTTATAAATATATTTTACAAATGTTAAGCACCTAGCGTGGCACGGAAAATGCTTCCAAACAAAGAAATAACTCGAGTTACAAAGGAACCTGTTTCCGGTACCATTTCTGATAATATGAAAACGAAGCTTGTTTTCTGACCGCACTATTCAGACTCGTAGTGATAACCAACAGCAATCTCCGGTTTGTGTGTGTACTAATCGTCGTTTATGGAGCGTAATGGCCGTATAGCATGTAAATTGCAAATTGGATATGTTGTTGGTATTCTAAACTCTCCACCCTTCACGTAATGAAACTTGCCGAAAATCTGGATTAGCATGTCTGAAAATTATTCCATGTAGAAGTGTTATTGGATTATATTGATAAGCTATTTTATGGTCCTCTGCGGCCGAGTTGTCCAAATCACTGTCGTCTAATGACACTTCACCTATCACCGTTGAGATATTGCTGGAAGTCAGGTTCTGTCTGCACATCGCCTCGCTGAAGTGAATAGTTGCACCAAGCCATATCAAAATCCTTCAATCGATTTAAAAAATTATGAGCGGGCAGGAAACGAGCGGCCGGATGGACGGACAAAAGGACAGACAAACAGACGGCGGACGGAGACCATTCCTTTATTCCATTTCCGCTATGCATCGTACTGTGACAAGCATTGTTGAAAGCGATACAACATTATACAGTTTCAACTAGAAAATTCCCCTACTTTACAAAAAGTTTGAATATATAATGTTCGATTTTGAAATGCAAATATAGTATTGCATGCTAATGAGTATTAATATCCTGTGTTGCGATTCCTTCTTTACTAAATCTTTAAATCTTAACGGTCTCATATTGCACACTGTAAAGTTCAAATGAAGTAAATTCAATTAACTGAAAGTTCCTAGAGACATTTTAAATTGCATATTTTGCATGTCGAGGCTGTTCTTAAAATGTTCTTATACATTAAAAGAGCAAAAACAAAACAATAAAGAGAGCATGTTTTGAATCAATACATAAAATCACCACGCATTCTGTTTAACTTTAATATTATTTTATGTGCTCCAAAATTAGGTTCAACGATTGTGCCACTATAATTGTGCATTGGAGAAAACACAGCGCACAGTGCTATAGCTAGTGCATAATTCACTTTTCTTGGAACTCGAACGCAAACTTCAAAGGTGACTTCAGAAAGAGATTGCTCTTCCGAGTATATTCAGCATATTTCGGCCTAGACCAGTTTTTAATATATGAACACCTCTAATTATAGTATTAACAACGGGTTGTGAGCAATGTTTTGCAAATGCTGCTCAGTTATGAATTCATTTAATGACCTTATGGTTTTATATGGACATATTTATTTGTGAAGTATGTCTCAACCGGGTTTTTTTGGGAAAACATAATTTAAGTTTGGATTTCTATTTCTGTACGTCCGACCGTCATAAATCGTGTCCGTTCCATACCTTTTGAAGGCATGAAGGGAATTTTAATTAACTTAAAATTGCCATATTGAGATGATGTATCGATTTATCACAAGGTCAAACTGAGAGAGGTTAAATGTCAAACAGGAAATAGTTTGTGCCCGGTTTGGGTACTTTTAAATATTTTAGTGAAAACGTTTGCCATATTAATTAAACATGCAGTGCGCAACTTCATGCCATATCGGTTCAATTGAACGGTTGTACTGGGATGGATGTCAAGGGTCATATTGGCGTTTCGTATCCGCACAATATACGTAGTTTTAACCACTAGAATGCTGTTTAACTAACAAATGTTGACCATTTAAAGACGATGCGTAGAGCACAGCTTCCAGTCTTGACAGTTTAAGGTCACGGTCCTATTGTGAGACCAAAGGTCAAATCGGAAAAATTCGTACCCACTCCGGTCAAGGTCCTATTGTGAGACCAAAGGTCAAATCGAAAGAATTTTGTACCCGCTCCATATCGTTTAAACCGCTTTAGGGATTTTCCAAATACATGTAATTTGCAATAATGTGATCTGCAGAGTTGCTTTTATTAAATCAGTTCATGAGGTAAATGGCACATGCAACACGCCGCACGACCCAAAATATACCAGGTTATGCGGTATTCTAGTAGCAACACTGAACAAACTCAGGGATTCCAAACAATAAAAAATAATATACATTCTCTAGCTTAATACTTCATTTACAAGAGCGGTTTACATCGACTTGTGATCGCAACGGTGGTCTAGGGCCCTCGCATGAGGATGGTCCTGGGTTCGATCCTTGTCTGATCAAACCAAAGATTTAAGAAATGACACTAGATGCTTCCTCACTTGGAGTTCAGAATTTAGAGGATAGTTCTAGGTCTGGCCGGTATGTGTCAGTATAATGTGACTGGATAGGGTATCATATCGTGTGTCTGCGGCATGATCCTACAGCGTGCCAGCGCTTAGAATAATGTATTAGGCAGACACCGTCACGATATAACTTAAAAAATGACGACAACGACGACGACAACGACGACAGCGACAACAGCAACAACGACAACGACAACGACAACGACAACCATAACAACAACATCAGCATCATAAGCAGCAGCAGTAGCAGTAGCAGCAGCAACAACAACAATTACACCATCGACTTGTCAACAAGTATGGCAGTTATCCCTTAATGTCTTTATTTAACTCATTACTGTGCTGCAGCATTCAAAACCATACAAATTAAATTAAAGTAAGATATATAGGCGTCATAAAATCTAATTTACAAAATTTGTCAATCGAGTTTCAAATTGGATTTCGTTCAGTGGAGACATTCTTTATTTTTTTACATGTAAGAAACTATGCTGAAAGTAGTACAGGTAAAAGGTATAAGGTATAGTATGTAATTATGTATTAAACAAGTTTTTGTGATCAAGGATAAAACATTACCATGACCAAGCCCAAGCCATCCAGCATAAGCAATATATACAAATACAATAGGATGGCCGAGCCCAAGGCATCCGCTCTACGCAATGTATACAATAACACAACTATGACCAAGCCATCCAGCTTACGCAATGTAAGCAAATACAATAAAATGGCCAAGCCCAAGGCACCCACTCTACGCAATGTATACAATTACACAACTATGACCAAGCCTAATGCATCCGGTCTACACCATGTATACAATTACACAACTATGACCAGGCCAGGGGCATCCAGCCTGAACAATGCATACAATTAAACAACTATGACCAGGCCAAAGGCATCCAGCCTACACAATACGTACAGCTACACAACTATGACCAAGCCTAATGCATCCAGCCTACAAAATGTACACAATCAGGCCAGGGGCACCCAGCCTGAACAATGCATACAATTACACTACTATGACCATGACAAAGGCATCCAGCCTACACAATGCATACAATGACACAACTATGACCAAGCTTAATGCATCCAGCCTACAAAATGTATACAATTACACTACTATGACCAGGCCAGGGGCACCCAGCCTGAACAATGTATACAATTACACTACTATGACCAAGACAAAGGCATCAAGCCTAAACAATGTATACAAATACACAACTATAACCAAGTCAAGGGCATCCAGCCTACACAATGTATACAAAAACACAACTATGACGAAGCCCAAGGCATCAAGTCTAAACAATGTAAACAAAAACACAACTATGACGTAGCCCAAGGCATCCAGTCTAAACAATGTATACAAAAACACAACTGTGACGTAGCCCAAGGCATCCAGTCTAAACAATGTATACAAAAACACAACTGTGACGAAGCCAAAGGCATCCAGTCTAAACAATTTATACAAAAACACGACTATGACAAAGCCCAAGGCATCAAGTCTGAACAATGTATACAAAAACACAACTATGACGTAGCCCAAGGCATCCAGTCTAAACAATGTATACAAAAACACAACTATGAAGAAGCCGGGGGCATCCAGTCTAAACAATGTATACAAAACACAACTATGACCAAGCCCGAGGCATCCAGTCTAAACAATGTATACAAAAAACACAACTATGACGTAGCCCGAGGCATCCAGTCTAAACAATGTATACAAAAACACAACTATGACCAAGCCCGAGGCATGCAACCTACACAATGTATGAAAGTACACTACTATGACCAAACCCAAAGCACCCATCATACACAATGCATACAATTACACAACTATGCCCTAGCTCACGGCATCCAGCCTAAACAATGTATGCAAATACACAACTATGACCAACCCCAAGGTAACCAGCCTTCACATTGTATACAGTTACACAACTATAATCAAGCCCAAGGCATCGAATCTTAATAATGTAAACAATTACACAACTATGACCAACCCAAACGCATCCAGTCTACACACTGTATATAATTACACAACCATACCAAAGCCCAAGGCATCCACTCTACGCAATGTATACAATTACATAACTATGACCAAGCCCAAGGTATCCACCATACACAATGTATACAATTACACAGCTATGACAAATGTATACAAATATTGGCTTGTAAAGTTGGCATTCAAACGTCAATTATGTACATTGTATGTAAAAAATCAAAAATAAAATGTAACTAGCTTTGGGAAGGTTGAAATATGAACAGCATTGACGTTTATTTCTAAGTTAGATTTTCAGAAGCAGTGAGTTATTTATTAGATTTATGTAGCCTACACATTTGACTGAACACGATCGTAAAACAAAAGATAAAATATGTAAACATAAGCATTCTAAACCTTGTGTTGTTGAAGAATCAGACACACAGAATAATTTTAACAAAAAAAACCGTTAATTTAAAAGTGACAACCGCCGTTATTGCCTAATTGACAAACCAATTTAAATATTTGATCACATTCACAAATTGAATTCACATTCGCAAATTTGGTGCGACATATAAATATCTCATCCACGGATTTAATCAAATGCAGATGTATAATGTTAGTTGCAGAATTAAGTTTTGTATGATTACATTTGGTGTTTATTTTTGTTGTTGTTGTTGTTGTTGTTGGTGGTGTTGTTGTGTTTATATCGGCATGTAAATACTGTATTTATTATTTGATAATATGGTTTGTCAAATTGTATATATTATGGCATTTAAAAAGGTATATGATTATGCTTTCCTTTACTATTAGAAGAAAATAGAATATCTTAGATCTTACAAGCTTTTTTAACGAGTTTTAAAAAGACAACAGAGAAAATCCTTGTATCATACCATTAACATATAGAAAGAAAATTATAAAATTCCACAAAAATCTGCATGTGAAACTTTTAGAATATCATTTACACGTGGAACTGTTCTTAGATAACATTGCAGTAGTGGTTTAACCTACATGTATACTGAAAGGATAAAACACCGGTTGAAGGTCAGAGCAACATTACCAAACTATTGTACGCGATATTTACAGTTTTGATGTATCCATGTAAAGATATGTAATTCATGATTTTATCAATATGGTCATTATAGCTAATAAAATCATAAATGAAATACTTTGACATACATATTCCAAAAGACTGTGAATATCACTTATAATAGTTTATAATGTGGCTCTGTATTTGTATATTTGTCGGCAATGAAAGCGTTTAAATGTAGTACAATAGTATCAAACAAACATGTAATTTACGTAAATAACACATTATAGTGGGAGGTTTATCCGTTGTTTTGAAGTCTGACACGTTGTTCACAATTACTAGGGAAATGAGCTGACATATATCACGGCAAATACATGATTATTTTGTATGTACGGTACAATGCGTTGGAGGATCAATAGGATAGTTGGATTATAGTTAATGCTCTCCTGGGGCATATGTATTTATCAGATCTATTGTATTTGATCGTGGGTATTCAATCAAATGTCACAGAACATTATTTTTGTCATGAATGCTCTTTCTGATTCAGTATTTTCTAATTTAAAACTGTGCGACTTAATTTAAAACTGTACTTTATTGTTTAAAACTGTACGATATAATTTAAACTGTACGATATAATTTAAAATTGTACAATATAATTTAAAACTGTATGATATAATTAAAAAGTATACGATATAACTGAAACACTAGTAATCTTACCAACGTGATCTTATTGCAACATGGTTGCATTTTATGACAATTATTCTAAATATATATGTATTAGTGTTCTGAGAATTCCATATATACATATGCATGCATCCATAATCAAATTAAGAACAAGTTTTGTACGATAAATAAAGACACGTGACTGAGTCTCTAGCACAGTGTCCTGCAAATACTTTCCTATTAAGTTTAAGAGTGTGAAAATATACAATTCATGCAACGGAAATATATGTTTGTGTATGTGATTTTAAGGACTGAAATATAGGTTAGCATTTGGCGATATCGATTGATGCAAATTTGATGTATATGTAAAATATAATACTCTATGATGGACTAGAATGACCAATTACTTTCCTTTTTTTAAATAGTTGATGTCAAATAGGCTTGTTTAAGATTGTATATCATTCCTATTTCTTCTTTTAAGATTAGCTCAGGTTTATATTACGTACAAGTATATTAAGTTGGTATGGCTGGAAAAACATAGGTTATCCTTACTATATATATTTTAGATATTTGTATTATCAAACCATTCCTTTGTTATGATTAAATCGGAGTTGGTCTTTGAAGTGACTGAGTTTATCTTTGTATATGTTTGAAGTAATTAATTAACTTTTCCTTTCGTTACTTTAGACCAAAGCTCATAAGAGCCAGTTTTATTGATTTTGATTAAGCAGTACAAGTCAGTCACTTCAACCCCGTTCCTTCAACCTTCGGCGTTAGACAAATCGGCGAGGTGCTCCGATTTATTTTGATGTATGAATATAGATAATTGAAAAGTAGAAGCAGCTACATTGATATGGCGACAATCCTTAATCAATTCAGCGTTGTTTTTAATTTTGGTTCTTTGATGAAATGGAACTCTTTTCTTTTTCTTTTAGAATAATAGTATCTGTCCCCTTTCTTGACTGTGTTCACTGATTCAAAGGCATCCCTATATCAGATATATTTATGCATTATTCAACATAATAAAGAAGGGGTAAGGAAAATATTTGCTGTATCAGCAGGGAATGTGTATGTTGCAACAACACAAAAGCTGATGGCATCATTGTCAAACTTTGTGCCTTGTATTAAACGCGAGTCTTAACAATTTTGTAAGCGTTGATAAACTGTTTATCATGTCAAATATAAATTAATAATCATAAATATGTTCAAACAATTTCCATAGAAACTAGAGCCCTATATTTGTTTTGTTTTGATTTCATCAATCCCATTTAGGAAACTTTTCAGGCGCATTTAACCCAGGTGTACACAAGTTTGTTTGTAAGCTGGACTGAACTAAGTTGATGCTTTTGTAAATGAAAATAAATTAAACATGCAAATAATGACAGGAAAAATAGAATACCTTGTCAATGCCTGATAGTCTAAAATTTAACAGGTTCGACTCGATAAAAAATTATGCACTCGCCTTTTCTCTACATCACCTGAAATTATTGAGACTTTCAGGCACTCACAAGGTATTCTCTATTTATTACATGAAACATAAAACAGAGGAATAAAAACAACAACACCACAACGATTGTTTATAAGAAAAAAAAACAGTGAATAGTGATAAACAAGTCTGAACTAATTGTTTGTCATTGTACATCTGAATGGAACGAATTAAAATAATTATTTTTGTGGTTTTTTAATGTTTTCGTTTTATGCATCACAACGGATAAGTTGTCATTTTTCTCTCAATAACATGGTTAATATAGCCAATTATCATTAGGCAAAACAAAGGTTATATGTTAATTTAGCATTCATGTGGTATAAATGTGGGGAAAAGGCAACCCTATGGGAAATCTAACATGTCTTCGGTAGGGATTTTTTTGTCATATATTTTTACCTCTTATGTTGATACGGGATTCCAGTCGTTTTCATTAGTGCAATTGGTGGTTTTGTTTTTCGGAAAAAAACTTTAATTAAAAGTAGGAACGAAAATATATTGATTCCTCATGGATGACATTATCATTTTATTAAGATACATTGAAAACAAACCATGAAAATCGCTCCGTATTTTGGCCCAGTATAATTACCGTTTCTGGTTCCCTTTTGCTCCAAAATAGAATATAGCTTAAGCAAGTTCTAGTAGGATGTGTTGCATGTTTTATTACTCACGTGATCAAACCGGCTACAATCGAATCTGCTATTTCTCCTTGTTCCAAGGGGTCCTTTTATCATACTCTAATTATTATATGATTGCACCATCATTTGTATTGCTATCCGCAGGCCGGTAAGCAAACGGAATAACAATTCTTATTCAGTCTGACCAAATGTGAATTGCGGCGTGTGGCATGTCAGTCTGTCCTTTAAATGACGCTTCTGTATCAACTTTTGTAACGCGATTCATAAGGGGTTTTCAATTCATGCCATTAGTCCTCAGTCAAAACAAAATAACGCGGCCATATTTATAGCAACAGTACAAACTCTTTTACTCTGCTATATCATTGATTATCTCGATCCGACATTTCCACACACTGTTTCACATCACTGTGTAAAGATAGCAAATTTAAAATTCATTAAACTAGTTTTGTCCAGTTTTATTTCCATGCGTGCATCACAGACATTTCAGTGTATGCTACATTACTCTTCTGCTTTGCTTATGAATGTTTTTTTCAATAAACAAGTTATGGCTATAGCTGTCAATTTAAGCTATGACGTTATTCATTTAATGTTGTAATTTGAAAAATAAATAATGGAGAAAAATTCAGTATTCGAATTACTGCCACCAGGATCTCCTCTTTAACCGTGCACAGTCACGCTTTCTTCAATAATCGTGCTCTCTGTTTCATTTTTTATAACGATTGAGGACTCAATGATGGCGAACTTTTTCTTAATCATAAACGGACAGAGGTGCTGAAAACATGTCTTTATCTTCGCCCCCCCCCCCCCCCCCCCCCCCCACACACACACACACACACACGTAATGCATTGTGCCTTGGTAAATCATAGTTGAGTGGTTTCCTCTAAAAATATTGTATCCGGTTGAATAGAACTCCCTGACTTGTATATTTGATGCAGATGTAATTGCTGGAACGTGACTTTATGTTGGTTTGTTATTTACTCTGCTTCAATTAAAGATAATATAACAGTTACTATTACAAAGATTTGCAGATTTACAAGTCCCAGCAATTACGTCTGCATCAAGTAAACAAGTCGGTGAATGCTACTCTCACTGGAGAAAAACACTCATTGTGATTTACCTCAACACAATACAACATTATTGTTAAGTAATGCTTGGTTGTTTTACACACGTTATTATATAGAATCAATTAATGGATTCAAAGACGAAAGTAAATACCAGAAATCCGCCTAGATTGTCTCGTCCTTCATCATTTATGATTGTTTGTGATCATAATGAAATGTTTATAATTGATCAATTATAGTTCTTATCCAATTATGCTTCTTAATTAGGAAAATATCTCATATTATTTATTCGTTTTTATTAAACTAGTATATAAAATATAATAAATTAAACACATATATACAGATATGAATTACACTTGTTCTCAATATTCAAACATTGTGGTTTTAAACTATCAGGCAATACTTTTTCTGACGATTTCTTAATATACTAAGCAATGCATATTTTTTACATTAATTAATTAATTAATTTCTCTAGTTAATTAACAAGTGCACTTCGTGTAAGGTCAAAACAAGGAAATGACATTTAACAATAATATAGGTACGAAAGTGTAATGACTCATGACTTACCTAGTGTAATAATCACAATTGGTTCACTAAACCGATGTATTCAAACAAACATGACATACATACATTTCCACGTGGGTGACTTTATGCACACTGATGGAAAACGTTATTTGTTATGAACGAAAAAGAACGAGGTGCATTCAATATATACTATACTTAGAATTATACGATGGGTATCTACATACTTGTAACTTGCCATACACCACTGAACTATTTGTTGCCAGTTCAACATTTACTATCCATATCTAAGCACATATTCTATATTATCAGTCTTATTAATAACATCATAAACCCATATTTCGTACGAATAGTATAAAATAAAAGTTGCATAGGCATCAATCAAATTCAACCTTTTATGCTCAGAAAGTCTACCTTAAATACAATGACTGCTTCTTAACTATATTTACTGAACGAATTATTGAAAATGTTTGACTGTTTATGACTCTATTACCTATTGTTTATATATTGTATGGTTATGCCATTTTTATTTAAATATTTACTGTAAATGGCCAGTCTTTATGCCATTGAAACTGAAACTGAAATTAAATTATGTAATAAGTATTGGCACTTTAAAATAATCTGTTATATTAATTAAAGAAGCATTAATCATTAGAAAAACTACTCTTGAACTTTTGACTGTTTCCTAATCTATATTCTACTTTCATTATATATTTATTTGCATTGTATTTAGCTGTATATTAATTTCTTTGCAATATTTCTGCAATCATAGTAAATGGCAAAAGGCAAATATCTTGCCGAGTTGCTAATGAACTTTGAATTAAAACTTTAAAATAAAACAAAGAAACCATTGCTTTCAAACCTTTAATTCATTAAAATACCTCACTTAGTGGTGTTAATAGTTGTTGGTTGGTTTTAAAATTGATAGTTTCAACATTTAAGTATATTTATCACATACATTAGCTCAGTATATATGTGTAGATCAAACAAGTTGATTGGTAAACTAATTGTCTGAAGAAGTACATTGAGTAGTGTTAATGAAGTTTTAATTAGACTGCAAATGTGAATGATTGATTGAATGTCATTGCATTATAGCTTTCAATTAAAGCAGTATTAAAAATAACAGCATATCTACTATTAATTCTACAGATATGTATTTAAGCTATATCGTCATTCACAGCAAAGAAATAGATGTCTCTACTTGACAAATATAGACTTTAGAAAATACCTGCGTTCGTTGTCAGCTGATATATGCTAAGTTCTATAAATAGACATGTTTTGTTGAATGTTGAATTTACAGAACTTAAGCCCATTTCTTTAAAAACTTGCTAAATATTTGAGTTATCTATATTCACACTGTCTTTCTCAGTTTAGAATTAGACTGCCAAATGGACCCAGCTCTACCGCTTGGGTCCGTTACACGGCAATGAGTTTGTGCTCATTGATTGGTCAGTTGCTTCAGAGAATTTTGATTGACGTCACAGTTTGGAAAGCGTTAAAGTACTACGCATTGCGGGTAAATATTAAACAATATATATATATATATATAAATAAATAGATTTTCAACACACTTCAGGTCATATATGGCATATCCAGTTTTACTAGTGGAGGACGACCTCAGAATGAATCTGAATAAAACCACCATCTTTCCGCAAATAACTGGCAAACTTTCTTACATAAAGTTTTTGGAGCGAGCGGGACTCGATCCTACAACCTTAGCAATGAGATGTAAGTGGTTTTGAGACGGCACCTTAGACCACTCGGCCACGGAGGACTTTAATTTAACAACAGTAAGAAAATACATGAACAACATAAGACGCACAAACACAATCAATATACATCAATTTTTTGACGATTATACAAGTGAAAATAGGTATGGTCCACAGGGATCACCGTGACCATGACACTTCTAGCTGTAAAACCACCATTGAAGAGCTTAAGCCTGGTTCACAGACTCACTTAGATGTTATAATTGAAGCAAAGTCAAATAGTTCAAAAGTAAATTGTAGTAAAATATTAACACTATCGATTATATAAATTAATTTGAATTGTGTTACATAATATACAATCAACATTAGTCATATGTCGATCTAGTACACTAGACGTTAGAATATGTAGTTTTCGGAATCAAGTTCAAGTTCAAAATGTTCAATATGGTTATATATTACTTGATATGAATAATTATGTTTAAAGTTCTAATTTATCACGTGTGCATGGACTTAACCTATTAGTTAACAAGTCCTCGCTGAATCTATATGTAAAATGAAAATAGCCAGTCAATGCAAGACTTTATTTACCCTCGCAGCGTTTGGTGAGGATTATGTATACTTAACAGCTTAAAAAACGCAAGTTTAGTATCATATGGTTATTTTAGATCGTTTGATTTAATAATATTTAACAAATCCACATACATTTTAGTATTTAATTATATTACAATAACAATGATATGTGTTTACTGCTGATCGATATTCTAACGTGTATATAATAACAAAAAGGAGTCGGGTATAGAAATATAACGCACTTAAATAATTGCGTTTTTAAAGCCGTTAAGTATACATCATCTGGACAGCGTCGGTAGTTAAACGACTTCTCCCGGTGCTCACCACTGGCTGGATAAGAAGAGTATGAAGTCCATGTTGATTAGTTGTGGTCGTCGAGTTCTTGAAGTAACATATTAGTAAAATGTCGGTTCGTTGATGTCGTCGAATCTTGAAGGTCTATGTTGGAAGGTTCCCTATAGGTTCAAATCACCGCCGATTATTAAAATTGCTATGTCGCCGTATCGCTGTTGCAGGTTAATGAGCTGCTGTTGTTGTTATACATCAAAAGAATCCTTTTCATGGTCATGTTTAAAAACACCTTTTGAAATAGATGGCTCCATCAATCATCTAAAATGGATCCAGCCGGTGTTTAGTTCATCACTTATTTATCATCAATCACTCATATTTACAATAATCACAAATTTGACCCACTTTAAAGACTGTATCTCCGTTACATAGGTCCTTCCGCTACGACAGTCGTTTGTAGAATGGAACCGAATGAAAGTAGAGGAGATATTGTCCAAATTAGCATTCGCCAAATCAGTACAGCCTTGTTATATAAGTACATTAGGTTTAAATGATATAGCTATAATACAGGATCACAGTCGATATAAACGGCACAACATCTGACATATTTCTATGTGCAGTATGGATTAGATGTTTCATTTAAAGTAAAGTGTTTTTTTAAAGAAAATGAACATGAAACTTGTTCGAAAACGGAATCAATTTATAGGAATAGTAATCATATGAACAGTGCAAGTATACCATACTCGGTGGCGGAAATTGGCTTATGTACATAAGGACAAAAAAACATTCCTGTGACTCGTGTAGGTGTAATTTTATTGCAGTGTTTGATATGAAGAACAGAATCGTTCTCAGCATCAACATGATCACGGTCAGGGAACTCTGTTACAACGAAGAGAGTGATTCAGGATTCATTATCACCAGGAACTGTATTAGTATGAAAACTATGTGCGAACATATTTAAGTATGTTTGTCATTCGTAGGGGTTAATGCTTTATCACAATAGCGACAAATTTAAATTTATTTTGATATACCTCTGCAAATCACATCAACCGCATATCAAATTAAAAGCAATAAATCACTATATGATATGTTTAATTTTTTCTATTGCTGATTTTTGATAATGCCAGATCATGCATTTATGAGTTGATATGAAATTTTGATTTCAGCTGGGTAACGGAGGCATGTCGATGATAAATTCAATGTCACGGATGAGTGTCGGTATTTTGAACATTGAATTTACTGTCATCGATACTTTGGGAATGCCACAGAGGATGTTTGGCATTCCATATCAGTGCACCTAAAGAAAAATATATCTATAGTTGAATTTCGTTCTTTGTTCTATGTAAAACAAGGTCTAGGATTTCTACGGTAAACATATTGCACATGTATTTTGTAAACTATTTTTTGTCATAACGGGAATGCACCCCCGAATACAAATGCACATTAACTTGTAGAATGACAAGTTATTTTTAGAAAAAAAAACCAGAGCAGTGACACCCTAATTGCTTTTTAAAACAGAAGCCCTCAAATGCTTATACATAAATGCATCTGTTAAACTCCTATAAAAGTCTTTTTTTTAACACCAGTGATGTCTTATTGCAGTATATGCTGTACCAGCTTTTGCTGTACTCATCTGCAGCAAGAATTGACAAACCACTAGGAGCCATTATAAAAATATTTCAAACCAAATTACATAAGACTTCTCCAAGCCAACTCTGTACTATGTTTGGCTGATTTGAAAGAATCGAACTATTCAACCGATGTTTCGGGAAGGAGAGAGTATAACTGCAGTAAAATATAAACCCAGGACTTGCAATTTAAATAACAAGAATTGTAACTGCAAAACATGAGAGTGAACTTGAAACTAGCATAATATCACAAAAAAAAATAAAAGAAACATTGAAAGGAAATCAAGTTTGATTCTTTACAAGAATTTGAGAACCTAAAAAACGCCAGTATTGTTTGACCTAAATAATAGTCGAACCACAATTTTACTACATTATATAGATTCTAAATGCTTATTCGTAAGTGCGGACGGTACTTTTATTCTAACAATTTATTTGGGATGACATTAAATATTAAGTTAAAAAGTTTATTTTATGATGTATATTAACATTAAATCCAAGCTGAGTTTGTTTAAAATATTTCACGTAGAACATATACAAAATCCATGTCGTACTAAATCCATGTCGTACTCCGAGGTTAATACATTCAGTTAAGCAAATCACATTTTTTCTTATGTTTGATTCTTGGTTCTGTGTTTTTCTTCCACACACTCTTTTCATTGTACTTGTATTTTACCAAATATATGACCGAACAAGCGAAAGCGTGTAAAGTGACATTATGTTTGTTCTTAAACGATAACATAATTCAAAGTGCAATTTTTTCCTCTATGATTTATATCCTCAATTACTTTTGTAATTATGGAAATGAACAATTCGCTTGTGTCGTGTAAAGTCTTCAGAGAATTAAATTAAATACAAATCATTATATGTTGGTGCTCAAAATGAATTGATTATTTCTACTAAAAAAGTGCACTATATTTCGGCCACACGAGTCACGAGAAATGTGTATCAATAAAAAGTGAAACCAAATATTTACACTTACACTTGGTCATGTAAATAAACGACCACATGCACTCAGATCTGCATTCATTTCGCTACTCGTATCAGATCCACTTGAAGCTATTGATCTGAAGCGCTCTCAAAGTTAGGGGACCGTGATCATGTTATGTGAAATATACTTTAAGGGAGACATTAAACAAGCACACGTGGGTTATTTATCCTCACAGTTTTAAAATACTTTAGATATTTCAACAAATAATCCAAAGAGAAAAACTACTGTTGTCATATAACTGATCATTTTTGCAGTAAATCATAGTCCTGTCCCATGTGTAAAATGTCTTTTAAATAGAAGAAGAATGTCACGTGACATTAACTCGCTTGATTGGAAACAAAATATAAGTGTGAAATTGTGCGATGAACCTTTGACGTCTGTACCAAATCATGTCATTGATAAGTATATACTAGACGTGAAATGTTCAGCCATTCGACTTGAGTAAACCAATTAGCTAAAGCACTCTTGACACGATATCAACAAGAGAAAAATATGACCTGCATAAGTAGCTATATTAACTTGGAAGTATAACATGTGTTAGTATATACCAGATATTAAACGTTAAGCCGTTCCTATTAAACAAACTCAGTCTGAATACAGTATTAATAATCAAAAACTTAAACAAAAGTTCATTTTCAAATTGAGTAATACAGCATTCGAACATATTGATTTTACCGCGCTACCGACCATTAAATGTCACAAATATCCACAACAGCATGATCCTATCGGCGCATGAAGCTGTGACCAACTATCAACCTGCATCCCCTATCGTTGTGACAGAATTCCCTCACCGTGATATTGTAATAGTTTCGCCATAAATTAATCTCAAAATTTGATTTTTATATAGGCGTTGGACCGAAAATCATTGGAATTCACACAACTCTGATACAAATTTACGGTGCTTTTGCTACGTTTTCGCGAGGAGTTTATGAATGGCGTTACGTCATAGCGCTAGGAATTTGTCTTAGCGCGAGGAGTTTATTAATGGCGTTACGTCATAGCGCTAGGAATTTGTCTTAGTGCGAGGATTTTTTGAATGGCGTTACGTCATAGCGCTAGGAATTTGTCTTAGCGCGAGGAGTTTATTAATGGCGTTACGTCATAGCGCTAGGAATTTGTCTTAGTGCGAGGATTTTTTGAATGGCGTTACGTCATAACGCGAAGAGGATAGGATATGCGCGTGCAACAAAATCAAAACAAAACAAAACACCTAGACGTTAAGTTTACTACGATATGACTAAGGAATTGATAGCCGCATCTAAGTACTTTTTAATATCAATATTTGCCTTTTGTATATATCACTTGTTTGTTCACTTCCTATTATTTTCTTCTATTTTTTTGCGCTATTCAAAACAGCTTCCGGTGTATGAGTAGAGTCACAATACTTCTGCAAGTAACTGGCAAACTTTCTCACACAATGTTTTTAAATCACGATAACATCGGCAAAGAGAGATTTTTGTTAGTGATCTTTATACGGCGCCGAAAACCAGCCGCTCACGCAGAATTTCAATTTTCATTTAAACGTAAGTAATGGAATTAAATTCTATTGAGTGTTAATCGTCATTTAATCAAATATTATATTTTCTTCTGAAACATGCTCGTCCGTTAATTAGTTTACCCGTTGGAATATCTCTCTTTAAAATAATTGATCACAATTTGTTGTTAGAAATGCATCTAATTGAAGAATATATTGGAAGTACAGAGTATAGACTGGACAGAGAAATAGAAGACTTGGTAAATTGATATATTGTAGGAAGCTCCTTTTTATGATTACTCATTTTTGAAATGTGGTATTTTTTTTTTTATCCCATATATGTTTCCGTCTTCAAATTTTAAAACAATATAATTCCAATCTCATTATCATATATGTATTTAAAGCATTTTCATTGGACAATGTCAAATTTTTAAAGACTTTTATTTTTCGATTAAACCCTGGAGTCGGACTTCTTTTACGTTTCTCGCGTAAACAAAGAAGCATCGACATTTTGATGGTCTGTTCAGCAATTTACAAACTTAAATGACGTTCACAACGGTTCCACGCTTATTTTAATAATAAAATACAACAAAAACAAATGTTAGATCTAGTCCTAGCTGTTTTCTTCGGTTTATTGTTTTAAAGATTTCTTTGGTTAAGCGATTTAACCGGGCGTCACAATCAGACCATAAGTTGTTTGAGAAACAATGAAGTAGTCGTAAAATGTTCAGATTTGAGATGTATAGTGTACCATTGAACCATTGTACCATTGGTTTAGCGAACGTGAATGCTAGTCGTTGACAAACATTTCCACAGACCAATTTATTCGAGAGGAAAAATGAAATAAAAACATGTACATGTAGTTGAAGTTCAGAAGAAGACGATCGTGAGACAATGTAAATACACAAACCTTGCACGTAAAAGTCGTTTTGTTTTGTTTTTTCATTCACTTGAGGAGACTCAAATAAAATATTATCATCAGGATTGGAATTATAAGCATTAAATTCATTTTTATGGTTTTTATGCATGTGTAAAGAATGTCGAATCATGCACAAATCAAATAAAGTGACTTTATGTCAGATTTGTGCGTGATTCGACATTCTTTACACATGCATAAACACCACAGAATATGAATTTAATCCTATAAAGAAAATCAACTTCAGTTTTAGACACCGCCCACATTTATCAACAAAAAACTTTCCGTATTATAAGCTTAGAACGAAAAACAACTGGTTTGTCTCACCAGGGTTGAATAAGAACATGCGACTGAATATGGAAACATTAAGAAATAATTGGTTTTATTGCGTGCAGCTTGCCTCATCCTGGACGTTTTGTCTGGCCCTAAACAAGGCTGCACGAACATTTGCTTTTCCAGGGATAGAAGCAAAAATGTTTCTTTCTCCATCTTTACGATTCTTGATTTTATCTTAGAACTGTTACTGTAATTAATGACATTGCATTAACAGAAAATATCTTCGCATAAGTTCCTCATTTGTAAAGGATTTGCGTATTGCGTTTAATTACATACCACTGAAATTGGTTTAATTTGTTATTTGTTAATATATATTTTAATATAATGATCTCTTATAATGTTATTTGTAATCTGCTCATTCATATCTAAAAATAATATACTATGTTATTTGTAATTGGTCAATACAGTTTAAGTTTTTTTTTCTATTTTTATCTTAAAATCAAAATTGAAATACTTTTATTAAGATACTAATGAACCTGTCGCGAGCTGTCAATCAAACAAGACGATAATCCAATCAGCGATCAATATTGGTTGCTACGTCCCCATTTTCCGAAGACAAACTAATGGTCTCTAAACGTTACATTTTATTGCATAGTATTGACTCGGACAAACAATGCCACGTGACCAGATGGCGGAGCGACAACCGCTTTCGCGGTAGGTAATTGTAATTCGGAGACTTGTTCATCTTCTTACTTAAAACTAGTCTTAGTAATATTCATAATTATCACTACAAAATATTTGTCATAAAAAACAAACTTTCTTGTACATATATATATATTAAAACATATAATGTAAAAGTTTTATCGTATTTCTGTAATGTGTTGATTGGTGGGGCTGCTGTTTTAATTTACAATGTCTGAGCGTTTTGTGAAGACAAGGGAAGAGAGAGGTTGGGTACGTCTAAAACTGAACCCGTTTAAGCTCCCCAATTCCGGTTTTGATGCATAACTTTCCAAAACGTTGATCACGGTTGTTGTTTCTAACGTTTTTATATTTTTATTGTTCGTATTGTGAGTGTTCTATGCATTAATTGTGTTCATGCTGGGTTTTGTGACTGTTTCCTTACAATGATACGTCTCCTCTAAACATACATGTATTACATTATATTTGGTGCATTACCATACTAATAGTTTCTCATTTAATTGAAATCTGAATAATCTTCTATATTGTCATATTGATGTATAAATTGATTTTACCGAATACTCCCACTCCCACTCTTCCCCCCATCCCATCCACTTTACATTTAAATAAATAAAAGAAAAACCGATAATAATAATTATTTAACGGAAACATGAATGTTTTGCATCCTTCAACAAACAATGCATTCAGGGATTTGAAACTATTATACAGTTTGTAAATCAATAAGACTTAAAAAACATATCTTTATGAGATCCGTTGGTAATATCTTTCAAATAAGTTTCCGATAACTTTACAATGAAATTGAAAATGGCATGTTGTTTTTCATAAATATCTTCAGGGATTGTATCTGTAATGTACTCGTACGCATCGCGCTATACACCGCGATGTCAGGATTCACTAATTGGATATCAGGACAGATTATAGCAAATACTTAACAGGTCGATATGATTGGTAGCTTTGTGACAGTTAAATGAATAATTGATATAAGCAATGTTTTATTGCTTATTAATTTTGGCTCATTGTAACCAACTTTGAACACTTTCTTTGTTTTGTAAAGTACATCTAATCTTGGTCATATCTTTAACTAGATATTAATATGTTTATAACCTATCTTAAGTAGCAAGTCAAATGAAGATGTATAAGTGACCTTTTAAAACAGTATGTTGCTTAACATAAGTAAATTTGGTCTGAAATCATAGAAATAGGAAATAGCAAATATGGCTGCTTAAGACAAGTGGCTACACAATAGAGATGACCGATTACACAGATTTAGTTATACACCATCTCATACGTATATTTGGTTATACA
This sequence comes from Panopea generosa, assembly GCA_029582155.1. Classification (NCBI taxonomy): domain Eukaryota; kingdom Metazoa; phylum Mollusca; class Bivalvia; order Adapedonta; family Hiatellidae; genus Panopea; species Panopea generosa. Next base: position 64,507,310 of record CM055895.1, on the reverse strand, counting down.
CCATCTCGTACGTATATTTGGTTATACACCATCTCGTACGTATATTTGGTTATACACCATCTCGTACGTAATTTGGTTATACAACATCTCGTACGTATATTTATCTCGTACGTATATTTGGTTATACACCATCTCGTACGTTAATTTGGTTATACACCATCTCGTACGTATATTTGGTTATACACCATCTCGTACGTATATTTGGTTATACACCATCTCGTACGTATATTTGTATTCGCTGAAGGCAGTAGTCTGGTTATTTAAACTCAACGTGCTCATTCATTGTTTTTCATCTAATTGGGTTTAACGCCATTTTCAACTTATTCCAACGTTTTCAGTCTACAAGAATTTTTTTACCCATTCAACATTAACAGTATCTTGTATGGAAAAACCGAATTAAAGCATGAACATAATGAACATTTAATTATATGCGTTCATAAGTTTATTATATAAACTGGACGCTTTCAAACACATATTCCATCAAACGATTAATGTTAAACCACAGAGCAATGATGTTTGGTTGACATGTACATGTATATATGTCTTTTTTCTCTTCTGTCTTTCCACTTTTATCTTTTCGAAATACTTTTTATATTCTGTTTGATCAATGCACCAAGCATTTCGCTCCTCTTTATCTAATCTTCCCAGTGTTTACATGTACATTGTATACTATTCAGAAAATATGTTTGTTTTCGCTTAAGCATTGTATTTGTTTATAAAAATATAACTTTGTAAAGTCACTTAAGCCATGTATTAAAGCTATGTAATATTGTATTCAGAGAAGAGTCATAACTAACATTACAAGAACGTGTGACCAGACCCAATTGTATATTTATGGTAATTAAAATGTTAAACTAACACATTTCATGTTATGTATCGCATATCCAGATTTTATGGTGGAGGAAAACCTCAGAAAGAATCGCAGTTGAACCACCATTCTTCCGCAGGTAACTGGCAAACTTTCTCACATCAAGGTTTTGGACCGAGCGGGATCGAACCTACGGCCTTCGCAATGATAGGTAAGTGGTGTTTAGACGGCGCCTTCAATCAATCAGCCACAGAGAGCCCATCTCATCTATTGTAACTTGACAATAAAGCACCACTTGCACCGGTTCCAGGAGAGTATATTGTGTTGCATATTTTCTTGTCATGAAATTTAATAAAATCGAGTATGAAATAAACAAAATTAAATGTTAATATTAAATTCAAATATTCTGACATTTACAATTGCGTGAAATACACACAAAAAATAATATTAAGATCTTGGAATATTGACGCAATACCATTTTCGCGTTGATTCGCTCCTGTGGTCGACTTCAGAATGACTTATTGCGGACATTAACACTGTTACAATTTTGAGAACGTGCAGCTATTCTCCAAGAAGTTAGTTTTGCGAGGGAAGTGATGAACGATGGATTGAAAACGTTACGGTTCAGAAAGACTCAATCAATTATTTTAAATGTGAACGCCGTTGCATCTCCAATATAGTCTATATTAAGATTGATTTTCTAATATTGGTAGGAGAAAAATCTGTTTGATGAGTTCATTAGATATACGGAGTAATTAAATGTTGAATAATGTAGTAACCGTGTTTTCCCTTAATTACACTAATCATATTAGTAATTAAACAAGTGTTAAGCGATATATGATATCACGTGGGCCTGTCTAGCGTACTCGTATATGATAGTCCACTGCATTTTATCGCAATTACAGACACCACGCTAATTGTATTGTACGCCTGACTGTTTTTCTAGTTGTTTGTATTGTACGCCTGACTGTTTTTGTAGTTGTTGTATTGTACGCCTGACTGTTTTTGAAGTTGTTGTATTGTACGCCTGACTGTTTTTGTAGTTGTTGTATTGTACGCCTGACTGTTTTTGTAGTTGTTGTATTGTACGCCTGACTGTTTTTCTAGTTGTTTGTATTGTACGCCTGACTGTTTTTGTAGTTGTTGTATTGTACGCCTGACTGTTTTTGTAGTTGTTGTATTGTACGCCTGACTGTTTTTGTAGTTGTTGTATTGTACGCCTGACTGTTTTTGTAGTTGTTGTATTGTACGCCTGACTGTTTTTGTAGTTGTTGTATTGTACGCCTGACTGTTTTTGTAGTTGTTGTATTGTACGCCTGACTGTTTTTGTAGTTGTTGTATTGTACGCCTGACTGTTTTTGTAGTTGTTGTATTGTACGCCTGACTGTTTTTGTAGTTGTTATTTGCTGCTGTATTTGAAGGAGAAAGTGTAGTTTATTCGCTCTGTCTCGATTTATGCCGTATGAAGACGCGGTGAGGAGCGAGAGTAGGCGCGTCTGAAGGATTAATCCACTGACCGTTCCAAGGCGGTCACACTTAAGCTTGTTGTCATCTTCTTTTCATGTATGTGTATTATTAATACAGGGGTTGTGAGTTCGAATCGCCTCCCGGAAACAGTCTCCGTGATGATTGATATACGACATTGTTTCTCATTATCATTCATCTCTCGTCGCTGATTCAAGTGGGGAAGTTATCAGTTACTTGCAGGTATAGTGTGTGTTTGAGTACTGGTTTACCTTTCAGGATCCAAGGAAACAGTCTGCTAGCTCTCGATGACGTAAAAATGACGCTAAATATTCAATCAACCAATCAATCAATCAATCAATCAATCAATCAATCAATCAATCAATCAATCAATCAATCAATCAATCAATCATGTATGTATTGTATGTATTATGATTAATCTATATATTAACAACGCTTGTGTTGGTTGTGACGATGTCCTTTAAACGCTGCATCTCCTGTTAGATATATGGTTTTGATATTTTTATATATTTGATGCTCTTAGTGGAAAAGAATCGCTTCACTATGAAATGTGTTATTGTTGCATGATGTTTAGCTCACTTTCAAAAAAATTAAAGTCATATCGCTATGGTGTCTTCTTGAGACAGTATTCTGAGCGCTGCCACACTGAATTTTCTTTTCGCAGACACATGGTATGATACCCAACCCATTCACATTATACTGACACCGGGCCGACAAAACAAAAAAAAACTATCCGCGTAATGCTGAGCGCCAAGCCAGAAAGCTTCTAGTACCATTTTTCAAGTAGTTGGTATAATCAGGCCGGTGATCGAACCAACAACATTTCATATGTGAAGCGGACGGTCTCCCAGTAGACCAAGTTGTGTTTTTAGATTTTAAATTTTAGACAAATCGGTTGATACATTTATATGATGTCCGGATGACACGTTGACTATCAATTCTGCTACACTATACTACACTTTACCTACAATTAGATCTATCATAATGCATAACAGTTTGTCTTGTTTTTATAGCAATCATACTGAAATAGGATCCGTCATCAAACGCGAATGTTTATATATATGTTAATATATATCAATAGATAATTATATAAATATATGTTTTTGTTGAGCGTTCATTTATCATTTGTTTCTCATATACTTTTTTATTCATGTAATGATATACAATCAAACCTGCGTAGGCGGTCATCTCTATTAAGCAGCCATCTGTCTTAAGCAACAAAATATTATATTTATCATTTCTATGCTTTCAGAGTAAATTAACGTGTTTTAAGCAACAACCTGTCTTAAAAGCCACTCATGCTCATTCCATTAACTGGCTGCTTAAGCCAGGTTTGATTGTATTGTATAGAATGCTTATACATTTAAGTAACTAATAACCAATTTATATTGTTTAATAAAATAATAGCATATATTTCTAGATAATACACAAGGAGCCAATTGACTCAATTCTTTAAAGCCGCAGCATTGTCCAATTGTGTAGTAAAACTATATTTTGACTGTAATTGATGTATGTAAAGCAATCATAAAGTAATGCTCAATGGCCAATTTTATATCTATAAAAAACTTAGTATTAGTTAAATGCAAAAAAAAACTTAAAAACTAAATTGATGGAGAGAAGCCAAATATTCACGAACACTACAGGCGTGTAAATGCTTGCTGACACTAATATCTATACACGCATATAATTTCAAAAGCATATTATCTGCATACTGATTTGATACGATGATGGTTGTATTTAACGAAGAATAAAATATGTTTAAGTTACATATCATGTACACCCAGATTAGGCATTAATTATAAATGTGTCAATGTAGTATTTGAGCTAGTATGACGTAAACAAAACGATTCCACTCGCAGTTATCTTAAACACGTGTTCCAGATCATTATGCGAATAAACAAGTAAAGCATGTAGTACTACATATATTCTTTAGTGTTCTAACGGAACTGTTGACATATCTGTTGTGAAATGCAATAAATGCGATCATCATGCCGGTTGTATTTGCGTCCGATGGAGTATTATAAGACGTAATGACGCACTGCGCCATTATTGTCAATTGACATTTTGGACTTTATGTGAAAATAGAAATTATTCTTTTATTCAATACATTTTATAACAGTGATTCATTTGCTCGTATCGTATGTTCGATAATAAAAATAATGAACGTGACCATTTAAGTTCTAACGCTGATATTTCTTAGCTTGGGCAACGAACCCAGCTCTCCTGTTTGGGTCTGTTACATAGCAATGAGACGTAACACGTTGATTGGTCAGTTGCTTCAGTTGAAAGACGTCACAGTTTGGTAAGCAGGGAAGCATGACAATCCCCGACTTTTTCCTTGGGGTAGATATACCTGATTCGGAAGGTTTTGCGAAAGACTGAATATTTCTTGTCGAATCTATCTCAAGATTTGGCAGTTTGCAGATACGTCATGGTCAGAATGTTTACACAGTATGACTATGCTAACTGATAGATATCGTTTAATTAGAAATACAACGAAGTCAATGTATGGATTATTTCCGTTTATAATTGCAGATTTTTATCAAAAGAAAATTTTGAACTAAGAAACATGTTGTAGATTTTTGAAATATTACTTCTTTGTGGGCACCAACATTTCAATGAAACCCTATAAGGAAATGTAACAGTCTTCTAGAAGTTTATTCGATAAGATTCGCGCATTCAATCGGACAAACTCGGCCAATGCCACCATCCGTCGACATTAAGGCCACGCAGATAGTCTAAGGATACACGAATTATCTAATCAGTGTCTTATTTTCATTTTATTTTTGGTTTAACTCGAAATACATAATCGTGACACATTGAATAATTTAAAAACTATAAATATGTATGAAATATGGTGATATTATGTTTGAGCGGCAAAATATTAATGATAACAAACACCGGTCACTGGTCTAAATGCATCTATGGACATTTTTGTTTTAACCAATTCTTTCTTTTTTGGATATGAGTTTATGGAGGTGATGAGATGGTGTTTTAATGAAAATCATTATACGCATGTTTAAGTTTGATCCAGTATGAAACGTGGCAACAAAATGTAAACAAACCCTTTATTTGGAAACTAGTTTAGTTTTGTAGCGGACGAAATGCCATTAGAAAGTCTTTATGGTATGTAATATTATTCAAATACATCAATTCCAAATTCAATTTAAAAGTTATTTCAGTCCTTTGTGCCGAAAGGACAAGAGGTTCATAATAACAAGACCATAATTTACTTGGACCCTAAATTATATGACATTTCGATTCTGATCAATAAAAGCTTCCGAGAGAAGGCTTGTTATATATATTTAATAGAAACTCTTAATATAGGCTCAGTTGACACTCCGGAGATGGCTTTCACAAAAGTTAATTGGACTTTTTGAAAATTTTAGGTCTAATATCCATCTTTTCGTCATTTTTTCTTGCAATATTTCTGTGTAAATTTTCCGTATATATTATATCGACTTTCATGAACTTTTGTAAACAATTATAGAACTAAAAAACAACAAATATTTGCCTTGGAATGTCTGGAAAAAGTTCCAATACTATTTTTTGTATATTGGTTATGTTTATGTGGTGATTGATGTGATATTGAAATTTTGTATATCGGACAAACATGTACATTCTTTTTTTTTCTAGAAACGTATACCATATACATAGTATAAGGTTATTTTATCGTGTACACGGTAAAATGATCATTTTATTCTATATCTCAATCTAAAATAATTTATCAAAATCTTTTTAAATAAATAAATCGTGAGTTCAGAGACATGAGAGCGACAGATAGGAAGTTGCAGATATTCGGATATTCTCAATGTCTCGATCGTCATGCGGAACATTTTGTCGGTTGTTTGTTTTTACTAAATTGATTTCCTTTTTTCTTAATCGCCATCTTAAATTTTGAATTATACAATATAAAAGTTATTAGATCCAATGAACTTCTTCATTTAGTACGGTCACATGGTAACATCCTGGGTAGGTGATTGGCTATGCACTTACAAGTATAGAATAAATGTCTATATTTGTTTTCCATAACAACCAATACGGAATGTCCTCAGTAACCCTAGAAACAATGCAAAATAAACCAGGAATAAGAACTAAACCAAGGACAATAAAATAAAAAATAAACGAGGGATGATAATGAAAATATTATTAAAATGACGACCTCGTTAATTGTAAATGCCAACTCGCTATGATAAAGATATCATGCTTTGTTTTGGTAATGTATAGGAACTATTTTTGTTTTTAAGTTGGAATAAGTTGAATAAAAGTAAAAGTTCAATGACATTATTTGCAAATATATGCAATAGACATGTAAATTGTGTAGACTAAGGTCACTAAATGGATATGTAAATAAAGAAATTAGTATGCCTTATTCTTTGGTGTTGCCTGCACATACAAAACATGTCAATATATACCGAACGGAACGGCTTTTATGTATTTCCTCAAAATTTCCTTGAACTTTGGACTTGAATAAGAAGTTAACATTTAGGCTACTTAAAATCAAAACAGAATTCTCTGCTAATGTCGTTTACAAATTTTAACAACGCCTTTCAATATTAGACGAAAACATCGGAAATACAAAAGTGGCGGATTAGCGGTTCAGTATATCATATTGATGATGTTTTCTGAACCAAAACGTAATTAAAGAGTACTCGTAATACATTATATTACATTTTTTGTTGACAAATGATAATTAAATCTTAAATAATAACTTTTCATTTTTATGTCAGCTTGAAACCTCAGTTTTTTCATATCTTAACTATGCCTATCGGAATCTTTACTTGGTATACACTAATTAAATATTTTTTGGTTTCATTTATTTCTGTTGTGTCATCTTCATTTGAGTGTAACCTTTATACTGAGTAGTTCACCAAGGTACATATACTTCTGTTTTCTATCAATATGTATTGACGCAGCATCTTTTGCTAATCCACCGTTGCCATTTACAGATATTGATTGCGCTTTGCTGAATCTTTAAGTCTATAATCCGTCTTCTGTCGTTTTTCTCTCAATATTTCCTCGATAACTCCTTCATGATGAAGGATTGTATCGGCTTTTGTGGACGTCGTAATTAAGTTTGTAATCAACTGTAGGAGCAAATATATGACACAGTGACCTTTATACTGAAATGCCAACATTTAATTACAATATAAATCATTTATGAGATACATGTATAACGTGTGTATTGTATACACTAAGATTTGGAAACTAAAACAAAGTATTCAATATTTTGTATTATTCCTACTTTTAAATGACTCAATGGGGAGGAGTGACACATGTCTTATTCACCTGACCACGGACAATTTCGGAAATATTTTTTGCCATTTTGGAGATTCGAAACCACGGCCCCTGCGGCGTCAGCGCCTAGCACATTAATGACGACGTCTCTACCAACTGCACCACCGCAACAACGCCAAAAACGACGTCGTCATTAGTGTGCTAGGGGCCGTGGGTTCGAATCTATAAAACAAAGTAGATTTGTATCTTTTTTTCGTTTTCAGACTTATCAATCATCGTAAACAACACATATTACTAGCATTGTTTATGAAGCACGTTATTCGAGAGTAGTCTGGTCTTGTCACTTTTTCTTGATTATATATATTATGAATTGTTATCATTTATATTACGATTATTCAATACATTAATTTTGTTCATAGTGCTCTGTTACCTGTATTATTTGAAAGCTACATTTCCTGTTTGCTGTTGTTTTTTTTTGCTACAGTAACATATGGAAAGAAGACAAACACAATTTTCTTTGGAATAAGCAGAGTAAAAATGCTAAGGGGCGGCAAATCATAGAGGACATTCTAAATACATAATCTGTACTATTCACAACAAAGTGAACATAGTATATTCCACATAAGCATGTTCCACTAAAATTTTACTTTAGTATGATATGATTTTAAAATTTATGTGTTCGCGATTTTTTTCTAAAATAATTGAATTAATCAAATAAGTTTCAATTATTTATTTCAAATAACGTTGGCGGACAACACCTTAAAAATGTAATATCTCATACTCGCAATATGAAAAAGTCATCAAGTACCATATAATAAAACAATGAATATAAACAAACATATTTTTAATGCAATACTAACCTTTATTGTTCATCTTGACTGTGCAGTATGACTTTATTGACGAGTCGTTTGTTTTTCGGGACATTTAGCATATACGTAATGAACCACGTGTTCCGCAATGGCCGTTAAGTTTGTTGTAGTAAAACACACATGTCTGTAACCAGAAATTATGTCATTTTCTCCAGTGCATAGACTTGATATTTGTCCTTTCGCGCTGTTTTTAAATATAACATTTTAGGCCGGGACCCGTGGTAAATGTTTCGACAGGACACAGGAAAAATGACGGTAACTGAGACTTATTATTAAATCAAAATATATAGATCATATCAATAGCGTAGTTTATATCCGTCAACTACAAATATCGTTCCACGACCTTTATTTTGATACACAAGTATAGTAAGGGTAATTAAAAAAACGATCAAGTATTCGGGAACAGTTCATATATTTCGGGTATTAGATTTATAGCGCAAGTACCATTACCGTGCGCGACGTCATAGCATTCTAACGTATGTACAAAAATGTGACGTCATTCAAATTCCCATAAGCAACTGACCAATCAATGTAAGTACATGTCACTGCTATGGTAACAGTCCCTAAAGCGGGGAAATAAGATCGTTTCTACAATCAGTAATTTGACAAAATCTAGAGGCCAGCACGTTAACCTAAATATGGGATTGGATGAGTATATGTGCGCGGGATTGATAGCGTCTCTCATCACACATAAAATGAAACCAAATCAACACCTTACACCTTGATCTACTTTGAAACTGTAAAAATATATAGCAAAATAATAGCATATATCATATATAAATAGCACAAAATTACAAAGGGTCAAAGAATTATATCAATCCATTTCTAAAGCTGTTGTTGGCACAATGTGAAAAAAAAAGTGTTATTAAATATTGACACCAAGCAGCATATTCCGTTTTACGTCATCCTACGTAACAATGTCCAGATGACTGTCAAGCCTGCAGCACAAGATTCGTTAGCCAGCAGGCTTTTGCATTTGATTCTCGAATAACAAACCAAGACGTTGGCACATACATTTTAAAACATATAATATGTTCAATTCTTTTGTTTCATATTGTTATATGTTACATTTTATAAGGTATAAGTGGTATGGTTTACTGAAAAAACTTCGACAATGAAATATAATACAGGTAATAGTGAAATGAAAAAAAAAACAACTACAAATATGTTAAATGTTGAATGTGTAGGTATGAGAGATAAATGTATTATGCTGAAAAACTATAGTAAAATCATAATCATATAGACCTGGTGTGTCTCAAAATATGTATTTACACGGAAGTTTGCTCTCGGATAAAAGGCACGCACGCACGCACGCACGCACGCACGCACGCACGCACGCACGCACGCACGCACGCACGCAGAGATCAGAGTTCATTCCCAGTCTATACACTACTTCGAAGGTAACGAACTCAAAAGCTCATGACCTGCTCTGTAATCGACCTTGAATAAATGAGACATATATTCCTTGCGCAATACTGTAATATATATTCAAACGGACCATTAAAACGGTCATTATATAAACAAAGACACTTTACATGCAGTGCTTACTTGTAAGTCTTAATGAGACATATTAAATAATGCTGATATTTCATTTTTTTGTGTAGTATTATTGCTGGTAAACTTCCCTACAATGCAGTCTGTTATGTTCAACAGATATGTCATTGCCGTACATAACATACAGTGGCAACTGCTCTGTCAATACCGCACATAACACACATTGGCGACTGATATGTCAATGCCGTACATAAAAGGCTATTTTTGTCGTATCAAGGCTTTAAATAATCCCATCGGACATTCCTGCACTGCTACAAAATGTATTTGCTTTTTGGGATATTACTGACTTGTGTATGATGCATACAACCTTGGCAGTACGTGTTTGTCTTTGTCGTGTGTTAACACACGGAATGTGTTCGCCAATTATTACACATATAAGTTAAGAAACAATGACTGTTAGTAATAATTGGAATCTACCTGACAAATGTAACACTCTCCGACAACGGTTTGCTCCATGCATTTCCATAAATACCTATATTGTATACAGGAACAAGATTTTATAAAGGTTTTGTATTAATTAACTGTCACCTATCTACGATATTTAAAATTTTACAACAATCGCACAATATATATATGATACTTTCTAATATTGACTGAGTGAAGGTGTTACATGTTTCATTAACACTGATCGACTTACACAAATAAAGTCTGCTTTGATTTCTTCCTTTTAACATTATTAACACCCAGAGGGCACGTTTGTAATTTATTTTTCAATTGAAAACCAAATAAAAACATTTAATGAAACATGTGCAAACCGTAAGCCGAAACTATGTTTCAACAAGGGAACAATACAATTGCAATAAGCGATTCTATGCAGTAATATATGTCGTGTATAGAAATGCATACCGTATGGCATCATTGTATCAGTAATATATGTCTTTACAGAAATGCATACAGTATGGCATCATTAAACCAGTAATATATGTCGTTTACAAAAATGCATACAGTATGGCATCATTATACCAGTAATAGATGTCGTGTATAGAAATGCATACAGTATGGCATCATTATATCAGTTATATATGTCGTTTACAGAAATGCATACAGTATGGCTTCATTATACCAGTAATATATGTCGTTTACAGAAATGCATACAGCATGGCATCATTATACCAACAATATATGTCGTTTACGGAAATGCATACAGTGTGGCAACATTATACCAGTAATATATGTTGTTTACGGAAATGCATACAGCATGGCTTCATTGTACCAGCAATATATGTCGTTTACGGAAACGCACACAGCATGGCATCATTGTACCAGCAATATATGTCGTTTACGGAAATGCACACAGCATGGCATCATTGTACCAGCAATATATGTCGTTTACGGAAATGCACACAGCATGGCATCATTGTACCAGCAATATATGTCGTTTACGGAAATGCACACAGCATGGCATCATTGTACCAGCAATATATGTCGTTTACGTAAATGCACACAGCATGGCATCATTGTACCAGCAATATATGTCGTTTACGTAAATGCACACAGCATGGCATCATTGTACCAGCAATATATGTCGTTTACGGAAATGCACACAGCATGCCATCATTGTACCAGCAATATATGTCGTTTACGGAAATGAACACAGCATGGCATCATTGTACCAGCAATATATGTCGTTTACAGAAATGAACACAGCATGGCATCATTGTACCAGCAATATATGTCGTTTACAGAAATGCAAACAGTATGGCATCATTGTACCAGTAATATATGTCGTTTACAGAAATGCATACAGCATGCCATCATTGTACCAGTAATATATGTCGTTTACAGAAATGCATACAGCATGCCATCATTGTACCAGTAATATATGTCGTTTACAGAAATGCATACAGCATGGCATCATTGTACCAGATATATATGTCGTTTACAGAAATGCATACAGCATGGCATCATTGTTCCAGTAATATATGTCGTTTACAGAAATGCATACAGCATGGCATCATTATACCAGCAATATATGTCGTTTACGGAAATGCATACAGCATGGCTTCATTATACCAGCAATATATGTCGTTTACGGAAATGCATACAGCATGGCTTCATCATACCAGTAATATATGTCGTTTACGGAAATGCATACAGTATGGCATCATTGTACCAGTTATATATGTCGTTTACGGAAATGCATACAGTATGGCATCATTGTACCAGCAATATATGTCGTTTACGGAAATGCATACGGTATGGCACCATTGTACCAGCAATATATGTCGTTTACAGAAATGCATACGGCATGGCATCATTGTACCAGCAATATATGTCGTTAACAGAAATGCATACAGTATGGCATCATTATACCAGTAATATATGTCGTTTACGTAAATGCATACAGCATGGCATCATTTTACCAGTAATATATGTCGTTTACAGAAATGCATAAAGTATGGATTCATTATACCAACAATATATGTCGTTTACAGAAATGCATACAGCATGGCATCATTATACCAGTACTATATGTCGTTTACAGAAATGCATACAGCATGGCTTCATTATACCAGTACTATATGTCGTTTACAGAAATGCATACAGCATGGCATCATTATACCAGTAATATATGTCGTTTACGGAAATCCATACAGTATGGCATCATTATACCAGTAATATATGTCGTTTACGGAAATGCATACAGTATGGCATCATTATACCAGTAATATATGTCGTTTACGGAAATGCATACAGTATGGCATCATTATACCAGTAATATATGTCGTTTACGGAAATGCATACAGTATGGCATCATTATACCAGCAATATATGTCGTTTACGGAAATGCATACAGTATGGCATCATTATACCAGCAATATATGTCGTTTACGGAAATGCATACAGTATGGCATCATTATACCAGCAATATATGTCGTTTACGGAAATGCATACAGTATGGCATCATTATACCAGCAATATATGTCGTTTACGGAAATGCATACAGTATGGCATCATTATACCAGTAATATATGTCGTTTACGGAAATGCATACAGTATGGCATCATTATACCAGCAATATATGTCGTTTACGGAAATGCATACAGTATGGCATCATTATACCAGCAATATATGTCGTTTACTGAAATGCATACAGCATGGCATCATTATACCAGCAATATATGTCGTTTACGGAAATGCATTCAGCATGGCTTCATTATACCAGTAATATATGTCGTTTACAGAAATGCATACAGCATGGCTTCATTATACCAGTAATATATGTCGTTTACAGAAATGCATACAGCATGGTATCATTATACCAGCAATATATGTCGTTTACAGAAATGCATTCAGTTTGGCATCATTATATCAAGCATTTGAATAGTTGTAGATATCAGAATCTTGTATTGTTCATATATGAAAAGTTAAGGTAATCTCCCCTTTTATTTGCTATAGGTATATCTACATCATGGCAAGTAAGCTTATGTTTACTACTATATTAGTACTCATGGATATGCAATCATTGGTAAATATATGAATATTTGTATTGCGACACATATAAAATTGAACGTAAAGTGTTCGTTTATTATAGTGTCATCCCTATTGAAAGAGCCAGCCACGCTGAGCTTATATGACACACTTGCCGAAAGCTATTATTGCCAGGCGCCAAGCTGTTAGACATTTGGTATCCTCAATTTAACTAGCTGCTTGGAGAGCAACCGGCCGCGTCAGAAAAAATCCAAGAGCTTTCACCTTCGAACCTTCGACTACCCGCATTCGAGGTGGTAGCCTTAATCACTAGGTCACGGTATTGAAGTAACGGGACATTCTTGAAAAACACTTGATCAAATGCAAATATTGTAACTTGATGGTTGCAGTCTATACTGTTTTTAGTCGCCTTTACCAATATTTGATTCGACTTGAATCAAAAGTACAGTCTGGATTAACTAAAAAGTAAACTGTCCTGGATAAATTACCTTAAAGCTCCAAGTAAAACAAGATTTTTTTTTTTTAAAGCTTTATACTTCATGCATGCGGCAAACTTTCCAAACAACTTCTTTAGTTCCTAATCAGGTTGAATAGCAGCGTCATCCAACAGATTAATTCAATCAAACTATTTATACCATTTGCGTGCGAGGATACGATGTTATTCAGATATCTCAAACTGTGTACATGACATTCAGGTCTTTGGGGAGAAAACTGAGGACATTACGGTCGAATAAGCATTGTATCAATTCTATGTATATGTATCCTTTGTTTAGCCTCATCCTGAAAACAATCAAACAGAGAGGCGTCATATATAATGGATACCGCTTTATCTGTATATATATAAAGTAGATTTATGTTTTACTTTTTGTGTGAAATGTTTGATGGGTTTTCTTCCAAACTCAATACACGCAAATGTATAACTGTACACACGGTCAGACTATATTCATGTCACTGTACTTCATATACATCAGCCATATAGTTACTTGCAATGTTTTTAAAATGGTTTCTAAAAAAAAAGCCAAATTAAAAGTCTTCCTAGACTTTCAGTGATATCATATTTCCCACTAAATAACCAGATACTTACTTTTGACATAGTATATATGCATTATAACATATCTGTTAAAAATACAATTTCAAAGGGTGATATGAAGTGGGTCAAATATTGACCGCTCTCACCAGACGTCGCGGGTTAGATGAATTAGTATAAACTAACTAAAATTACAATAAAAAGCCAAAGTATCTATATGAATAAGAACAGGGGGTCACCCGTGGCCAAGTGGTCTAAGACATTGCCACAATATGTGTAGCAGATGGTGCCACACATATTAATTGCCAATAAAATACTACTATAACTGCGACAGGAAGATGCCTGTAATGTGATGAGGAACAAGTCGTATCTACCGTTTTATATTACAAACTATTATGCTTTTCTCTCAATATGAAACGCTGGATTCTAATTGATGTAGAAAAATATTCGACTTCCATCGAAATATTTCATTAAATAAATGCAGGCACATGTAAAACGATTATTTAAAGTGTTTGATATTTTAAGTCAATAGGCGTAATAGCGTAAAGGTCAAATAGCGTAATTTTCCAAATAGATAATATATTTGTAGCATTGTGAAGCAATTTCATAGAATTTTGACTTGTTCATATGAGTTCTCTCGTTAAATAAATTCTTTATTATTGTTATAATTTTTATTATTATTAAAAAAATATCATTTTCATTAAGCATCAATACAAAGTATGACATACTTTACAACAGGTGACACAAACACCACATTTAAAAACACAATTTATAGAATAATCATAACAAATACATAATAAAGAGACATAATGATGAGCAACATTAATACAATCATAAAATGGAGTGCTGGTCCAGTGGTAGAGCATCAAACCCACGATCGGAGGGTGGTAAGCCCGATCCTCGACCATGGCTATATGATGTGTCCTTAAACAAGACATGTGATTAGTACTAGTTCTATACAGATATACTTCGAGTGTGACTTGCAATAACTTGTTTCACAATCGACGTAAACTGAACAAGTTTAAACTAAATGGTTATTCTTGAATTTCATGAAGAACTTTATTTTATTCAATAAATACTTTTATTTCAGATTTGTTGCCTCTCACCAACTAAAGCGTGATTTTAAACGAATGGTACGGACAATTACCGAAAGACAAACAGTTAAATAAGATACCATATGTTTTGTCCAAAGTTATAATTAGATCTTCGTCAGTTTCAGTATTATACAAACTTGATATTTTAAACTATATGTAACATACGACATATACCTTTATCTCATTTGGTAGTCTTATATGACAGCAGATTTGTGACTATTCTCGAAAGACAAAAGGTTAAAATGAAGTACCGTTTGTATTGTCCAACGTTATATATGATAAGATATTCGTCAATTTCAGTTTTATGTAAACATGAGGTTTTGAAATATATGTAACATACGACACATAACTTTACCATTTTGTGGCCTTATATAATTGTGCAGATTTTGTGACAAACGGTTAAGTACCATTTGTATTGTCGTTAGATATAATACGATATTCGTCGGTTTCAGACATGAGGTTTTGAAATATTTTCTTATCACCCTCAGTTATATATATTTATCTGATAAGCAATCATTCATTTGTGAATATTTAGTTAAAAAGTAATATTCTAAATTTAAAGTATGTAACGATCCTCCGGTGTCTGTGACTTGTCTTTGATTCTAGTTCTCTCAATATATCTGACTGATTGTATCTGCTTTTATGTCATCGTAATTGAGTTTATATCAATTCAAAACATAGTTTAAAGCGACAGTGAGTGACCTTTGTACATAAATGTCAGGATATAATCGCAACAATTACAACGAATAACGTAAAAACATGTAAATGACGATATTCCAAAGACACAGCGTGATTTTCTGTTGTAGTTTTATTTCAGAATCAGGGCGTAGCTACCTATTGGCACATTTTCTGTTGTAGTTTTATTTCAGAATCAGGGCGTAGCTCCCTATTGGCACTATAGGCACGTGCCTACACCTTTTTTCTGAGAAATCGAAAAAATGAAATGCCAAATCATGCAATAAAGGTCAGAACCCTAGGCTACTTCATTTCCCCCTTTATTGAAGTGAAAAAAACTTAAAACATTACATATATGTTGTTATAAAACAGTAATTTCAAGGTAAATATTAAGGATAACCAGGCCCCTAAAAATATAAGAAAAATACATCACATCAAAATGCACCTACGACAGTCTAACTGAATTATTTTTCGGGGGACCATACCCCGGACCCCTTAAACTGTGCCTACGCATCCTTTTCAGCCAAGCTACGCCCTTGGAAATTGGCAACAATACGTGTTGATTTGCTATCTTGGATGATGCAAATCATACAAGAAAAAATCCAGTAACAACATGCATCAATAGATGTATGCACGATTCCAAAAAACAACAACGAAAATTATCCTCGTATAATTCACGGTACTGAGATTACCTAAGTGTTATTTCGTGTCTTTCTAAATAACAGATGATGACGACATTTAATCGGTAACGATGTCTTTTTCTATGTTTTATCATCACCGTTTGACAGCTATAATAGTAACAATTGATATGTTAGATTAAAAATCAGAATTGGTTTTGTCGTATCTAAAAGCCAGCAGCATATTTCGATTTAAAAGTAGACTTCAATACGTCGTTGAGTTAAATATATGCAGATTTTTTATTAAAAATTGAATTTGTTATTCTACTGTATTAAAATGATATTGATAATATAAAAAAAAGATCGAAAAAATAAGCATGCCGCACATATTCGAATAATAAAGGACAAATCTGAGTGTAGCAATTATTGTCAATGGGTGGTGTTTTATTGTAGAATGTTAAGAGGCACTTTTAACACTATTTGTGTCATATCAGGGGCGGTATTCACCAACCATTCTTAAGAACATTCCTAGACTTGAACTCAAGAATAAATTTTGAAAAACACATTTAGAGACCATTGTTTGGAGTCAAAATTTGCAAGCATATTGAGACACCTAATATATAGTCAAATAAACTCTCAAAATTATTCTATCTGTCGTGGTAAACTTGATATCTAAGGTTGAAATTTTGATTTTCAAGCTCAAGTCTAAGAATATTCTCAAGAACGGTTGGTGAATACGACTGAACGATGTTTCTTAAATCAAAATTATATGCGCGTAACACTAAGATAGGCTGTTGACATATTGCATGCTACCTGAGTACAAAAATGCGCGTGCTGTCGTATTGGTTAGAGAATTGTCTACGTGTTTTATTTTATTTACGTTATCTCGTTATATGATGAACGGCACGTGTTCACACGTACAAGGTTATTAATACTTGTGTTAATACGCGTTTGAGTACGATAAACACCAGTCTAATACTGCGTTTTTTCCCTGCTGCTACATGCATTCTTTAAAGGAAATGTATATTTGTATTCTCTTAGTTACACACCATCATTCGGTATTGACAGTATTTCATATATATATATATTACAGTCATATGAAAAATGATAATTCCGATTTCAAAAACTAATTTATCCTAATTAAAAATGTGCCTAAATGTGTTCATGATATGTATACTGAACGGAACAGCTAACTTACCACCTCACATTCTATGTAACTGACATTTTATGTATTTTCTAAAAAAATATCAAAGTAATTTCCATGAATTTTGGACTTGATTAAGGAAGAACACACTCCCATCCTCTCCACGTAGAGTTGTTTATAATCCTCCCCACGTAGAGTTGTATATAATCCTCTCCACGTAGAGCTGTATACAATCCTCCCCACGTAGAGTTGTATATACTCCTCCCCACGTAGAGTTGTATATAATCCTCCCCACGTAGAGTTGTATATACTCCTCCCCACATAGAGTTGTATATAATCATCCCCACCCACGTAGAGTTGTATATACTCCTCCCCACATAGAGTTGTATATAATCCTCCCCACGTAGAGTTGTATATATTCCTCACCACGTAGAGTTGTATATAATCCTCTCCACGTAGAGTTGTATATAATCCTCCCCACGTAGAGTTGTATATACTCCTCCCCACGTAAAGTTGTATATAATCCTCCCCAAGTAGAGTTGTATATAATCCTCCCCACGTAGAGTTGTATATACTCCTCACCACGTAGAGTTGTATATAATCCTCCCCACGTAGAGTTGTATATACTCCTCCCCACGTAAAGTTGTATATAATCCTCACCACGTAGAGTTGTAAATAATCCTCCCCACGTAGAGTTGTATATACTCCTCCCCACGTAGAGTTGTATATAATCCTCCCCACGTAGAGTTGCATATACTCCTCCCCACGTAGAGTTGTATATAATCCTCTCCACGTAGAGTTGTATATAATCCTCCCCACCCACGTAGAGTTGTATATAATCCTCTCCATGTAAAGTTGTATAATCCTCCCCACCCACGTAGAGTTGTATATAATTCTCCCCATGTAAAGTTGTATATAATCCTCTCCACGTAGAGTTGTATATAATCTTCCCCACCCACGTAGAGTTGTATATAATCCTCTCCATGTAAAGTTGTATATAATCCTCCCCACCCACGTAGAGTTGTATATAATCCTCTCCACGTAGAGTTGTATATAATCCTCCCCACCCACGTAGAGTTGTATATAATCCTCCCCACGTAGAGTTGTATATACTCCTCACCACGTAGAGTTGTATATAATCCTCCCCACGTATAGTTGTATATACTCCTCCCCACGTAAAGTTGTATATAATCCTCACCACGTAGAGTTGTATATAATCCTCCCCACGTAGAGTTGTATATATTCCTCCCCACGTAGAGTTGTATATATTCCTCCCCACGTAGAGTTGTATATAATCCTCCCCACGTAGAGTTGCATATACTCCTTCCCACGTAGAGTTGTATATAATCCTCTCCACGTAGAGTTGTATATAATCCTCCCCACCCACGTAGAGTTGTATATAATCCTCTCCATGTAAAGTTGTATAATCCTTCTCCACCCACGTAGAGTTGTATATAATCCTCCCCATGTAAAGTTGTATATAATCCTCTCCACGTAGAGTTGTATATAATCCTCCCCACCCACGTTGAGTTGTATATAATCCTCTCCATGTAAAGTTGTATATAATCATCCCCACCCACGTAGAGTTGTATATAATCCTCTCCACGTAAAGTTGTATATAATCCTCCCCACCCACGTAGAGTTGTATATAATCCTCCCCACGTAGAGTTTTATATAATCCTCCCGACCCACGTAGAGTTGTATATAATCATCCCCACGTAGAGTGGTATATAATCCTCTCCACGTAAAACCTGTCAGTTATATTATAGAGTGTTATATGGCCTCCGTTTTCATGAAAGCATGATTTGTTTTGCATTGAAGACGATAAGACAATAATTTAATGTTTTACTTTAATATACGACACTTACACTACTCGATCAGTTTTTGCTACCTACATATATTCTATATAAACCAGTGACTGTCTGTTTGCTATATACATACATTCTATATAAACCAGTGACTGTCTGTTTGCTATATACATACATTCTATATAAACCAGTGACTGTCTGTTTGCTATATACATATATTCTATATAAACCAGTGACTGTCTGTTTGCTATATACATACATTCTATATAAACCAGTGACTGTCTGTTTGCTATATACATATATTCTATATAAACCAGTGACTGTCTGTTTGCTATATACATACATTCTATATAAACCAGTGACCGTCTGTTTGCTATATACATATATTCTATATAAACCAGTGACTGTCTGTTTGCTATATACATATATTCTATATAAACCAGTGACTGTCTGTTTGATATATACATACATTCTATATAAACCAGTGACTGTCTGTTTGCTATATACATATATTCTATATAAACCAGTGCCTGTCTGTTTGCTATATACATATATTCTATATAAACCAGTGACGGTTTGTTTGATATACATATATTCTATATAAACCAGTGACTGTCTGTTTGCTATATACATACATTCTATATAAACCAGTGACTGTCTGTTTGCTATATACATATATTCTATATAAACCAGTGACTGTCTGTTTGCTATATACATACATTCTATATAAACCAGTGACTGTCTGTTTGATATGCATGCATTCTATATAAACCAGTGCCCGTCTGTTTGATATACATGCATTCTATATAAACCAGTGCCTGTCTGTTTGATATACATGCATTCTATATAAACCAGTGCCTGTCTGTTCGATATACATGCATTCCATATAAACCAGTGCCTGTCTGTTTGATATACATGCATTCTATATAAACCAGTGCCTGTCTATTTTTTGCTATATACATGCATTCTAAATAAACCAGTGCCTGTCTGTTTGATTTACATACATTCCATATAAACCAGTGCCTGTCTGTTTGATATACATGCATTCCATATAAACCGGTGCCTGTCTGTTTGATATACATGCATTCCATATAAACCGGTGCCTGTCTGTTTGATATACATGCATTCCATATAAACCAGTGCCTGTCTGTTTGATATACATGCATTCCATATAAACCGGTGCCTGTCTGTTTGATATACATGCATTCCATATAAACCAGTGACTGTCTGTTTGATATACATGCATTCCATATAAACAGGTGCCTGTCTGTTTGATATACATGCATTTCATATAAACCAGTGCCTGTCTGTTTGATATACATGCATTCCATATAAACCAGTGCCTGTCTGTTTGATATACATGCATTCCATATAAACCAGTGCCTGTCTGTTTGATATACATGCATTCCATATAAACCAGTGCCTGTCTGTTTGATATACATGCATTCCATATAAACCAGTGCCTGTCTGTTTGATATACATGCATTCCATATAAACCAGTGCCTGTCTGTTTGCTATATACATATATTCTATATAAACCAGTGACTGTCTGTTTGCTATATACATACATTCTATATAAACCAGTGCCTGTCTGTTTGATATACATGCATTCTATATAAACCAGTGCCCGTCTGTTTGATATACATGCATTCTATATAAACCAGTGCCTGTCTGTTTGATATACATGCATTCTATATAAACCAGTGCCTGTCTGTTCGATATACATGCATTCCATATAAACCAGTGCCTGTCTGTTTGATATACATGCATTCTATATAAACCAGTGCCTGTCTATTTGCTATATACATGCATTCTAAATAAACCAGTGCCTGTCTGTTTGATTTACATACATTCCATATAAACCAGTGCCTGTCTGTTTGATATACATGCATTCCATATAAACCGGTGCCTGTCTGTTTGATATACATGCATTCCATATAAACCGGTGCCTGTCTGTTTGATATACATGCATTCCATATAAACCGGTGCCTGTCTGTTTGATATACATGCATTCCATATAAACCGGTGCCTGTCTGTTTGATATACATGCATTCCATATAAACCAGTGCCTGTCTGTTTGATATACATGCATTCCATATAAACAGGTGCCTGTCTGTTTGATATACATGCATTTGATATAAACCAGTGCCTGTCTGTTTGATATACATGCATTCCATATAAACCAGTGCCTGTCTGTTTGATATACATGCATTCCATATAAACCAGTGCCTGTCTGTTTGATATACATGCATTCCATATAAACCAGTGCCTGTCTGTTTGATATACATGCATTCCATATAAACCAGTGCCTGTCTGTTTGATATACATGCATTCCATATAAACCAGTGCCTGTCTGTTTGATATACATGCATTCCATATAAACCAGTGCCTGTCTGTTTGATAGACATGCACTCCATATAAACCAGTGCCTGTCTATTTGATATATATGCATTCCATATAAACCAGTGCCTGTCTGTTTGATAGACATGCACTCCATATAAACCAGTGCCTGTCTGTTTCACTATAACTTTTATTATACACATACAATTTTTTAAAAAGTGGTTTCTTCTCAGAGAATGACTGTATTTCTACCTAAATGCATATTGGCATGCATGTTTATCATCTTGTTTGCTTAAATGTATTAGAGTCCATGATTGTTCCAGAATAAATACGCCTTCTAAATCAAACTCAGTTCCTGTGGATCCAAGGAGTCTTATCTCCGTATATATTAGCCAAAACTTTGCTTTTTATGTCTGAAAAAAAAATCATAATCTCTTTGAACCACCTTGGAAACCAAACCGAATAAAATTATACTTTTATTTTTATTTTGCGTTACCGTGGCTCAAAGAGGGCATACCCAAACAATGAGACGTATAGTCAGTGAGCTAATTAGGATGCGACCGTGTTAATCTCATTGCATCTGGAAAATAGTTTTCTTCCATTGTACTCGTGTCGTTCTGACCTCCGACTGCATACACAACTGACATCAATCGCATTGTGACTGGCACATTAATGTATCCTCGGATTGTGTTCTATCATACCGATACAAACAGAAGACAACAAACTATGTGGTCCACCTTTTTGTCATATATGACCGCGATATGTTTTTCATCCATTTACATGAGTTATGTCCTTATCCAAAATTAAAAATAAAATGTTTGAATTCATAATTTTATACTTGTACGTATCATTTATAGTAGAACTTCGTTGGCTCGAACACGGACGGATGGCTGGAAAACACCACATAAAGCTCGATCCACATAGCTGGTCCCGTCCGAATTCCTGTTCCGATGTATTAACATGTACATGTATGGTATGATGTGTAACATTACTTGACTCGAACAACCTGTAACTCGAACTATTTTGTCCAGTCCCGTTCAGTTCGCAAATCGAAATTCTACTGTAGATATATTTTCAAAAATACACTTCAGCGAAATAGTATCGAAACTGAAGACTCGAAACTGTCCTAACTCCGTGAACGAACGCAGGCAACTGCCATTAACTTCCACACGATACACATGGTAAATGCTCACCAGCATAGCATTACTATCATTTTTGACAACGAGAAAACGTTAATATTAAATGGGCACGAACTCAAAATTGTTTGTATTACATCACTCAGTAAAATGGTCCCAGTTGGTATTCAAAACATCTCTGAGACTGTAAAAATAAAAAAAGGTTTTTACAGATTCTATACTTTGACCATCGTCGTATACCCACGGGTAATCCATTCCGATGTTATAAATTGAGTGTATCGGAATTAACACTCGGGTGTTTCCGGCGATGTACTTGGACAAGACATTTTTGTATTCGATCAAGTCAGAAAGTAGATCGGTATTTTATGTACGACAGCCGAGTTTTACATACACCTCAGATCGATGTCATTAACGACGTGAAGCCACGTAAGATTATTTTTCTTACATACCAAACATATTGAGTACTTATTTTAATTCATAACAGTATTATATTTTACCATGATATTATATATAAATACTATGGAATAATTTTATGAAGTTATGGGATGTATAAGAATACATAGTGGTAACATCTCTGCAGCTAGTCCAATATGTTGATTGATTGTTGGTACATTATATCTTGATTTGTCCAAGGCTTTCGACTTAGTTGACAATGACGTACTTGTTTAAAAATTGAAAATGTACAATTTTAGCAGAAATACGATAAAATGGTTTTACTCATATTTAGAAAATAGAACTTATTATACTCAAGTTTCTGGTACAACTTCAGAGTTCCGCAAAGTAAAAGCTGGTGTACCTCAGGACTCCTTCTTAGATCCCCTTTTATTTTTAATATTCATAAATGATTTGCCATTATCTGTGCAAAATACTTTCGTTGATATGTTTGCAGACGATACCACCATCAAAGTTTCAAATAATTCTCTTTCAAGTGTTGTTAAATGCTTAACGGCGGATCTCAATAACGATGAGTGTGTAGTTAATCGCATGTATATCAATGCACCGAAATCTAAAGTAATGTATATTTCTTCAAAAAACAAAGTGAACCGCATAATATGTTATGACACTCACCTAATTCGTTACAAAGATAAAGCTATTGATATAAATA
Organism: Panopea generosa; assembly: GCA_029582155.1. Taxonomy (NCBI): domain Eukaryota; kingdom Metazoa; phylum Mollusca; class Bivalvia; order Adapedonta; family Hiatellidae; genus Panopea; species Panopea generosa. The sequence goes on along the minus strand of CM055895.1, from coordinate 64,482,978 downwards.
TACATGAACAATTACTTGGAGTTATGATTGATAATGCGCTGTCTTGGCATACTCAAGTCGACAATGTTGTCAAGAAATGTAAATCATTTCTTTATCTTCTATCTCGCATCAAAGTTTTTCTTTCTGTACCAATGCGTAAATTGTTTTTAAATGCTTGCATTTTACCACATTTAGATTACTGTTGTGTAATTTGGGGGAAATTGTCATGTTTCACTTGTAGATAAAATTGCTACGTTTCAAAAGAGAGCTGTAACTAGACTTATTCTTGATAAAAATTACGATACTCCTTTTACAGCATTATTCACAGAGCTTAAATGGATGACGTTTCCTGAAAGAGTTAAATTTTAAAAAGCAGTACTCGTGTATAAATCATTTAATGACCAGGCTCCTGCATATCTCAAAGATGTGTTTACTCTACCAGCTAATGTTCATACACGCACACTACGATCATCCTCTAATCTACAGTTGTATTCTCCTAAGCCTAATTCTGAAATGTTTCGAAATTCGTTTGCTTATTCAGGCTCTTCTTTGTGGAACTCTCTTCCTTCTTATGTAAAACATACATATTCTAATAATCAGTTCAAAGCTTTATATTTACAATCGAGTACAAATTCTTAGCAATTCTAATAAATCGGGTAGCTCTCATCAAAATTGATACACACACACACACACACACACACACACACACACACACACACACACACACACACACACACACACACACACACACACACACACACACACACACACACACACACACACAGTTAACCAGTACTCCAGCACACATCATCTCCGCAAGTAAATGATAACTTTTCACTTGAATCGGCGGTGAGAGACGAATGTTAATAAGACACAAAGTCGTATACCAATCATCACTGAGACTGTTGCCAGGCGGGTATTCAAACTCACGACCCCTGGATTGATAATCAAACGCGCTACCGACTGAGCTAACCGCGCCCGGCTAGTCCAATATCACCGTGTCCAAACGTTTCCCGAGGAGGCGGTGGAGGTAACGTTGGATGACGGTGGGGTAACGTTGAATGACGGTGGGATTCGCGATCAGTGGTAAGAAAACTATCTTTTTAACTATTGTTGATAATTTTTGGAAAAACTGAGTCGAGCAAGATGATGTCGTATCATTTCTGATCACTCGACAGCAACCGAATCTGTGCAGACTGTAGCCGTTTTCTTGATCATTCGGGAAATACAAATAATTTTCTGTGTAAACATTGGCACGAGTGTTTTAAAAGTGCGAAAACTGTCTGTTACCGTACATAATTTGATATATCATTTTCTTTTATAAGCAACACCCTCCTCAACATTATATTTTACCCCATTCTGTCTTTTAGTAGTGTTAAATTGATTTAGTGACGGTTTTATGGTGAAAAATCAGCGTAACGATGGAGGAGCTGGTGGAGCTGTTTGAAAGTTGCGTAACGCTGGAGGATGGTTGATTTACTAAAAGCACTTTTTCTAAGGCTTCTCATGCAAGCGGTCAACTTTTCGGTTGTTACTCTGTTGTAAATATATTTCAAAATTGTTACTATGGTGTATGTATGTACTGTAAAGAAAATCAAACTGGTAGTTGCCATTATGAGCAGTATAAAAGACATATAGATTTTAATAAGTATGAAATAATGCACAACAAACACTCTAAGCACAGCTAAGTGTAATCAGTTACCCGGTAGGCTTTGATGTGAGTTAGTGCCAGTCATTCCCATTTATAAGTTTGACTTCTTTATATTGGACTCATCATATGGTCCTACAGAAAAGTATTAAATCAGGACACAAGTCATGATATTCCTGTTGAGTATAATTTTACTAATTTAAATTATTATTGTCCAATTACGAAACACAATAATCACTTCCTTTTCTTTTGTTAAAGTATGTTTGTATTATTCACAGGGGATTTTTTTATGCGAACATCAAGGACAAGCGGTTTATATCCAGTCCACGAAAATGATGAATGCAGTGCACAGGACGAGCGAGGTGAAATAAGCTATGGCCCTATAGTGATAAGGTTTTCATTTTTAAACTTATAGCTGTTGATTCCCATGAAGGACCTGAAAAAGTGTCAATTTACTTAAATTATTATTTCTCTCCATACTGATCTGGTAGTGCCATAACCGGTTATTCATGACTTCGATAAGTTCGAAACAGTAAAACGGATGTTTCGAAAAAAATCTGGATTTTTCACATTTCGACACGAAAAATTGTCAGTTTCTTAGATTAATACTAAATATTGTTTGAAAATCAGGATATGCTTTTAAGATTAGGTGACCACATTATTTAATTTACTATACAACTGTTGATCTACTGCACTAACCTTTCTCAATGCGTTGTCGAATCGAGAAAGCTCATATGATAAGGGTTCAGAATATGTGGTAAGTCCGAATACCAGTTTGGCCACATCCTCAAACATCATTGGACCCAATACTCTATGTAATTTGTTCACCACCTCTGGTTCATAGTACATTAAGTTTTGTTTCAAACCAAGGACATAGTTAGACCCACTGACCGCAGAACTTAACTAAAATACTGTTGATTAACTGAGTAAAGCAAAAATGAATCAATCATGCAATGAACATTCCATATTATCTGTCTAATTTATCTTTTCAGAAATCACGCATTTGACGACCAAGCATGCAAAAAAGCCAAAAGGAAGATTCGATTTCGGAAAATATCTGCGTCTTCAGCACCATCTCGAGGGCCATTACCAGTCAGACAACATCACAGGAAAGGCGAGTCAAAAACACTCCAGTCTAAAAGACTTGGCATTGAATTTTAAATATTTTAAAAGGATTGGTGGTTTACTCTGGACTTTTTGAAAAAAAAATCAGCAAACAAAGACAGTCCTTTTTCCATTTAATTGCAAAAACTGAACTTCATTAAAATAAAATACGAAATAAATAGGCAATCACATCCCCTTAATCAACAAAACACATGATAGTGATACAGACTTTCTGATAAAGAGTATTTTTTTCTAAAGAAAATAATGCAAGTTCTTAGGTTACAATATCACCTTCCTTATATTATACTCTATGTGTTTAAAATTACAAAATTATAATAATGATATAAGATTAGTGACATATAACTTCATATGTTTAATGTTTGATATCTAGTTAATACTAGCTAGTCAGCTCCTTGAGTTTGATATTAATGTTTATAACTAGTCAATGTGCTTCTGTCACTATTTGTATTATATACATGTAGTTCATTTCATGTTTATTAATCTATTGCTGTATATGATTGATGCCTTTATGGGTCTAGTTGCTGAATAAAACTTGAAAACTTGATATTGAAATTAATATTTCTCCATGTCTACACATAAATCAATCTGTACTCCTATGAAAATAATAACCTCCTATCATTGCGATACACAACTTAATAGTTTAATAAAATTAGTTATTTATTTTATAAAGCTAGTGCTGGCTTGCAAGTTTTGAAACAATGAGTAAAACATCTTTAAAAATCCAAAATGGTCGTGACTATTATTTTATCACACAGTTCCAAACGTTTTGTCAATGATAATTTTCAGTCATTTAACCATTTACTAGAAATTTGCCCTTTTCCAAAACCACAAGTGAAATTATCTACTGTGGTATTTTCATGTCATGTACATACATTATAGAAACAAGAAATGTCACTGGTAAGTGTCGCATACCCTCCAAATTGTTGTTGAAAAATAACAATATAATTATGTTATAATTAGTAGAGATGTATCCATGAATATAAAGAGTAATGGACTGATAATTCAGACTAGACATGCAATTTCATGTTTTTTCACATTAAAGCGTGACCTTGACCTTTGTGTAACCGTGACCTTGACATCTGATGTAATGGTCTGGGTATTTCAACAGTTAAATGCTGCTGAAACAGCATCATGACATGCTGTCAAGCTATTTTTAAATCCCTAAATGTAAAACAAAGTTACAGATCAATTGTTGATAAATTGAGCCAAGTGTTTTTGAAATCCATCCATGAATGATAGTTTATGGACGGACTTGAAATCTCAAACAGATTCAAAGTGTTATCATACATACTAAAAGTGTGACCTTGACCTTTGAGGTATGGGTCTTGGTCTTACTTATGACACGTCGTCATGTCATCTTGATAAATTGAGCCAAGTTAAAGACAAAGTCACAGACCAGACACACAATATCAAACAAATTGAAACTGTGACCTTAATCCTTGAGGAGAGTTTCTGGGTCTTACATGCGACACCTAATTATGTCATGTTGATCAACTGAGCCAAGTATTTTTTAAAATGTATCCATAGATGACAGACCAGACAAGAAATGTTAAAATGACTGAAAGTGTTGTCAAACAAAGTTAAACTGTGACCTTGACCTTTGAAGTAAGAATTTTAGTATTAAGTGCAACACGTCATGTTATGTTGATCATTTACAACAAGTATTTATAAAAATCCATCTATGCATGACAAAGTTACAGGCCGGACACGAAATCTCACACAGACTCAAAGTGTTGTCAAACTCAAATTGTGACCTTGACCTTTGAGGTACGGATGTGGGTCTTACTCGCGACACGTTGTCATGTTCTGTTGATCAATTGTAGCAAGTATCATTGAAATCCATCTCTGCATGACACAGTTACAGGCCGGACACAAAATCGCACAGACTCAAAGTGTTGTTAAACAAACTAAAATTGTGACCTTGACCTTTGAGGTTCAGGTGTGGGTCTTACTTGCGACACGTCGTCATGTTATGTTGATCATTTGTAGCAAGTATCATTAAAATCCATCTATGCATGACAAAGTTACAGGCCGAACACGAAATCTCACACCGACTCAAAGTGTATTAAACAAACTCAAATTGTGACCTTGACCTTTGAGGTACGGGTGTGGGTCTTACTCGCGACACGTCGTCATGTTATGTTGATCATTTGTAGCAAGTATCAACAAAATCCATCTATGCATGACAAAGTTACAGGTCTTAAACGAAATACCGGACGGAAGGGCGGACAGACGGACGGACGGACGCTGCGATTACTATATGCCAACCAAATTATTTTTTGTGGGGGGCATAAAAAAGTTTAAGTGAAATTAATGAAAATGTCCAGAATGAAATAAAGTAATTTAAACGGTCAGTTGTGATTGTTCGACCTTAACGTCTAACTTATTAACTACTAAAAATAGCTTTAATAGTTATATACCCAATATTGGATAGAAGAAAAACATAATACAACCAAACCTGTCTTAAGCAGCCAGTCATGGGAAGGAGCAAAAGTGACCTTTTAAGACAGGTTAATTTACTTTGAAAACGTAGAAATAGGAAATAGCAAATGTGGCTGATTAAGACAAGTGGCTGTTTAATAGAGGTGACCACTTATACAGGTACGACTTTTTATACAAGTTTGCTATTTTGAACATTTACAACACATTTTCTTAAATTATGCCCCAATTTTGTGAATATAAATATATATATATGACATTAAGTTATACATTACGGCATGTGGAAGGATAGTACGTAACGACCATGGCACCTATTCGTGACCTGCCCTCGGGAAAAATGCATGTTGCTTTTAATTCGCAGTTTAAATAAAACAAATATTACATTTTCTTTCTATTTTGTACTATAGTATTGAAGACAAAGCACTGTGATATTCCCAAAACGATCTCAATACATACATAACATATTGAGACCCTTCCGTGCGGATGTTTTGATAAAATCGATATGTCTCGTGTGATATAAACATGTATGGCAATTTTTAATTTGATTTGCCTTATATGAGCCTATTTAATCGTCGTAACATATAATAATAGTTTTACATTATATTGGCAATCGAGCAAACACGTGTTTGTATCGAAAACAACAAAAAAATGACTTTTAGTAAATCCACCATCCTCCAACGTAACGCAACTTTCAAACAGCTCCACCAGCTCCTCCATCGTTACGCTGATTTTTCACCATAAAACCGTCACTAAATCAATTTTACACTAGTAAAAGACAGAATGGGGTAAAAAATATAATGTTGAGGAGGGTGTTGCGTATAAAAAAAAAGGTATATCAAATTATGTTCGGAAACAAGACAGTTTTCGCACTTTTAAAACACTCATGCCAATGTTTACCCAGACAATTCCTTGTAATTCCCGAATGATCAAGAAAACAGCTACAGTCTGCACAGATTCGGTTGCTGTCGAATGATCAGAAATGATACGACATCATCTTGCTCGACTCAGTTTTTCTAAAAATTATAAACAATAGTTAAAAAAGATAGGTTTCTTACCACTGATCGCGAATCCCACCGCCATTCAACGTTACCCCACCGTCATCCAACGTTACCTCCACCGCCTCCTCCGGAAACGTTTGGACACGGTGAATATGTAAAAATATATACAATATGTCTTAAAAATGTATTAACAATGCCTTTAGTTCAATGAATTACGGCATTGTTAATACGTTTTTAAGACATATTATATATCAATATTGCCGTTCAACATTTGCTTTCAACACTTAACATTCTTTTATAGCACAGTTGAAATATAACTTTATCTCATTTGTCAGCAATATGGTTTTCACCACAATACGTACTCGTACAATATATTCTTATATTGTACAAAAACACTGTTAAATAACCTTATATTATTTCCCCCATAATATATGCATAAATACAGTCTCTGTTTGTCATTAGCTTTGTTAAAATGCAGAGCCAGCTATCGGAATGTCAATGTTAAACACTGTATGTTATTTTTGTCTTATCAACATAATTGTTTATCATCAACATATTTCCACACTATTAGTTATTTGTTTTTTGTTGGGTTATTGTACGGTGAAGACAATTAAGAAAAATCATGTCATGTTCATGGTGATGGTATAATGTCGTATATAATGAAAACTATTGTGACTGCAGGGTCTGTGTCTTGCGGAATGTGTTCTCCTTTTATTACAAAACTAAGTTGACATTGAAAATTACTACTGCAGAAAGATAGTTATAACGTTTATAACGTAGCAATTAACGAATTGCAGATACAGTTTAATACTGCAAAGTATAAACAATGCTTTTTTCTTCTTCTTAAAATTGTTTTTTGATATTAATGACAATATTGGACAGTATAGATAACGCATAATAAAGCAAGTGATTGCCAACGCAATGTGTAATTACAAGAGCGCAATAACAATTAACATGCTATTTAAGTAGGTAATTAAGTATAGAACTATCGTTTGCCTACAATGTTCGAAATTACAACAATTACAACATATATATGCTGCTCATATATCTTGTAATAAGGACACGTCTTTGTAAGAGTACATATTGCTTGAATGTGAGTGTACTGTATCCGTCATTATACCTCATGCGCCGTCTCAATCACCATTTATTAAATAAGTAGACATTAAAGTATTACTGGTTCAGACAGACAATTGTAACATAGACGTTAAACAGTTTTAGTTTACTTTTCTTTTAAATGTATTTCAGCGGTAGTTACTATATTTATTATTATGAATCTACTAATTGACGCAAGAAACTGCTGACACACAGCGCAGGTTCATCATAAAAGTACAGGGAACGTCAAGTGAGTTATCTACAGGATTGTCTATAAAGCAACTGAACTGTTGTAGGCAATATTTGATACGAAGATTTATGTTACAGCATTAAATATGATCAACCGGTTTAATGGAAATAACAAAATGACATTGACAAGGGAAAATAGTGTTTGTAATTTATAAGATATCATTTACTATTGAATTATTTTCATGTGTAGCATGTTTTAGTCTGATATATGATAGCCAATATATTTTGAAAACTAAAGTTACACCCACGGCTTTAAAAGAACGATTATTACTCTCTTAAATACAGAGTTGCATGTGATTTTAATTTTGAACACACATGTTGGATGCTATATGATACATCAAAGAGAAATATTACCGGCGATAATTTACTGTGCCAATGTTCACTATTAAACTACAATTCATTACATTAGGTATTATTGTCAGGAGTAAGAATATATATACATATATATACATATTCAGTACAAGACGTAGCAGTCAAACGTAGCAACTACCATTGTACAATCACTGAGCATCCGAAGTTGCCACTATAATACAATCACGAAGCATAAACACGTAGCCACTATAACACAATCACACAGCATTCAAACGAAGCCACTATAATAAAATCACGTAGCATCCACACGTAGCTACTATAATACAATTACGTAGCATCCACAAGTAGCCACTATAATACAATCACGCAGCATCCACACGTAGCAACTATGAAACCATCACGAAGCATCCACACGTTGCTTCTTTATTTAATACAATCACGTAGCATCCACACGTAGCCACTTTAATGCAGTAACGTAGCATCCACACGTAGCCAATGTAATATAATCACGTAGCATCCACACGTAGTCACTATAATACAATCACGTAGCATCCACGCGTACCCATTACTAAACCATCACAGAGCATCCACACATAGCCACTATAATACAATCACGTAGCATCCACACGTAGGCACTATAATGCAGTCACGTAGCAACAACACATAGCCACTGTTATATAATCACGTAACATCCACGCGTAGCCACTATGATACAATCACGGAGCATCTACGCTTGGCCTCTGTAATACAATCACATAGCATCAACACGAAGCCACAATAATACTATCACGGAACATCCACGCGTAGCAACTGTAATACAATCACTTAGCATACACACGTAGCCACTATAATACAATCACGTAGCATACACACGTAGCCATTCTAATACAATCACGTAGCATACACACGTAGCCACTATAATGCAATCACGGAGAATCCACATGTACCTACTATAATACAATCACTTTGCATATACACGTAGCTACTTTAATGCAATCACATATCATCTGCACGAAGCAACTTTATTACAACCACGTAGCATACAAACGTAGCCATTATAATACAATCACGGAGCATCCACGCGTAGCCATTATAATACATTCACGTAGCATCTACACGTAGCGACTATAATACAATCACGTAGCATTAACACGGAGTCGCTATAATACAATCACGGAACATCAACACGTAGTCGCTATAATACAATCACGAAGCATCCACAGGTAGCCACTATAATACAATTACGTAGCATCCACGCGTAGCCATTATAATACAATCACGGAGCATCAACACGTAGTCGCTATAATACAATCACGAAGCATCCACAGGTAGCTACTATAATACAATTACGTAGCATCCACACGTATCCACTATAATACAATCACGTAGCATCCACGCGTAGCCATTATAATACAATCACGTAGCATCAACACGTAGTCGCTATAATACAATCACGGAGCATCAACACGTAGTCGCTATAATACAATCACGGAGAATCAACACGTAGCCACTATAATACAATCACGAAGCATCCACAGGTAGCCACTATAATACAATCACGAAGCATCCACGCATAGCCATTATAATATAATCACGAAGCATCCACGCGTTGCAACTATAAAACAATCAGGTAGCATCTACAGGTGGCTACTGTAATACAATCACGTAACATCCGTACGCAGCCAATACAATACAATCACGTAACATCCGTACGCAGCCACTTTAATAAAATCACGTACATGTAGCATCCATGCGTACCCATTATAATACAACCACTTAGCATTCACACGTAGTCACTATTATACAATCACGTAGTATCCACACGTATTCACTATAATACAATCACAGAGCATACACACGTAGCCACTATAATACAATCGCGCAGCATTCACACGTTTCAACTGTAACAAAATCACGTACAATGAAGCATCCATACGTAGCCACTATAATACAATCACGTAGCATTCACATGTACCCACTAAAGTACAATCACTTAGCATACACATGTAGCCAGTATAGTACAATCACGTAGCATCCACACGTACTCACTATAATACAATCACATTTCATCCACACGTACCCACTATAAAACAATCACTTTGCTTACAAACGTAACCGCTATAATACAATTACGCAGCATTGACACGTATCAACTGTAATACAATCACTTAGCATCCATACTTAGCTGCTATAATACAATCACGTAGCACCCACACGTATCAACTATACTACAATCGCACAGCATTCACACGTATCAACTGTAATACAATCACGTAGCATCCATACGTATCCACTATAATACAATCACGTAGCATTCACATGTACCCACTATAATACAATCACTTAGCATACACACGAAGCCATTATAATACAATCACGTAGCATCCACACGTAGCCACTATAATACAATCACTTAGCATACACACGTACCCACTATGATACAATCACGTAGCATTCATACGTTTCAACTGTAATATAATCATGTAACATCCATACGTATCCACTAAAATACAATCACGTAGCATCCATATGTAGCCACTATGATACAATTACGTAGCATCCACACTTAGCCACTATAATACAATTACGTAGCATCCACACGTAGCCACTATAATACAATCACGTAGCATACACACGTACCCACTATGATACAATCACGTAGCATTCATACGTAGCCACTATAATACAATCACGTAGCATCCATACGTAGCCACTATAATACAAGCACGTAGCATCCACACGTAGCCACTATGATACAATCACGTAGCATCCACAAGTAGCCATTATAATACAATCACGTAGCATCCACACATACCCACTATGATACAATCACGTAGCATCCATACGTAGTCACTATAATACAATCGCCTAGCATTCACAAGTAGCCACTTTAATACAATCACTTGGCATTCACACGTTACCACTATAATACCATCACGTAGCGGTCGAGCGTAGTCACTATAATACAATCCTTTTACATCCACACGTAGCCACTATAAAATAATTACGTAGCACTGTAATACAATCACGAAGCATCCACACATAGCCACTATAACACTATCATGCAGAATCCACACTTACCCACTTTAATACAATTACGTAGCATCCACACGTAAAACCTATAATACTATCACGTAGCATATACACGTAGCCACTATTGCAATCTTGTAGCATCCACATGTATCCACTATAATACAATTATGTAGCATCCACACGTAACCACTATAATACAATCACGAAGCATTCACACGTAGCCACTATACTACAATCTTGTAGCATCCACACGTAACCACTATAATACAATCTTGTATCATCCACACGTAACCACTATAATACAATCTTGTAGCATCCACACGTATCCACTTTAAAACAATTATGTAGCATCCACACGTAACCACTTTAATACAATCACGTAACATTCACACGTAGCCACTATAGTACAATTATGTAGCATCCACACGTAACCACTATAATGCTATCATGTAGCATATACACGTAGCCACTATAATACAATCTTGAACCATCCACACGTATCCACTATAATACAATTATGTAGCATCCACACGTAACCACTATAATACAATCACGTAGCATTGACACGTAGCCACTATAATACAATCTTGTAGCATCCACACGTAACCACTATAACACAATCTTGTATCATCCACACGTAGCCACTATAATACAATCTTGTAGGATCCACACGTAGCCACTATAATACAATCTTGTATCATCCACACTTAGCCACTATAATACAATCTTGTAGCATCCACACGTACCCACTATAAAACAATTAGGTAGCATCCACACGACAACCCTATAATACAATTACGTAGCATTCAAACGTATCCACTACAATACAATCTTGTAGAATCCACACCTAGCCACTATAATACAATCTTGTAGCAACCACACGTATCCACTATAAAACAATTACGTAGCATTCACACGTATCCACTCTAATACAATCACGTAGTATTCACACGTACCCACTAGAATACAATCTTGTAGCATCCACACGTAACCACTTTAATACAATTACGTAGCATTCACACGTACCCACTATAATACAATTACGTAGCATCCACACGTAACCACTATAATACAATTACGTAGCATTCACACGTACCCACTATAATACAATTACGTAGCATACACATGTAGCCGCTATAATACAATCACGTAGCATTCACACGTACCCACTATAATACAATTACGTAGCATCCACACGTAACCACTATAATACAATTACGTAGCATTCACACGTACCCACTATAACACAATTACGTAGCATTCACACGTACCCACTATAATACAATTACGTAGCATCCACACGTAACCACTATAATACAATTACGTAGCATTCACACGTACCCACTATAATACAATTACGTAGCATCCACACTAACCACTATAATACAATCACGTAGCATACACAAGTAGTCACTATAATACAATCATGTAGCATCCACACGTAGCGACTAAAATACAATCACGTAGCATTCACACTTACCCACTATGATACAATCACGTAGCTTTCATACGTAGCCACTATAAAATCAATCAAGTAGCATCAACACGTATCCACTATAATACAATCACGAAGCATACACACGTATCAACTATAATACAGTCTTGCAACATTCACACGTATCAGCCGTAATACAATCACGTAGCATCCATACGTAGCCACTTTAATATAATCATGTAGTATCCATATGTACTCACTATAATACAATCACGTAGCATACACACGTAGCCACTATAATACGATCACGTAGCATACACACTTAACCCCTTTAATACAATCGCGTAGCATACACAGGTACCCACTATAATACAATCACACAGCATTCACACGTATCAACTGTAATACAATCACGTAGCATCCATACGTAGCCATTTTAATATAATCATGTAGTATCCATACGTACCCACTATAATACAATCACTTAGCATACACACGTAGCCACTATAATACGATAACGTAGCATACACACTTAACCCCTTTAATACAATCACGTAGCATCCACACGTACCCACTATAAAATAAATCAAGTAGTATCCACACGTATCCACTATAATACAATCACGAAGCATACTAACGTACCAACTATAATACAGTCTTGCAGTTTTCACACGTATCAACCGTAATACAATCACGTAGCATCCACACGTAGCCACTATAATATAATCATGTTATATCCATACGTACCCACTATAATACAATCACTTAGCATACACAAGTGGCCACTATAATACAATCACGTAGCATACTCACTTAACCACTTTAATACAATCACGTAGCAGACACAGGTAGCCACTATAATACAATCACGCATCATTCACACATATCAACTATAATACAATCACTTAACATCCATACGTAGCCACTATAATATAATCACTAAGCATACATACGTTGCCACTATAATACAATCACGTAGCATTCACACTTACCTACTATAATAACATCACGTAGCATACACACGTAGCCACTTTAATACAATCACGTAGCAATCACATTTACCCACTATAATACAATCACGTAGCATACACACGTAGCCACTATAATACAATCAAGTAGCATTCACACGTACCCACTATAATAAAATCACGTAGCATTCACACGTAGCCACTTTAATACAATCACGTAGCAATCACATTTACCCACTATAATACAATCACGTAGCATACACACGTAGCCACTATAAAACTAGCACGCACCGTCCGCACGTACCCGGCACTTTAATACATGGCATTTACAGAACTATTTGCAAAGTGTTTCAGAAGTGCATTTCTTTATATTTAGAAAAGTACAAAATTAATTGTTGTGTGAGACGTTTAGTGTTGTTAGTTGCAAACTGTCCTCCGTTGCCAGGTGATCTAAGACGTCGTCTCAAGCTCACACGTGCCGTCTTTTTAAACGAGCTGTACTGAGGAACGTTGCTTTGTGTATGGTAATGTATACTGAACGGAACAGCTAACCCGCCACCTGCCTGACATTTCATGTATTTTCTCAAAATGTATCAAAACCATTTTCTTGGAATCTGGACTTGAATAAGAAAGAAAAGAAGTTTAGTTTATGTAAAAATACATGATTGTCTGTTAATGGCATATTTAAGTTTTAATATCGCTACACCATATATTGACAAAGTTATTGGAAATACAAAAGTGGCGGGTTAGCTCTTCCGTTCAGTATATACACAATGTATAAATACATTCTTCTATACATTGATTTTTTTTATCACCAATCAATGTAAAGTATAGTCACATTTGAAATGAAGGATCGATAAACAGTTGATGTTGTGTTTTATATAAATGCCAACAACATATTTCTAAAATGTTTAGATATTTATCTTGTGGAATTTGCTGATTATACCACAACTGTAGGGTGATATTTTGGACTTTAAAAGCTGATTTAAATTTATTATATAAAATTAAAACTGTTTATTATATTATTTGGAAAAAATGGTTAATTTACATCGTAACGTCGTCTTCATGAATCACAATTATAACACTGTTACACAAAGACATCATGTCGTAAACACATTGTCTGCTGCATAACTAATTCTCCTGGCAACAAGTGAGGAGGTATACATGTATGTCTTTATAAACAGATCGCGTCTCTGCCAGAAATCAAATATACAACAACTCCAGTTCTACATTTAAACTACTGTTGTTTATGATTCCTCATGCTTATACACTGTTATAGACATGTTTTATAAACACTAGGTGATTTGTTAACAAGACATGTTTATATACACTCGGTGATTTGTTATAGAGACATGTTTTATAGACACTCGGTGATTTGTTATAGAGACATGTTTTATAGACACTCGGTGATTTGTTATCAAGACATGTTTATAGACACTAAGTGATTTGTTATAGAGACATTTTCACTCGGTGATTTGTTATAGAGACATGTTTAACAGACACTCGGTGATTTGTTATCAAGACATGTTTATAGACACACGGTGATTTGTTATAAGGACATGTTTATAGACACACGGTGATTGGTTATATAGAAATGTTTATAGACACTCGGTGAATTGTTATATAGACATGCTTAAGGACACATGGTGATTTGTTATAGAGACATGTTTATAGACACTCAGTACTTTGTTATATAGACATGTTTATAGACACTCGATGATTTGTTATATAGATATGTTTAGTGACATTCGGTGATTTGTTATAGACACATGTTTATAGACACTCGTTGATTTGTTATATAGACATGTTGTATAAACACTCGGCGATTTGTTATATAGACATGCTTATAGCGCTTGGTGCTTTGTTATATAGACATGTTTTTTCGACACTCGATACTTTGTTATATAGACATGTTTATAGACACTTAGTGATTTGTTATAAAGGGGCATAAAAATGACGCTAAATATGCAATCAATCAATCAATTGTTATAAAGACATGTTAATAGACACTCGGTGATTTGTTATATAGACATGTTCATAGACGCTCAGTGATTTGTTATATACACATGTTCATAGACACTCGGTGATTTGTTATATAGACATGTTCATAGACACTCAGTGATTTGTTATATACACATGTTCATAGACATTCGGTGATTTGTTATATAGACATGTTCATAGATACTCGGTGATTTGTTATATAGACATTTTTATAGACACTCGGTGATTTGTAATATAGACATGTTTTATACACACTTAGTGATTTGTTATATCGACATTTTAATAGGCACTCGGTGATTTTTTATATAAACACTCAGTGATTTGTTATATAGACACTTAGTGATTTGTTATATAGACATGTTCATAGACACTCGGTGATTTGTTATATAGACATGTTCATAGACACTCGGTGATTTGTTATATAGACATGTTCATAGACACTCGGTGATTTGTTATATAGACATGTTCATAGACACTCGGTGATTTGTTATATAGACATGTTCATAGACACTCGGTGATTTGTTATATAGACATGTTCATAGACACTCGGTGATTTGTTATATAAACACTCAGTTATTTGTTATATAGACACTCAGTGATTTGTTATATAGACATGTTCATAGACACTCGGTGATTTGTTATATAGACATGTTTATAGACACGCGGTTTTTAAACAAAGAGTAATTGACAGTTTCCTACACAATTGGTATTCAAATAAATCAAATAATGGTGTGCTAGAATTATATAATAATGTTAAAACTTCTTTTGCCTACAAACAATATTTAGATATGTTACCATGTGATTTGAGAACATATATTTGTAAAATTCGATTATCGTCACATTCATTAAGAATACAACAGGACGTTATGCGAGAAATACAACTCCTAGAAATGAACACTTCTGTCTATATTGTAATTCGCAGCATCTCAAAGATGAATTTCATTTTTTTTTGACATGTCCCTGCTATCTAGATTTAAGACAACAATATATAAGCAACTATTTGTTTCAGAGACCTAGTATGTTTCGATTCATAGAATAACAGAAATACTCTTTTTAACCTAGCTAAATATATAAAATGTGCTTTATCTATTAGATTGTCTTTGGCACATAGTTGAACATTATCATACTCATTTAATTTCAGCACTCGAACACTGCTGTATGAATGTATTATATATATATATATATATATATATATATATATATGTGTGTGTGTGTGTGTGTGTGTGTGTGTGTGTGTGTGTGTGTGTGGTGTGGTGTGTTTGGTGTGTGTGCGTACGTGCGTGCGTGTGTGTGTGTGTGTGTGTATGTGTGTTTTCACGTGACATGATCTTAATATATTTGTTTACATGTGTATAGATATGACGATGTACTATGTATAAGTCAAATAATATATATATTCTGTTCTGTTCTGATCAAGTGTGTCGGTAGTATAGTCAATTTATTAGCTTTGATATAATGAATAATGAAACGTGTCAACGAAGTTTGTTGCCAAGTAATTAAGTAAGTAAATTCTTTATTCATAAAGGTTGACTCATTTGACAAAGCAAGTCTTTATTGATGCCCTCAAAATAATTATATGTGTACACCGTATGTATACGGTAGATGTTAAATTAATTGTATGTGATTATATGATTATTTTAGCACATTATCGCAATTGATTTTCTCCTTTCTCTCTTTGTTCTCACATTTTCATAGCTCACTTGTAATGAATCTTTATAAAAGACAAAAACAAATCAATTTGTTTTTAAGAAAAAACAATAACATTATACTCAAACAATTTCTTTAGTTTCACATAAAGTTTGGATATTAACTTCATCTATGACAGTGATTCTGTCCAATTGTTGATATTTTTTGTTCGTGAGACAAAATCAATGTTATTCAGAGTGAGCCTCTAGGGGAGAATACTGATGGAAACTTTGTCCTCCCGGAGACATTACCTCTTTTAAATGTTTAGCCTCGTTCTGGAAACAGATGAAAAAATAGAAGTGGATTGACATTTAAAGGATATCGATTGAAGACGGCATCTTTTTTAATTACTAATACTCTCTTATTGAATCTACACTAAAATACAGGATTATTTTATAACTATTCCTCAATCTATGTCACAAAATATTGCATTCCTAATAAAAATGCTTCCTATATATTTTGTTATATCATATCAAATATCATAGTGCAGGACTACTTTTTACACAAAGCCTGTCCATTATTTGATTTCAGCATAAGTAATATCGTGTAGAAGATATTAACAAAATACAAAAATCTAAGGAAACGCATATCTCTATTACAACACATCGACTCACCCGTACATGAACGGACGCTAATAATTATATAAATATAGCCTCAGCCATATAAGAATTTAAGCATCATTTTTTTCTAAATTCACAATTTAAACATGATAATGCTTTTACGATGTTCAAAATACATCGACAATGCCATTCAAATTAAAAAGAGCGTTAAAATAAGGAAACTGCATTTTTAATGAAGAAGAAACAGGGATTCTTTATGACTGCCATTATGCGACTACCCGACGGGAGCATTTCCTGTTTGTAATAGTTATACTCTGCCTAAACTAAAAACATATTAAGACAAGCACACTCACTTAGAAACGTAGTAAAGTTTACGAAGTTCAAGTGGATGCAGCTTTAGTTCCGCCATTTTGATTCACTCTAATATAATGTTCTGTGACAAAACTAAGAGATACACATTTGGCTAATGGCTGTCATCTTGAAATGTCAACACTACACTACAAGCACAAGCGGTGGTTTTTGTTTTACATTATTGTGATTCGTATTTGCAAGAAAATGTCAACATCCACACTAAATATAAGGATATGCAATTTGTACAAAGCTTTATTCTCAACCATACGTCAAAATATACAGCAACTAGAAGTTAGTTTGATATTCGTTTTTCGCTTTTCGATATTCAAATTGAATCTCGAATAACAAATACATTGATTTTCGACATTCATTAAAAATGTTTGAATATCAAATATCAAATATCTGGAGATTCGTTATTCATTAGAAATCATCATATGAATATCGAATCTAAAAAAAAATGACATTCGACATTTACTGAAAAATGTTTGAATAGCGAATATCAAATACCTGGAGATTCGTTATTCATCAACAATCATCATATGAATATCGAATCTAAAAATATTGACATGCGACATTCACTACAAAATGTTTGAATATCGAATATCAAATACCACGAGATTCGTTTTCATCAGAAATCATCATATGAATATCGAATCTCAAATAAATTGACATTCGACATTTATTTAAAATGTTTGAATATCGAATATCAAATACCTTAAGATTCGTTATTTATCAGAAATTATCATATGAATGTCGAATTTCAAAAAATTGACATTCGACATTCATTGAAAATTGTCTGAATGTCGAATATCAATGTATTTGTTATTCGAAATTCAATTTCAATATCGAATAGCAAAAAAAAAAATATCAAACTAACTTCAGCCCGCCAAAATATACTGTGAAAAAAATTACGGATATTGACAAACTAAACTTGGAAATATAACAAAAAATAAAGTGAAAAATGAGATATGAATATGCTAATGATAAAAATAGAGTTACAATCATTTCGTTGTGCTCTTTCACTTATTACCTGCTATCAATACTCCCAATGTTGTTTGTTTCCCTTCATTACTTTTGGAGTTATATTCCGAAAACGAATTCGGACGGACGTACGCACAGACGGAAAAACGGCCGGACGGACAAAGCTATATGGGGAGCATACAAATTAACTTGTTTACCATGACAACAATGTTGTATAAAAACATTCTTCAGACAGAGGGTCCTCCATGGCCGAGTTGTCTAAGGCGCCATCTCAACTGAAGATCACTTACCTCTCACTACTAAGGTCGTAGGTTCGAGTCCTGCTCGCTCCAAAAAAAAAAAAAAATATGTGGAAGGCCGGTGGCTCTTCTCAGAATGGCTCTGCTTAAGGTCTCCATCCACCAGTAAAAGTGGGTATATCATATATACCCTGAAATGCGTTGAAGATGGCGTTAAAACCGATTCTTCAGAAATATCTTGGTAATTGGAACCCAAAGGTGCACATTGGAAAAGTTTCGTAGTGTGGGCGTTCTTATATCCGATTGTTTCTCATGGGAAATGGTTTTCTTCGCTGTAATCATGTTTCGATGGTAGTCTCGTTAACAACTGCTTACAATAATTACACAAATTACGCTTGCTACAAAATGGATGGCATTTACTGATTATATTATCTATCAAAGCAGAGTGGGTTTTGAAAAATCAAAGTATTCTTTAAAGACATACACTAATTAACAACATTAAACATTTTTAAAAAACGAATGGCTATAGATCTTTAGTTTTGGTTTTTATTGTTCCATCAACAGCTAAAACAGGGTAGGACTGGCAACACTAGTTTGCAGTGTAAGATTCGACGTTGTCTTGCACGTGTCTTGCACGACAATATCCTGCTTATGCATAAATGATCTTCATTAATGCTTAGCGTTTATCATCTATAAATTATTCACAGCAGTTACACCTTCTGCAAATCAAAGTACTTAAGTACTTAAACCTGGGAAAACAATGGTCAAGTAGTTGAATCCAATGTACTTAAAATACTTCATTCACCAAAATGGACTAGATGTCTATAAAAAAAAGTTAAATCACTAAGTTGAATTATATATTTAAAGCATGTTCAACCTTTCGTTCATTTATTGTACATAAGTACTGTGAAAAACTCAAGTCTCTGAGTTCAAAGCTGTATTTCAAAGGAAGTTCAATCTCTAAGATGACCTAGAAGTATATATTCTTTATATAAAAATATCAAATTGGAAGAGTTCAACCATTACCGTTTATATCTCCAAACTAAATTACAGAATAATCGGAGATTAGGAACTCAGCTATGGAACTATTTCAGGACGAACTTCGGCTTTTGAAAGCTGTTACTTTTTCCAGAACATCTCTACTACGAAGCTTCGAAACTCGACTTCTAAACATAGGCAAGTTATTGAGGTTAAACCGATTAACTTCTTTAAAATTAGCCTTTGCAAGTGTTCAACGTGAGAATATATAATAATAGGAAGATCATAGAATATTGTGTATTTTCAGGAGCTACGAAGTTACACCCAGGCACAATGGATTCGATCTGACACAATAAATAGTTAATCGGATAACATTTTAGTGAACACATGCATAAAGCTTATTAACAAGCACGTTTTTTTTAAATATGTCGATGTAATATGCATTACCTATAAAAAAAATCTGTTCAGTAAATTATGGAAAGTTTATTAAATCACAAAGAGAAAGGTCCAATTCGAAAATAATGCTTGATTCTGTCCTTTTAGATTATCTTATTTAATGAGAATTTCGTAAATACACAGGTCGGCGTTTTCCGTATAATTCGTCGAGTTTTTAGCATAACCCAATACTGGCCAATGAGTGACTGCTTTGTCGCGGTTGTCAACGAAATTAAAAAAAACACTACATAGATAAAATACAATGAATATAAGTTATTGAACAGAATATCCATAATATACGAGTATGCTGTTTAGTATATATGCGCAGTTTAGCTACTAAGGTCGAAGCATATCGGCGATGTAGGTGAGGTCACTTTGATAATCAAAGTACTAAAGGTGGGATTGTTATTAGACGCTATGAATTGTTGTTGTATGGTGTTTAGCGTTTTCTGCAGTTTCAGTTTTATCGCGACGATGTCTAACACGAGACTGTATTCTAAGCGCTGTCACACTGGAATATCATGCCGTGGACAAATGGAAAACACCCAGCGCTGCCACACTGGAATATCATGCCGTGGACAAATGAAAAACACCCAGCGCTGCCACACTGGAATATCATGCCGTGGACAAATGGAAAACACCCAGTCACATTCAATGAAACTGACAGAGTACCGACCAGACATTGAAATATTCTCTATATGCTGAGCGCCAAGAGAAAAAAGCTTCTAGCACCAATTTTTTCAAGTCTTCGGTATGATCTGACCGGGGATCGAACCCTGGACCTTCTACATTAGTTGGTATTTTGACCTGTATGAGCTTGACTCCAAATATTGAATGAATATGGAAAACCATTATAATAATTTGTTTGGTGGAATATTTTAGACTGATAATTGAATGACGTCTAACTACTATCAATATCTAATGTTCGCATTGTGTTACAGTATCTAATACATATTCATAATACTTGTTTATCTACACTGGGTATTAAAGGTGGACGGTTCCCAAGGTTTTATAATGGCTACCAAGTCTGTAACAGTGTCTTTGAAAATATAATTTGAAAACAATTTAAATTTGAAAAAAAATCACCATGCAGATTACCTCCTTCTGTAAACATTATTTATTCAGTTTCCAACTGACGAAAACTTAAATTTCTCGCAGGGTCTGAATATTCATGAGCTCGACATATCCAGTAATGTAGGAAAATGCTTACTCAGAAAGCGCATGGTAAACGTGCTTATGGCAATAATTTAGTAATTTAGAAAGATCCATGTCGTTATCATTTATTACTGAGTGGTAATAATAAATGACGACATTAATAAGGTGATAGGAAATATCTTATTTAAGATTATTAAGGACGATCTATAAAGTTTATTAATAAGTATCAGCACTGTACAAATATATAACCACGCCAAATTTAATCAAAATTTTAATCACCACCAATGACCTGTGTAATCAGTACACCAGAAGGTTGGATACAAATTTCAAAACAAAATTTGGCATAATCTCTCTCTAATTTATTATGTACAACTGTTTCAATATGTTCTCTATCCTCATAAAATCTGTTTCTTCTTTAGGTTATTTCCATTCTTTCAGTCATCCATTATTTTAACCTTGACTAAAACTTTTATGTCTGATTCGAACTACTAGTTTTGTTACGTCGCTGTTCCTGTTTTAATTGAGGTCTATCTTCACATTTCCAATTTTATATGACACATTTAGTTAACTGGTGGAGGAAGATCTAAGAATGAATCTGAGCATAACCACTGTTCAAACCCCGCCAGGCCAAAGCCTCCGTGTTGATTGATGTATAACGTTGTGTCTCATTATGATTCGTTTCTCACATCTGCTTCATGTGAGAAAAATTATCCGTTGCTTGCGGAAATGGTTGATCTAAAGTACTGGTTGACCTGGCAGTATCCCAGAATATAGCGGTTAAGTATACTGGTGGTATGTTAGTCGTCATTGACATTAACAGTGCTAACTGTTTAAGCATAGTATGCATCTTCATTTCATTTTTATTAACATTCATTAAATATTTTGTTATATACTCTAATGAATTGAATCATTGCTGCTAAGTGACTATATGTTTATATTGATTGTATATTGTATATAGTATGATGATGTACTTTGTACAAATCCTAATAAAATATATGGTCTGTTCTGTTCTGTTCTGTTCATTAAAATGACCCTAAATATTCAAACAAATCAAACACTTTGTTTCTTCAATCTCAGTCTCATTGCAAATTAATTGGTTTAACAAGAAACATTTCTTTGAACTTTCAATTATAATGATTGAAAACAGTTTCTATATTAAGTTTTATCATTTTTTTACAACAATTGATTATAGTAATTTGGTAAATCAATCATAAAGGCACAACTTGAAGTATCGTTTAAATTCAAAACAAAGCTATTTCACGAAATGTCTTTCAGACTTAAACTGTCATTTTAATGCAATTAAGTGTATTTATTTTAATTTAATATGTTGTCAAAATAGCTTTGAAAATGTTGCTGTCCCGTTCTCATGGGAACAAGATCGTCACACATTAAGGTGTAAAGGGAACGCGTGCGATGCATGCAACGTACAACAGCGATTAAATGTTTTGGTTAGTTGTAGTGTTTGACTTTTATGTACCATATTCATCAATATACATTTTTTAAATAAACTAATGGAATGATGGAAAAAGATCCTTCGCTTTAATATTTATGCATGTATAGTTTTTCATTCAATCAAATCCGGGGCCAGTCATGAATACACGATCACATGTTCTCAATGGCGTAATAATTTCGAAATATATTTATGTATTTAAACTCAAACTATTCACACATTTAAAACAAACAGATGACTTATAGTCTATTTGGACTCCGAAATAAGTTTAGTTTGTCTTAATATATATTGAGCATAATGTACTTTTTTGGAATTTTTTTGCACTGTATTTTTAGTGTGTTAGTACACTGAGTTATGAGGTATCTACAATTTTACCGAGGTTAAAAATCCCACATGTCAACACTGGTGGGTTACCAAAAATGAAATGTTATATTAATAAGCTGACTGATCGTATTATATCTAACGTGCGAGGACAGTTATCTGATAATGACATGTGTACCTATTAGAGTGTCATTTCAGGTGTCACATGACAGCACATCCGTTACAGGTGATGCTTCATGTGGCTCGCAGCTGACTTGTGACTGTCGGTGGTGTCAGTTAACACACACTCGTGTGTTGTATTCAAATAACAGATAATCAAGTTCACATAAAATGACGTCATATGTAGTGACGTCATATCGAACGGATATCCCTCTCCTTTTAGTTTCAAAAAGTAGGATTTACCTTTACTTGGATACCATTAATGACCTATACATGATATATAGTGTACTAATTTGCAAGGCTATATCTTGCAATATTTGTTGGGACTAGTTACTTTTTGTACAACAGACAATTGATTCGTGAACCGTATTTCCAATCACTCGAGTAATATATTATTGTACATATTTTATTGGATTTTTGAAGTATTGAGAAGATAAAGTGACAATGATGTCCGACCTATCTGTTATATCAACACAGCACTGGGGAAGAGGAATACAATATCACAATTGAGAATGAAATAAAAATGAAGAAAGTCCATGGGTTGGATTATTGTGATCATAGTGTTCTGTATGGAGTCACTGTTACGTTCAGGGAAATGTGTCACGGCCTTATTGACAGGTAAATTCATTATGTCATTTACCATTTAGTCTATCTCTGTCAATTATCAAAGTGCGCTTTGAGATATTTTCATTGTATTTATTTGGGAAAATTTCCAAAACGGTATATAAGGAAAACAATTAGAGTGGTATATGAATAACAAATAAATTCATATACATCATAATCATCATCATCATCATCATCATCATCATCATCATCATCATCACCATCATCATCATCATCATCATCACCACCACCACCACCACCACCATTATCATCATCATCATCATCATCATCATCATCATCATCATCATCATCATCATCATCATCATCATCATCAACAGCAGCAGCAGGAGGATCAGCATCAGCATCATCAATCCCCACCATCACAATCACCATCATCATGACAATCATCATCACCAGTATCCTCATCAACATCATCATCACCACCACCATCACCACCACCATCATCATCATCATCACCACCATCATCACCACCACCATCATCGTTATCATCATCATCATCATCACCATAACATTTACCATCTTTTTGATCATCATCATCATCACCCAAGGTGTTGCATTTAGGGTTTCAGATTTACAAGATGTCGGATGACAGAAACGGTTTGACATAACAAATCGAAGTAACGGAAGATAATAGTGTGTATGTGTTGTAGTAAAGGTAGTTACAAACAGTTAATTAAAAAATAGTTTGGGAATTTGAATATCTAGCCAGAATAGAATACGTAACAATTCAAAATAGCATTTCATCTTGACGCAAAAAGCGACTGGATTTGATTGTCAATGGAAAATAATGAGAGACACAAGACTATTGTTCGTAAAAGGAGTGTGAAATAACGAGAAAAAAACTATATCTGAAGGTAATTAAAGTCTCCACCGGATACATAACTGATACACAGCCATGAAATTATCTGTAATAGAAAATCATTATCAAGCTCCGACTGCATTTCAGAACGAGTGTGTTTCACATAATTGTTTGTCCTTTATTGGTTTATATTGTACATACAAATAATCTCAGTATGTGCATATTGTATCTACATACGTAGAAGGACAATATTGCCATTTCACTTACACTTTTTACTGTACGATATTTTAAACTGCATGAAGCTGAATTTTATGCATATTGCGTGTATTACACATGTTTCTGTATACTACTCTGCATGAAGGTCGACATCATATATGTTGCGTGTATGACAAATGTTTCCGCATATCACATTGCACGAAGGTCGACATCTGCATATTGCGTGTATGACACATGTTTCCGTATATCACTCTGCATGAAAGTCGACATCATGCATGTTACGTGTATGACACATATTTCCGTATATCACACTGCATGGTGGTCGACATCATGCATACTGCATGTATTGCACACGTTTCTGTATACAACACTGCGTGAAGGTCGACATCATGCATACTGCGTGTATAATGTATTACACATGCTTCTGTATATTACAATGCATGAAGGTCGACATCATGCATATTGCGTGTATTACACATGTTTCCGTATATTACACTGCATGAAGGTCGACATCCGCATATTTCGTGTATTGCACATGTTTCCATATATTACACTGCATGAAGGTCGACATCTGTATATTGCGTGTATTGCACATGTTTCCATATATTACACTGCATGAAGGTCGACATCTGCATATTGCGTGTATTACACATGTTTCCGTATATTACACTGCATCAAGGTCGACATCATGCATACTGCGTGTATAATGTATTACATATATTCTGTATATCTAAAAGAACCGCGGCGTGGTCAAGTGGTAGAGCGTCCGCCTCGCAAGCGGAAGGTCGTGGGTTCAATCCCCGGCCTGTTCATACCAAAGACTTTAAAAATGGTACTAGAAGCTTCCTCGCTTGACGCTCAGCATTTAGAGGAGAGTTCTAGGTCTGGTCGGCCCTGTGTCAGTATAATGTGACTGGGTGGGGTATCATTTTATGTGTCTGCGGCATGATACTCCAGTGTGACAGCGCTTAGAATACTGTCTCAAGTAGACACCGTCGCGATATGACTGAAAAATTGTTGAAAGCGACGCTAAACACCATACGACGACTGTATATCACACTGCATGAATGTCGACATCATGCATACTGCGTGTATAATATATTACACACGTTTCTGTATATTACACTGCATGAAGGTCAACATCTGCATATTGCGTGTATTACACATGTTTCTGTATATCACACTGCATTAAGGTCGACATCATGCATACAGCGTGTATAATGTATAACACGTGTTTTTGTATATTACACTGCATGAAGGTCGACATCTGCATATTGCGTGTATTACACATGTTTCTGTATATCACACTGCATTAAGGTCGACATCATGCATACTGCGTGTATAATGTATGACATATGTTTCTGTATATTACACCGCATGAGGGTCGACATCATGCATATTGCATGTATTACACGTGTCTCTGTATATTACACTTCATGAAATCGACATCGGCATATTGCGTGTATTACACATGTTTCTGTATATCACACTGTATGAAGGTCGACATCATGCATACTGCGTGTATAATGTATTACATATGTTTCTGTATATCACACCGCATGAGGGTCGACATCATGCATATTGCATGTATTACACATGTCTCTGTATATTACACTTTATGAATGTCGACATCGGCATATTGCGTGTATTACACATGTTTCTGTATATCACACTATATGAAGGTCGACATCATGCATACTGCTTGTATAATGTATTACATATGTTTTTGTTTATTACACCGCATGAGGGTCGACAGCATGCATATTGCATGGGTTACACATGTTTCTGTATATTACACTCCATGAAGGTCGACATCGGCATATTGCGTGTATTACACAAGTTTCTGTATATTACACTGCATGAGGGTCGACATCATGCATCTAGCGTGTATTGCACATGTTTCCGTATATCACACTGCATGAAAGTCGACATCTGCATATTGCGTGTATTACACATGTTTCTGTATATTACACTGCATGAGGGTCGACATCATTCATATAGCATGTATTACACATGTTTCTGTGTATTACACTTCATGAAGGTCGACATCGGCATATTGCGTGTATTACACAAGTTTATGTATATTACACTTCATGAGGGTCGACATCATGCATATAGCGTGTATTACACATGTTTCTGTATATAACACTGCATGAGGGTCGACATCATGCATATAGCATGTATTACACATGTTTCTGTATATTACACTGCATGAGGGTCGACATCATGCATATAGCATGTATTACACATGTTTCTGTATATTACACTTCATGAAGGTCGACATCGGCATATTGCATGTATTACACATGTTTCTGTATATTACACTTCATGGAGGTCGACATCGGCATATTGCGTGTATTACACATGTTTCTGTATATTACACTTCATGAGGGTCGACATCGGCATATTGCATGTATTACACAAGTTTCTGTATATTACACTTCGTGAGGGTCGACATCATGCATATAGCGTGTATTACACATGTTTCTGTATATTACACTGCATCAGGGTCGACATCATTCATATAGCATGTATTACACATGTTTCTGTGTATTACACTTCATGAAGGTCGACATCGGCATATTGCGTGTATTACACAAGTTTCTGTATATTACACTTCATGAGGGTCGACATCATGCATATAGCGTGTATTACACATGTTTCTGACTATAACACTGCATGAGGGTCGACATCATGCATATAGCATGTATTACACATGTTTCTGTATATTACACTGCATGAGGGTTGACATCATGCATATAGCATGTATTACACATGTTTCTGTATATTACACTTCATGAAGGTCGACATCGGCATATTGCGTGTATTACACAAGTTTCTGTATATTACACTTCATGAGGGTCGACATCATGCATATAGCGTGTATTACACATGTTTCTGTATATTATACTGCATGAAGGTCGACATCATGCATATAGCGTGTATTACACATGTTTCTGTATATTACACTGCATGAGGGTCGACATAATGCATATGATGTGTATTACACATGTTTCTGTATATGACACTGCATCAAAGTCGACATCTGCATATTGCTTGTATTACACATGTTTCCGTATATCACACTGCATGAAGGTCGACATCGGCATATTGCGTGTATAATGTATTACATATGTTTCTGTATATTACACTACATGAAGGTCGACATCTGCATATGGCGTGTATTACACATGTTTTCGTATATCACAGTGCTTGAATGTCGACATCATGCATACTGCGTGTATAATGTATTACATATGTTTCTGTATATAACACTGCATGAAGGTCGACATCATGCATATTGCGTGTATTAAATATGTTCCTGTATATTACACTGCATGAGGGTCGAAATCATGCATATTGCGTGCATTACACATGTTTCCGTATATCACACTGCATGAAGGTCGACATCATGCATACTGCGTGTATTACACATGTTTCTGTATATTACACTTCATGAAGGTCGACATCGGCATATTGCGTGTATTACACATCGATATCTAAGAACATCAAATGCAGATAGACATCAGACATAGACACAATCCAGATAATGTTCCGATATCTGAGAACAACGAATGCAGATATACATCAGACATAGATACAATCCAGATAATGTTCCGATATTATCTGAGAATAATAAATGCAAAAAAAAAAATCAGATATAGACAAAATCCAGATAATGTTCCGATATCTGAGAACAACAAATGCAGATAAACCCCAGATTAGACACATTCCAGATAATGTTCCGATATCTGAGAACAGCAAATGCAGATATACATCAACAATGACACAATCCAGATAATGTTCCGATATCGGAGAACAGCAAATCCAGATAATTTTCCAATATCTGAGAACATCGGTTCATGCTATATACAATCTAGACATAGACAAATCCAGATAATGTTCCAATATCTGAGAACATCGGTTCATGCTATATACAATCTAGACATAGACAAATCCAGATACTGTTCCAATATCTGAGAACATCCGTAATATATACATGCTAGACATACACAGATCCAGATACTGTTCCAATATCTGAGAACATCGGTTCATGCTTTATACATGCTACACATAGACACATCCAGATAATGTTCAAATATCTGAAAACATCGGTTCATGCTCTATACAATCTAGACATAGACAAATCCAGATACTGTTCCAATATCTGAGAACATCCGTAATATATACATGCTAGACATAGGCAGATCCAGATAATGTTCCGATATCGGAGAACAGCAAATCCAGATAATTTTCCAATATCTGAGAACATCGGTTCATGCTATATACAATCTAGACATAGACAAATCCAGATACTGTTCCAATATCTGAGAACATCCGTAATATATACATGCTAGACATAGACATATCCAGATAATGTTCCGATATCGGAGAACAGCAAATCCAGATAATTTTCCAATATCTGAGAACATCGGTTCATGCTATATACAATCTAAACATAGACAAATCCAGATACTGTTCCAATATCTGAGAACATTCGCTATATACACATGCTAGACATAGGCAATTCCAGATAATGTTCCAATATCTGGGAACTTCCGTTATATATATATGCTAAACATAAACAAATCCAGATAATGTTCCAATATCTGGAACATCCGTTATATACACATGATAGACATAGGCAAATCCAAATAATGTTCCAATATCTGAGAACATCGATTCATGCTATATACATGATAGACATAGGCAATTCCAGATAATGTTCCAATATCTGAGAACATCGGTTATATATACATGCTACATATAGGCAAATCCAAATATAATTTTCAAATATCTGAAAACACCGAATACAAGTTGGACATAAGCACAATCCAGAAAGCGTTTCAATATCTGAGAACATCAAATGTACACACACACACATCTGACATAGACACAATCCAAATAATATTCCAATATCTGAGAAAATCGAACGTAAATACATGCTATACATAGACTAAACCAAGATTATGTTCCAATGTCTGAGAAAATCGAAAGTATATACATATTAAACATAGACACAATCAAGATAGCGTTGCAATTTCCGAGAACAACGATAAGGATTCAATCTAGATAATGTTCCAGTATTTGAGAACATTTAATGTATATACATGCTAGACACAGACACAATCCAGATAGCGTTGCAATTTCTGAGAACATCAAATGTAGATACATGCCAAACGTATACAATCCAGATAATGTTCCAGTATCTGAGAACATTGAATATATACGTATATATACATGTTAGACGTAGACACGATCCAGATAATGTTCTAGCATCTGAGAACATTGAATATATATATACATATACATGTTAGACGTAGACACGATCCAGATAATGTTCCATTATCTGAGAACATTGAATATATATATATATATATATGTACATTTACATGTTAGACGTAGACACGACCCAGATAATGTTCCATTATCTGAGAACATTGAATATATATATATACATATACATGTTAGACATAGACACGATCCAGTTAATGTTCTAGCATCTGAGAACATTGAATATATTTATATACATATACATGTTAGACGTAGACACGATCCAGATAATGTTCCAGTATCTGAGAACATTGAATATATATATATATATACATATACATGTTAGACGTAGACACGATCCAGATAATGTTCTAGCTTCTGAGAACATTGAATATATATATATACATATACATGTTAGACGTAGACACGATCCAGATAATGTTCCAGTATCTGAGAACATTGAATATATATATACATATACATGTTAGACGTAGACACGATCCATATAATGTTCCATTATCTGAGAACATTGAATATATATATATACATATACATGTTAGACGTAGACACGACCCAGATAATGTTCCATTATCTGAGAACATTGAATATATATATATACATATACATGTTAAACGTAGACACGATCCAGATAATGTTCTAGCATCTGAGAACATTGAATATATATATATACATATACATGTTAGACGTAGACACGATCCAGATAATGTTCTAGCATCTGAGAACATTGAATATATATATACATATACATGTTGGACGTAGACACGATCCAGATAATGTTCCATTATCTGAGAACATTGAATATATATATATATATATACATGTTAGACGTAGACACTATTCAGATAATGTGTTTCCCTCCCTTAGATTTTCAAAATACTATTGATGTAAAGCCGAGTTTTCCGCGATAGCTGAAAGTATGTTATCCAAATACATGGAATCTTAATTTCATCAGCAACATCATCAGTAACAGCAGCAGCAGCAGCAGCAGCAGCAGCATTATCTATAATTAACCCTTGCTTCAGTCATTTGCAAGTAAATAAACCCAACCTGATTTATTGCAGTCTAATTTGATTTTATTAGAATTTTACTGACACAAACTCTCCATATAAAATGCAGGGAA
The DNA here is from genome assembly GCA_029582155.1 of Panopea generosa. Classification (NCBI taxonomy): domain Eukaryota; kingdom Metazoa; phylum Mollusca; class Bivalvia; order Adapedonta; family Hiatellidae; genus Panopea; species Panopea generosa. The sequence goes on along the minus strand of CM055895.1, from coordinate 64,451,330 downwards.
GAAAAGCGCGTAAAATGAACAATAAAAAACTATAGCAAAGTAATTTTACACTAGTGGTATGCATTTAATATGGAGACGGTGATACACGGATATACCATGTTATTGTCATACACACTCCAGTAGCATTGTCACCATTGCACTATAGTAAAGTGACATAGTAGAGGTTAGCTTTGAAATCGTGATGTATTTAAACAAATACATAGAATTACAAAAAATAGTACTGAGTTTTTGTAACGACACACAATACCAATGGAACAAAACTCAAAGCGTTGTGATGTCAGTATTAATACATCATTTTAATGGCGTTCATTTTGTTCAGTATCGCTTTATTTATGAATGAGCCCAACAGGTTATCCAAATTATCTAAATAAATATATCAGAGCATGTTGAAGTTTATTCAATGTGCACACAACTGTGAAATTTTAATCAAGTTAATAGCACCAATTGTTTACCCTTTTTTGTGTTGTTACATTTTCTCGTCTGCTAATTCAACAATAATTGCATTCGACGTCGATATGCTAATTGTCGTTTGGTATATACGGGATGATAAAATTGGATATGACACGGTAGATCACTAATTGATGTAGCACTCGCGTTCTGTGCTGCCTGAAGCAGGAAGGGAATTCAAACGTGTCATGGTCGTGCCATTCATCTTCCATTTCTGCTCCTGTCTCTAACAGTTGTCGCGTGCTAAACTTGAACGGAGGCCGTTTGTAACGCGACATCTGGTTGGTCCAAAATTATCTCTCTCTATTGATCTAATTTCAGATTATACTAAGGCGCGCAGAGGTAAAATTGTCGTCTGTCATTTTTCTACGAGGACAAAATTGCTGCTCAGTAAGAATCGAATTTGAGATAGCAGACTTCATTTAGTAAATAGCAGACTTTCTTTATTAAAAGTGTTGACTGTCTTGACTTAAAAGGAATAAGTAAAAGTGTGAAATGCTTGAAAAGTCTTTTATTCTGAAGATATATAGGTAAGTGTTTTTCTTTACGTATTTACTGTCAGTATAGATATCTAAATGACATGGGAACTTTTGACAGCCCCTTGCACCTGTTCTTAGATTATTTCTACACGGTATGTATTCCGTTATCTTTATTTGTATCCACACTGCAGTACTTAACTAGAGTGATATTACAGCATATTACTACTGTAACAGTAGTGTCTGTAAATGTCAATATAATTTGATGGAGTACAGTAATCGCTAACTTATCTCGATGTTTATATGTTAGCTTAACGTTCCATAGTTGTATATCTAGGTATCTACCTACCGGTGGCCGGAGTATCATGGTGACACCGACACCGGCCGTCTTTTTGCACTCACGCCATCAGTTATGTGTATATGCTTATGAAACAATTACCATTACATGTTTATTCAGAACATCCATGGATTTGAGAATGATGCCTACGGGAATAAAGGCATTAATGAGTGTGGTCGCCCATTTATGAAATATTACCGTGTCACTTTTATTACAAATTTGTATAGAACTGGATAAGCGGCTGGTCCAGTGGTAGAGCATCGGACCTACGATCACAGGTTCGATCCTTCGCCACGGCTATAGCTGTAGTGTATGTGAGCAAAATACTAGATCCGCGTATACTTAGTACTGGTTCTACACCGAAGTTGTTTCACAATCGATGAAAAATAAATAAGTTTTTAAAAAATAGTTTTATTTGTAGAATTGATCAACTTTACAAGAAAATCAGTTCAAAAGCATAATATATAATATGTGTGCTACATGCTAATGTACTTTTTTACTAATGTAGTATTTTATAAACATTGATAGACCACGTCTTGTTTTAATCGATACGCCATTATGTATAAAGTGAATATGTCACATATATGATGTATATGTACTTATGTGAATAGTAATTAATAGAACATAATTGTGCAATTGATAAAAGACCGTTATTTATTCACTGGTGGCTATAGGGAGGCTAGTAATGGATCTATACCCAGTTCCTGAAATGTCCTGAATGCTAAAAATGACTTTAAGGAAAACCATTTACTTGAGTTGCCTACCATCCTAAATATGATCGATCTTCTCTAAGATTTATAAAATATGCAATGGACCCAATTGACAGAAAATCTTGGACCCGCCTTTAATTTATATAACACATTACGCCCAAAATACAAAATTCAGCGATACCCTTTTTAACAATATATACATAAACATGAATAGAACATATTACAATAGAATAAACTGAAAAAAAATACATATAACAATAGAATAAACACTGATGCATTAAACAATTCTGTTGCTGTTGTGTCTTTAACGTCGCTTTCAACAATGGTTCGGTCATATGGCGGCGGTGTCCATTTGAGGCAGTGTTACAAGCGCTGCCAAGCAAGGAAAGCTTTTTTCAATTATTTGGAGTGATCAGATTGAGGATCGAATAGATGACATTCCACGTGCGAGGCGGACATTTTACCACTATATTACCGCTGCGGTTTGCATTAAACGAAGGTATATTACCTGCATTCGTACTAATATATTGCTCACAATGCGTTGCTCGCGTATGTTAACTGTTTGAGAATAACTGATATTACACATTCCGTTACTATACATATACATGATAAAAAACGTGTAGTTGTTGTATGTTTTCATGCAAGACATGTACAATCGTATAAAAGTTTTCCGATATCCATTTTCGCCCCCGGTGGTATATCAACTGCTTTTATCTAGATTACAAATCATTGCCACAAATGAACTAGGAAACAGACAAAATTTAAAGGTACACACGTCATTTTTCATAATTTACTGATCAATGATACATGTGTTTTCTTTTTCATTTTCTTTATGAAAATATGAAAAAACACCCTGTTAAAATGCGTACTTTAATATTTTGATTTTAATATTTCTTTCTATTTTTTGGAAAGGGGCATAACTCTAAGAACAAGTTTAAAAGACATCATATCTAACATATTTGTGGTCATATTATATATCATAATAGTGAAGCATAAGGATCAAACTTTTATTCATCACATTTTAATGGCATGATCGAAAATTTCCAAAGAAATTTCAAACACGCTCTAGTGTTGTTAATAGCTCTTTACTAACATGTTTCGACCATATGTTGTGTCCTTGAGCAAGACGCCAGTCTCCGTAATGATTGATATACAAAATTGCGTCTCATTTTCATCTCTCATCTCTGATTCAAGTGGGAAAGCTATCAGTTAATTGCGGGGAAGAGTGGTTAGGTTAACTGATCGTATGTTAGCCCTCGATGGTTAAATATTCAAACAAAACATTTGCTAGTGTCCCTTTAAGGTACACTACCATATACACACGACTGATTATTAAATCGAACAAGATTAGCAGAAGTAGCATGTACATGGTGTATTGCTTACATTGCTGTTGACGACAATGAGGCAAATTGCAAACAATGTATGGCGAAATCAGTCCGGACGTAACTCAATCTGCATTCTTTATTTTGATATTAAAATCGTTTTTTTGATAACAGTAAAAATAATTGAAACCTCTCCAAAACGAAAATTAAATTATCTAATTTGAAAATACAAATGAAGGACCGAATAGTGTAATACAGAAGTTTTATAAGGTACGTGTAATGTACGGTTCAACAGAATGTCAGTAAAAAGTACTGTTTTGTCAAACTTGAACAGACGTGTTATAGTTAATGACGAAACAACAGCACCGTGAGCTCCATGGCAACGCTGTAATCCTTATGTATCTACATCAGTGTATTTTCTTTGATAAAATGTTCAGTAATGTATGTGTACTTAACGAAGACAAAATAAACATACACTACTGTTTTACGAAGCACTCTCCCACATGTTCGTGTTTTATAATTGAAGATAAATCTTATAACAGTGCGTAAATAAATGCACTCACACATAACGTCACATACGCACCAATTATATAAATATATATAGAGAGAGAAAGAGAGAGAGTATATGTGGTATTAATAATTCCTATAACCAGTCCATGAGACGCGTAAGGATGCAACATATTGTATGTAATTATAAATATCACAACAGATGGTGCAGTAATTGCATATGTATACAATGTTAAGTAAAGTATCTTCTAAAAGCAATAACACAGCCCGCACAGACACACACGCGCACACTCACGCACGCGCACGGCGAACGCCTTATGCATAGTATACTTTGATTTTTTCTTTTGTGAGTTTCATTAAATAAAATGTTTTAAGACATAAGATCGGCAGCTGCTTTTTACCCCAAAACATGAGTGAAACGTACGAGAGTGTTTATGGAATTAAAAGCACTGAGATATCATTAAAATCAGTTATTTAAGCACTGGTATGTTTGTGTTCTTGCATTTTATTTCATTTTTTTATCCGATTTAAGTATCATAAGGCTTTTTGCAAGAATTACGTTTAGTTTTCGTGAAACTTTATGAAAATTGTTGTGTGCACATGGTAGATTTTCAGCAAACACGAGGATGCTTCGTGGATCATAGAATACATTTTTGTATCGTAAGCGTGAATGTTAGAATTTAAGGTCAACTATCAAGACATATATCGACAGTACACGTATGTGTCGTCTTTGCAACCTTTTCTTCAACCATGTCAGAATATATCAGGATTTTTCAAAATTTAAAACTTGGCAAAACAAGTTAGATTAAAATAGATTCCCCGTTTAAAATTGCAGCATATTTTATGACGTAATAAATAAGTCACGTGATTTTATTTTGATTTCAGTTTAATTCATTATACAAAGAACATATAGATTTACCATAGCAGTCATAGTCAGGTTAGTTGAAATATACATAGCGTTTCCCTATGTGGTATCGAGGAATTTTAGAAGACGAGGAAGAGAAACACAATGCAAGTGTCCCATTCAAGGTTTAGACAGCTGACGAAGAGACGAGATTTCACACGAGATTTCAGTTTTGCGAGATTTCACGAGATTATTCGAGACTTTCAATAATTCGCACTTTTAATAGCTGCCATTTTTGTTAGCAACGAAGCGGTGTTACAATTATTGTAAATCAGTATGTAATTATCATAACTTTGGAGTTCAACCAACCTGATATATAAGTGAAATATAACATTGTATGCGGCGTGTTGATCATATTTTTATAGATATTAAACAGAATTTCGATACTCACAATACACAAACTGTGTTGAAATTATCGGATGAATGATGAGGTTTTTTTTTTTAATAAACGTAGATCATGAACGAGAAAAAAATTCTGATTACAGTTTTGAGTAGTTAATTACCCAAAGTTGGTGTCCAAATCTATACTTCATTATATCTTTCTCTCAAATTCCTTGGTGGTAGGCCTACATATAAAACTATACAATAACCCGGTGCTTCCACCTTAGCTGGGTTTACAGGTTTATGTTTATGATGTAAGAAGTATTTTTATAAATACATCTGCACGTCCATGGGCGAATATGTATCCGTTCTATTGATGTCAGTCCATTAGGGCGTTTTAAACACACGTTGTGTAGTGTAAACAGGCGTCTCAACATTGAGTGTATCACGTATTAACATTGTAGCTAAGAACCATATTATTTATAAAAATTGTAAATCTCTACACTTGCTTTCCATCCGTTTATATTTTAGTTTTCATTTCATTTCAAATAAAGTTTATTAATGTAACGAATGTTCTGTGTAATGTACGTATCTGCACATTGTACGCAACTGTAAATTGTAATTAACTGTAAATTGTATGTAACTGTAAATTGTACGTTATTGTAAAGTGTATGTAACTGTAGTTTGTATGTAACTACACAGTGTATGTAACTGTAAATTGTATATAACTGTAAATTGTATGTAACTGTAAAGTGTATGTAACTGTAAATTGTATGTAAGTTATAACTACACATTGTATGTAACTGTAAATTGTATATAACTGTAAATTGTATGTAACTGTAAAGTGTATGTAACTGTAAATTGTATGTAAGTTGTAACTACACATTGTTTGTAACTGTAAATTGTATGTAACTACACATTGTATGTAACTGTAAACTGTATGTAACTGCACACTGTTTGTAACTGTAAATTGTATGTAACTGTAAATTGTATGTAACTACACAAGACGTGAATTTGAATTTGCTTATAATTGAGTAAAAAACAATTCTCTTGAAATTGAGACTGGGTAATTATTCTGTAGAGCGGACGCAGCTCGCCTGTTTGGATCCGTTAAACAGCAATGTTAGGAAAGCCGCATTTGAGCACGTTGATTGGTCAGTTGCTTCAACTGAATTTAATTGAGTCAGAATATCATTTTTAATGTGTTAATGTGTACTAAATATAACGGTATTTGTATTAAATACACTCAATACACTCATATCGTCTAAAAATGGAAAGATGTTTCTAAAAATTTCAAAATTTATTCAAGAAACTCTTGGAATAAGAAAGTTACATTGAAATTATGATTGTTGCGTAAGAATAATGTACATGTAATATGATGTAATGTTAATTGTGTAATGTTTATTTCAATATGTGTTCAAAATGCCTTCATCATATTTCTTTGCAAAACTTTGTAAAAGTCTAAAGGCAAAAGTTTGCCGATTGCTGAATAAACTTAAAACTTGATAAAAAAATGTTTTGCTTAATGCAATTTTGAAGTTTGGTACATTTAAATTAGTGCGAAAGCGTGGACCATAACCACTGATGTTTTTAAAATTTATTGAAATATATTCAACGAACGACTTGTAGAGATTCCCGTCGTCTTTAATTATACACGAATAACGTTAATTTTGGGACACTGCTTGACGTTCAATGATTTGCCCGCAAATTTGACAGGAAACGGAAGTCCATGCTGGTTTCCTTCTTGGTAATTGAATCAGCTAATTAATGGCGTTTTCTCTGTTAAAATAAGACAACGGGAATCCCTGAGAAATATGTTCAGAGTGTCGAGAACATTACTTTAAAACACGTCAAAGTGTAAATATCTCTTCTTTTAATGACTATATGACGAAGTAGAGGCTTGCTAATGGTTGTAGATGGGGTGTGTGACAGTGGAATAGTTGTGAAAATTTAAATAAATTTACGACCGACCTTGACCTAAATTCAGTTATATTTTGAGAATCAGTTTAAGACTCAGAATGGCAAACATGCAAATTTCCCAGTAACGTATTTAAAGCAAGTTAATTTACTTAATTTACTTGCAAGGTAGTATTTTCCTTCCAGAAAGTGAAACGAGCAATTTTAATGATTTCGAAGCACACGTTGAAATATATCAAACATTTGAACTCCAAATAACATCAGTTGAGCTAATGAATTTAGTTTTTCAGTAAATGATACATTTAACAGAAAATAGAATTTCTTATCCTTGGATTTACAAAGTATGCAATACTATTAAATTTTGGTTTTACGTCTCATCTTTAAACGTTAAACTGATGTCCGATCAAGTATATAGAATGGGAAACGATAAAAGGTGGTAATTGTTCAGAAGTAAATTTAGAACATGTATTTTCTCTTGTTGTATTGAAGTATTTGCGTGGAGCACGTTGACCCGTGGTAGATGTTCGGACCCAGGATCGAGGGGTTCTATGTTCGATCCTCCGCCACGGCTATGTGAGGTGTTCTTGAACAAGCCAATTTATCGACATAGTTTAAACTTATTTAGTTTACTTCGATTGTGAAACAAAGTAATTACAACTTAGACAAATCACACTCGATGTCTTCCTGGGTAGAACCAGTACTAAGCACATGCGGAAAAGGTGTCTTGCTCAAGGACACCACACATAACCGTGGCGGAGAATCGAATCCACGACCCTCCGGTCATGGGTTCGGTGCTCTAACACTGGACCACGCGCAACATAAATGTTTAGTACTGGTTCTACCCATGAGCGTGATTTGCCGAAGTTGTACGATCGTGATTCACAATCGAGATTGAATAAATAAGTTTATAATATCAATGATTAACATATAGGGAATCTGCGGTAATCGTTATTTATAACGTAATCGTTAAAATTTACATCTATAACAATACTCGTTACATATAACGGTAATCGTTATTTATGTCGGTATTCGTTACAAATGTACATATAACGATAATCGTTACCTATAACGGTAATCGTTATTTATAACGGTAATCTCTACAAATGTACGTATATAATGGTAATCGTTACCGATATCGGTAATCGTTATTTATACATTGTAACGGTAATCTCTACAAATGTACGTGTATAATGGTAATCGTTACCTATATCGGTAATCGTTATTTATTTCGTTAATCGTTACGAATGTACATATAACGGTAATCGTTACCTATAACGGTAATCGATATATATATAACGGTTATAGTTTCAAATGTACCTATAACGTGATCGTTACCTATAGCGGTAATCGATATCTATGAGAACAGGATGGGGGAGTATTAGACTTTTATATTGTTTACTTTGCAAAAGAGATTGGGGAGTAGGCGCCAATGGTCTATAATTGAGCTCTTCATGACATCCAAGGCAATATCGATCAATAAATCTGTATTTTCCAAATACCAATGTACCATTTGATATGTAAAACTGAAATGTCGCACTGTCAAAGAAGAGAGAAGTAAGCATATCAACGTGACATTTCACTGGGAAATAATAATGTCTGGACATTAAATATAAAACAATTTCCTCTAACTGCAACAACCATATTGGATGTATGACAAAACAGGTGCGACCGTTTTATTCAATTGTTATGAGAAAGTCTATATGCTATTTATTGAACGGATACCGGAGGCTAGAGTAGTTTTTTTCTATTATTAAGACCGTGATTTAGCTGAAACTTAAAACCGTTCATGATTGTAGTCATTTATTTACTGAACGGAACAACTAACCCGCCACCTGACATTTGATGCATCTGACATTTTATGTAATCTTTCAAAAAGTATTGACGCAATATCGCTGAAACTTGGAGTCGAATAAGAAATAATAAAGAACATTTCGGCTATATAAATAAAAAGGAATCAATACTGTTGGTGTCGTATACGCATTTAATAACACTGCTCAGTACATCGGCAAAGATATTAGAATGGCAAAAGTGGCAGGTTAGCTGTTCCATTTAGTATAGCAGTGTTAACTAAGCGTCATGAGGTACACTGGTTGCGATTTATTAGAAGTCATAATATACATGTACAGAACCTCGATGGCTCGAAACCGACGGGACTGAACAAAACAGTTAAGGGTTGTTCAAGAAAAGTATTATTCAAACTAATACATATTTTTATATCGAAATATTAATTCGGCCGGGACCAGATAAGCGGTTCGAGCTATATGGTGTTCCGGCCATCTTTGTTCGAGCCAACGGAGTTTTTATTTATATTGCTTTAAAAACGCAGTATCCAGTACCAAACTGAGGAAAAGATAGTTTTGTTACTTTAACTTACGAGCGAAATAATTGGTCCGGTGATATCACATTTGAGTACAGTTTTAGATGTTTAAACTGTATACATTTTACAATAGAAATGTTTATATTTGTATATTGATTGCGACAGTCCAAGAAAAAAATGCTTATTGTGTTTTTAATTTTAAAATATTCGCTAGCCGCCAGGTTGGTGACGTTAGACCTGGTCCCAATGGTATAAAACTATTGATTTCGGACTCGAAATAGTTAAACTAAAAACCAATAAATCGAAACCTGGCCATTAAAGGGAGTTTATCAGGATTTTTCAAAATTTTGAAATTGACTTACAGCTTTTAGGGCTTCATATACTAACTAACCCCGTATTGCCAAACTGATATATATAAAACATGCCAAAATAATCCCTTTAAAGAGAGGCCGGCTGAAGTTAGTTTGATATTCGGTTTTCGCTTTTCGAACTTTTAGACATTATATCAACCGTACACGTATGTGGGGTCTTTTTTTTGTGTGTTTATTTTGCTGTTAAACTCGACTACTAATGGTAACACACAAACTAGTCAAACTCTTAAAAAACTTGTCATGCTTATCATAATAAAATTAAACATAATTTACTGAGATATTAGTTATACTGCACGTGCATAGTTGCATAATCATTAAGACATTTTGCATAGTTTATGTTAAAATATGAAATTAAAACACATACATGTGATATGAGCACATATGTAACATTAATATTAATATGATCACATAACATTAATATTGACGTAACTTACCGATCATAAGAAATGACATTTTGGTGTTATTGCACACCCGAATTACAACCAGAGGCATTGGTCGTCATGGAGGACAAGTACGGTATCTCCTATATCTAGAACACAGGCAAGTAAAGTGATTTATTCGTGCATGTGATGGATATTTTCACAATCTACTACGCGTTTAAAAGCAGAATTAGTGACGTGAAACAAACGCAGACGGTCATAAAAACAAATTAGAACGTATTGTATCGTCGGATATGACGTATGAAGCGCACGTTTTAACACAGCTACAGTCCCTCTGTCACGTGATTAACACAAACACACCATTCATGTGACATTAGCTTGAGCATTAAACATTTAACTCCAGTTTTGATCGCATTTGTATAGAGAGACTTTAAGATCGTTAAACAATACCAAACAGCAACACTGGCAATAGTGGTAGTTTTTAATAAAATGATTTAGTTTAGTAATATTTTATTGTATGCTTCATTATACAACACACATATAAAAAGGTGGTCTTCTTACGATGTAATACATTTACTGACGACGTCATTTGTCAAAATGATGTATACGACTTTTAAAAAAATGTATGGCTGCAAGCCGTCCGATATACAAATAGTTATCCGAAAAACAAGTGCTTATTTGTACAAACATGCATTTATATATAATAAACGACTGGTGAATTTAAAACAATTTAATGGAGAGGAACTTAAGAGGATTATATCTTCTGTTCTTATCCATACTTCTGCTTAAATTGATTGGTATGTATGAACATTTGGATGAATATATTTGGGCCAATAAAAGCAACGTTATAATAAAACTGGAAATAAATGTATTGTAAGTGCGAATGTTATATAATTTTAGCTGTGTTAAACATTGCATTATGGTTATTGTTGATATTCACTTTAAATATTTAAGCTAAAGTATTTGTGAACGCACATGTTGTGTCATAATGCAAATTGAACAATAAAAACAAACGTTATCACGGCTGAACGTTTCAATTTGTAAATTGATTCATAAATATTAGTCTGTGACATTATTCTACAAATGGCTGCCTCGGTACATAAGGGAAATATGAAAAAGTGGTTGTCTGCTTATACTTTAAAAATGAAATGTGCATTTGTTTATCTTAGCGGTTACCATGTACACTATATAAATAATTAAACATTCCAATTAAAACGACCCCATTTGCAAGGCATACGCGCACTTCCTATGCAATACATACCATAATGCTCTTGCAATTGATCAAATATAAACTTTCAGCTCAAACAGAAGTACAAAAACAACGTAACTGTTAAACTGTTGTTTTTTTAGCTTTAATAGCCCATTCATTCAGATAGTGTCACATATTCATAACAATGTATACATAACGATATACAATCAAATAATGATAGCATTACAATATCACTTTCACTCCACACACTCCTTCTATATTTGTATTCTTCGGATATTTTTTACTATAAGCAGCTGCAAAAGAGGTGTTTGGACTCTAAACTGTGTGCATTGTTAATTTTTAATTGTTGATTAATTATTTTCTTTTAGATATTTAAAATGTTATGTCATAAATTCTATATTTGTATCTAAAAACTCAGTGTCTCCACTTAAATATAAAGTTTTGTAAAAATGTTTGGCTTCATTTAAAATTTGATCTTGATCGTTTATAAAAGATCCATCTTCATTTTTAATTTTTGGTTTTAATTTTATTTAAACAGTTACGCGATTCCAAATTACAAAAATATTTATTTGGTTTAGTATCATCGCCTTAAGCTGTGCTCTTGATCTTATAAGTAAACGCTGCATTTTTGTTTTTCTGATATTTTCAAGTGAATCTTTTTTCATATGTTATTGTTCAATGTTATTTTGCGTTAAATTGGTTTCTAAAGTATCATTATCTTTATCATTATCTTCAATAAATTGCTAATCTAACTTCTCATTTTCTTTCTTTTCAAAACATGACTAAGAAATTGCTTTGCCTTTTATTTCCATTAATAATGTTTCTAAAAGAAGGTGATCGTTAATTGAATTAATCGAAAATTGAAGTTGATTATTGGGAATATTATTATATATTTTCAATTTGATATATTGATAGTGCATATTGTAATTTAACTTCATTAGTTCTATCTTTTATTGTTGTTAAATGGTATATGTCTTTAATTTATTATTATGTTTCCATAGCGGTTTTCGTTTTTTAAAAGGTATGAAAGTAATATTTAAAATAACAATCAAGTATATTCGGCAATCAGCAAATTTTGCCTTTAGCCGTTTACCAAGTTTTACAAAGAAATATGACAAAGACAAAACCTATTATTATATACATAACATAGCATACATAACACATTTAACCATAGAGAAGTCTCATTTATAGCTTGGTGTATTAGTACATTTGTTAACAAACGATAATAAATGTTCAATTATTAAAAAGAAATCCAATCTAGCTTGTTTTAAATGGCTTTTCCTACTCAATGTGTACCTAAAGTATTTGGGTGTAATTCCCTAAACGGGTCAATAAGTTATATTGATCTTTAATTTCTAATAACTTGTTACGTGATTTAACATTATTCATGCATTTGTAATTAAAGTAATCAACATTAGGATTTTGCACTTAATTGAAATCCCCGCAAAAAATGATTGAGGTGTTATCAAAGGTATTAACTTTTAATAGTCAAGTCAAGCCAAAATTTTATTAGCATGTACATATACATGTTCATCGCCATATGTATGGCTATCATGATAGTACAATAATAAATATAACAACAAAGCCATAAACGCACACACCCGCGCCACACACTTCACGCACACGGCTACCTCGCACACCACACACTTCACGCACACAGCTACCTTGCACACCACACAATAAAAGAGTATCAAAATAAGTAGGGCAGTCCTGATCTGGACCATATAAAGAGACTAAAGTGAATCGATTACTACCGATAGTTAATTCTATAATTAAGTAATTTACTTCAGGGTCTTTTATATAATTATGAACTTCATAGTCAACATTTATTATTAAATGATACTGCAACACCTCTAGAATTGGAAGAGAATGAAGAAAATAAACATCGGCTACTCCATTGTGACTCAATAAACTTTTCAGATGCAACAGTGGCGTGTATATATATCACATTGTTTAGATTGTACGTACTAGTTAAAAACAGCCAAACGCTTTTCAACCGTGACAGTTAACAGATAATATTTAAACTTCCAAGTTTACTGTATAACAGTATATATAAAGTAGATTAATGCACACAGTGGAGTCTGAATCTAAATAGATGAATTGAACTGTTGAAAAATTTCATATGAACGGTGTACTTTCATTTAAAAAATACCAAACAAAAAATCCGATATCTAAAATTTTTTAGATGTTATATGAAATGGTGTTTGGTTACAAATCCATGGTTAAGAAACTGTAATAAGTTATTTTTGTTTTACAGTTCTAGCAGAACATATAGTCTCTTGTAATTCATATATTTGAATGGCTATGTACATATACTGTATAATATTAATGTTATTGTTATTGCGATGTACATAGATGAGACTGAAATAAAGATTAAATATATATATAATATACTTTTAATTGATATAAAAGAAAAATTCTATACTTATCAGTCATGATAATTACTTTTTTCCTTACCATTATTGGACAGACAGGCAAACATACACTTGGACAAACAAGTTATCCATGTTGAGTGACCAGCCTTTTGGTAGGTAGTAAATTTGATTTGTGTATGGTCATCCAGACTTGCTAAAATGCTTTGCTATATAGACTAACTCATCTTTGGTTTGATAAAAATTCTAATGTAAAATTATTAACTGAAAACCAAAACACTTATTAGTGTGTCTATATTGTTTAGATTTATTTTAAACGTTTTCATTTTACTTCGATTGCGCAAAAAGTTATTACAACTTGTACTTAGCACGTTCGAAGTATTCCTGGGTAAAACAAGCACTAAGGATATGCGGGAAAAGTATTTTGCTCAAGGACATCTCAAATAGCTGTTGGAGAGGATCAAACCCACGACCCGATCATTGGTTCGATGCTCTACCAATGAACCACGCGCACCACAATGTTTGCAAGTGGTATGAAGCAAGCTACGAATCCCAAACACGTACACTCAGGAGATGAAAACGCAACAAATCGACATAGTGGCGATCGAAAAAGTTACACCAATGCAGGTGTTACCAATTTATTCATTAACATATCAAGCAAACAGGCAGTAACATCAACAGGCACTTACTGATACTACTACTACAACAACTACTACAACAACTACTACTACTACTACTGCTACTAGTAATAATAATGAAATAGAAATTATTTAAAATATGTTTTATGGTACGATATGTGGTCATGATGTACCACACATAAGGTGTGACTCAACTGAAGCTTTAAATGAACTGTGTGATTTCGAATGGCGTATTGATGTTGGTAGCTGTAGAGCCGCATATTGAAAACGCGCTGTCATGTGATGTCGTTTGAGATCTAGGAACATGTAATGTATCATTGGTAGACGATCTTAAGTTTTTCTCATGTTTTGTAAAACATTATGACAATAGAGTATTTATATATTCTGGTGCTTGATTATTTATTGATTTGTAGAACATAATGCATGTACGATATTTGATTCGTTCATGAAAAGGTAGCCATTGAAGAGCATTAAACATCTGATTGGAGGGAGTAGTCAATTCATCTTCTAGTATTAGCCTTTCAGCTCTTTTTTTGTAGTTTTAATATACGTCCATTGTTATTTACAGAGGATATAAATATATAACTCATGCTAGATAAATTGTGTTGCGTTTTTATATCTTTTCCTGTGTTGCGTTTTCATACAGTATACGCGGCGCATGTCACCCAGTTTAGTGACATTCTTGATGATGATGTTTGCGCTACACGTGCATCTTTATTCAGAGTCCTTAAAAACGACAAAATTCAATTTTTTTGTCAGTCGAGTCATAAAAGAAATATATATATAATATTATATATATATAATGTTACGTTGCTGACATGTCATTAATTATCTTCATTAGATATACAGGCTGTCGCATTTTGAACATCTGTTCAGGTAGTATGCGAGTTTATTGATCCATGCAAGGTTAATATCAATCCTTTATTATAATGATCAACACATGATTTTTTAGGGTCGAGATAAATGGCATGCGCAATTGAAACGCACCTGTCGATAATATGACGTTACGGTGGCTATTCTAAGAAACGTATAATTGGTTTTTGAAAAAAATACTTTATAATGAATACATCTTTATGAGTATTTTTTTAGTATAAACATATTAGATTCAATGAAATAAAACATTTTTACGACACCTATCAATAAACAAAACGAAAATTTAACTCTGACAAAGAAATGTGAATTATTGGCATTCCTGCTGAATTGCATTTCTAAAGTAGTAAAAAAGAATGTGCAAGGTTTTATTTGTAATTAGAAAAAAAACGCTTAATGAGGAAACAGTGTGTGTCTGATTGTAATAACCAGTCTTTAAACACTATATTACAATCTAAAAAGTGTCTGGAAATAGTGTAATATGCAGTAACTCAAGTGAATAACGGTAGAACAACGTTGTGATTTGTTTAAAAGAAAATCTCAAATATTTCAGAAATGTCTCAAACTAAACAACCGCAGCGGTGGTCTAGGGGTAGAGCGTCCGCATTGCAGGCATGCAGAATGTCGTGGGTTCGAACCCTGGTCGGGCCATACAAAATATTTGAAAAAATAGTACTAGTAGCTTTCTCGCTGGGCGCCCAGAATTTAGAGGTTAGTTACAGGTCTTGTCGGCCCAGTGTCAGTACAATGTGACTGGGTGGTTTGATACTTCAGTGTGGCATCGCCTAGAACACTGTCGCATGTAGACATCGTCGCGATATAACTAAACAATTGTTGAAAGCGATTCTTAACAACAACAACAACAACAACGACGACAACGACGACGACGTCGACGACGACGACGCGTCTCACACCACTATTACATTGCTCCATTGTAACATTTATGTCCAAAACAGAGTGAAAAATTAAATTCTGCAGCATGTGCCTGGGCTCAAATTCTTCACTGGTTCAAGATATACAATTATAAAGAAAAAAAAGTATACCTTGACCAGGTTGTTTTCTTTTAAATTCAATGCTTTTGTGAGACCTATCAATTTCCACAGTAATAATATGTCAACTATTCGCCCTAGATGCGGTTCGAACCAACAATTCTGAAATGACACAGACTTGTCCAGAAAGCTGGTATCAGCATCAAATTTTCAGTTGTGATTTCTAAATTACTGACCATTTAACTCATGCTAGCAAAAAACAAAACATTGCAGTACAAAGCCCTGAAAAAAAAGAAGAAAAAGAGAACTAAAGTTTTATTTCTACCGCCTTCATCTGTAGGTCCGGAGTACTCAAGGGAGATAATAGTGGTGTGAGTCCTATATATTTGGAATTATAGAACTATTTCAGTGTTGTTCAGGGATAGAATACTGCTTAAGTTCTTGGATGGGGCGGTGGTGGTGTTAAGAGAGTAGAGTTGCCTATTCCATTACCTTCATGAACCGACTTGATAAGAACGAGTGTGCTTTTTTCTCTTTCTTTTGGTTTCGTTCTGGACATCCAAAGGATAGTTTTATCATGTTTTGTTGACTATCTTGACAGCTGTCTACCGAGCTGTGTTTATGCCGTAAAAATTCGCCCTGTTCTTTGACTCGATGTTGGTCGATTCCTTGGAGTTCGGTTATCTCAGTCGGTAGCGCGTCTGACTATCAGTCCTGGGGTCGTGAGTTCGAATCCCCGCCAAGTCAAGTCTCTGTGATTTTTATATACGAAAATGCAATTTCACTCTCAGCGCTGATTTAAGTTAGAAAGCTACCAGTTACTTGTGGATATGGATGTGCTCGAGTACTGGTCAACCTTTCAGAACCCAAGAAAATAGTGGCTAAGTTATCTGATCGCCTGCTAGCCCTCGATGATAATAATCTCCTGAACACCTTAAGGTCATAATTTCTTATCTTCAAGTTATCTTAAGAGTTGTAGCAGATTCACATACATTTTTATCAGTTAAGTTGACATGTATTTTCTCTTTTGTTTAACATAAATCACGTTTTTGATAATATCGTCCTAATCAGATAAAAATGAACACATAAAACCATTACTTTGTCTAATTACTCCACGCAACATCGAAGTGTTCAATAGTCGATAAATGACACTGTACCGCCCCGGGGGTGTGTACCAGGAAGTAGGACGAAAGTCGTCACCCACCTTTATCGGTCGGCAAATGTCATATCAGTCATTTTCTCTCACGGAACGCAGTTTTTAATTTTTAATTTATACCCTTCAAAGCGTTCGAACAAATCGATTACTTTGACAACTTAAGTTTCCCGTCGCTATCTTCGTGATACTATGCCCGGCCACAGTCTTCCTGTGATGATTGATATACCAAATTGCGTCTCATTATCATTCGTCTCTCAGCGCTGATTCAAGTGGTTAAGTTACTAGTTACTTGCAGAGAGGCAATGTGTTAGAGTGCTGGTTGACTTTCCAGGATCCCGGGAAACAGAGGTTAGGTTAACTGATCGTCTATTAGCCATCGATGGCATAAGAATGACGCTCAATATTCAATCAATCAATCAATTAATCAATCAATCAATCAATCAATCAATCAATCAATCAATCAATCAATCAATCAATCAATCAAGCATAACCATACATTGGCATTTATGTGGTTTTGAAGGTGTCACTTAAGAATTACCCCCTTGAATGACTGTAGCCCATGAAATATGAGAACATCGGAACATTTTTATGATGTCTGCTAAGTTTGGATGACATTGGGTTTGATGAAGCTCTACCAGTTTAAAGATGCGTAGTGATACACTGTAACAATTGGGCAGAAGGGGTATCATCAAACTATCGAAATTGTGAAAAAGCAGCCGCATAATTTTTTTTTCTGCATAATTTGATCAATAGATGTTGGTACAAGACACTTTTAGAACCATTGGTAATGTGTCTAGTGTTCCAGAAATACATTTCTCTATGTGGAGCAGTGCAAAATTAATTGTGTGAGACGTGAAACAGAAATAATTCCATATTAATTCAGTTTGCAAACCCTTGAACACTATCGTGTTGGTTATTCTGTTTTATATTTTACACAGAAAATGCTACATTTAATTCAATGTTATTCTCATACATCACGTATTTTAAATTCTGGTCCGTGAGTTTTCATTATTTTGTTTCACAGTCTTAATAACCGGTCAAGTTTCAAAGCTGAAATTACAGCGTCGGGGCTATTTCGTGGTCTCTTTCATGTGTTGGGTTGTTTCATTAATGCTAATGAATTAGTGATAATTAAGTGAATTTTTATAAATATTTGTAATCGTATTTCTTGCATTTTTTTTGAAAGCGTCCAATCGTAAGCTGCTTTAAACTTTTTCGATCAATTATATAAGCAATTTATAAGCAACAGTGTTACTACAATGCCATATAATTAAGCAGATGATTGTGTTAGTTTTTCAATCTTAATATTAGTGTAAGCCGGTCAGATTAAGTTGAAAAATTAAGACAAAACTATTCTATCCCAGAACATGATATCTCCAGAAAATAAAATGAAAACTTATTTGCATACATAAAACAATGTATAATACTATTAATGTAAAATTAAAAGCACGGGGAAAGTGCAGTGGATAGAGTGATGGCCACTCACGTTAGATGTTGTGGATTCGATCAACATATCGGCCAGATGGCCCCTCAAGAATGAACACTCAGTACATGTTCTGCTAAGAAAGCCGAATCCATAGCAGTTCATATAAGCTGTGAGTTTTTTTCTGTCTTTTTTTAAAAACACTCAGCACCTTCCTATCATCAGTGTGACACATCGTGTATATTGATATATTGGGAAAACCATGACCTTTATATATATAATTATATTACGGGACGATCTGACGTTTCATATTAAGAAACAATAACCTAGTTTTCATTTTTCCATAATAATTAATTTTGTTGTAACTGTCTTGAAATAAACATCTGGTGATACAATTATCTTATGATGTATCACGTATCTACGTCATTTTTATTTTTATACGTTAATAGTCATTCAAGCAACATTATTCGCATATAGAAATGGGTTAAATACCAGCTGAAGAAACATTTACTGTCTGATTGGCCTCGAGTTACATTTGAACCTGATGAGGAACACAGCTCATGTTCTGAAAAAGGACATCGAACTTTTGTAGTTGATGGTGTCACTTATATATTGGGTAAAGACGTTCTTTAACAAAACGATCAATTATCTTGCTGTGGCAATATGCATGTCTGTTGCTTCTCCAAATGACCCTTTTTCTGTTACATTTTTCGTTTACTTCATTTATGGAACACTAAGAACAAAATATCCAGATATTCTCAATTATAGTAAAATAAAGAAACATTCAATGCAATTTTTTTTGTTACTTAAATTCGAGGTTCTATTGGCAAACGTCCAAATCCTATACTGCCACTATGTCATATTTTTTCAATTTCATATATATAATAGGGATATTAAAATAAAACAATAGTGTGTAATTGATATTTGCCGGGACATTTCGCTTGAAAATCGAAAGAACAGTATCCATATATTTTCATAATTGTTAAGATGTTTGCCATAGATTCTGCAACGTCCAATAATATCAACGTTATTGGCCTACTTTACGATAGAATGCCCGATGTCTGATGATAGATACGGAGCGTCCGTCGTTGTCAACGTCAACCATGTTTCTATATCAGATAGTAGCGATTAAAACTCTACAATAAACTAAATCCTTGTATGGCTTATGACTGACAGTATTGATTTCAGCAATGGTCAGAATCAGAATATTACGCAGAATGTAGAGACAGAGACATCTGAACTCCAGGCACGCGATATTGCCATCAAGTTGTTGTTTCCAAATTATTGCTGAATTGATACAATGACACGTTGATCAGAAACGTTTCCTAGTCAGCAGACGAGATTCTCGCTTCTTGTACGTTAAATCGCAGTAACAATATTACATGGTAATTTATGATCGCTGCAAAGAAGAGTATACAATCCGGAGAATGCCTAACTTTTGTTGAATTATACTTTATTCCATTTATGTCATCCATTCAGACATATAATGAATGTCATGAACCGCAGCAGTGGCTCCAGGGCAGACTGTCTGCTTAGTATCAGGGAGATTATAGGATCTATATCCGACCAAGTTTCACTTTTGAAACATTGATAGGATCCTCAGTGACCGGCTTGACTAAGGTGCAGTCTCAATATCATTTACATCTCGCCGCTAGGGTTGTAGGGTTGAGTTCCTCTCGCTCCAAAGACTTTATGTGAGAACGTTTGCCAGTTACTTGAGGAAGGACGGTGGTTCTACTCAGTCTGATTCAGTCTGAGGTATTCCTTCACAAGCAAATATGTAACCCGAAATATGTTGAAAATGGCGTTAAACCCAAGTAAAAAAATGAGAGTCGGGGTTCATATCATATGATAGAATTGGATCCTATTACATTGTGGTAGCATTATACAAGAGTATGTCAAGTATAAGCATAGATGGTAGAGAAATTGCGAATTAAACGATACGTAGCATATTGCAATAACACGGCAACTATGGCGAACCGCGTAAATAGTTTCTGACCATGTCTTCAAGTTGGGATAAATACCCGTTCATGGACATATCTGTTTGACAAGTACAATAATTATATCGCAATTATAATGATGCTCATATATGATGTAAATTCATGGCTACTTGAGACAGAATTCTAAGGGCTGGCGCTGTGGTGTATCATACCGCGGACACATGGTATGATACCCCATCCAGTCACATTATACTGACACCAGACCGATCAGAGCTATCACTACCCTCTAAAGGCTGAGCGCCAAGCGTGGAAGATGCTAGGACCATTTTTCAAGTTTTTAGTTTGATCCGGCCGGGGGTGAAACCCACGGCTTTCCGCATGCGAGGCGGACATTCTATCACTACACCACCGAAACTATTTTGCCCCGTCCCGTCGGGTTCGAGCCATCGAAGGTTTTACTGTATATGTCTTGAAATGAATTATGGGTAAGGTGTAACAGTAATATATGTTAGTGTTTATTTACAAATGTGTTATACCTCGGGCTGGTGTGCCGTGGGCGTCGGGAGCTTTTGTGCAATATTTTGAAAGCTTTGCATTAAGTAAGAAATGCGTCCTGGGGTCATATTCACCAACCATTATAAGGATGTTCTTAGACTTGAACTCAAGTATGAATTTTGAAAAACAAATATTTTGAGTCCTCAGTTCGTAAGCATGTAGTGACATCTAATATAGTCGAATACACTCTAAGAATTATTCTATATGTCACTATATGTAAACTAAATGTCTAAAGTTTAAATTTAGATTTCCAAGCTTAAGTATAAGAATATGTGTTTTCAGTGGGCGACGGAAGCTTTTGTACAATGTTTTGAAAACGTTTCTTTGAGTAAGATATACGTTATGAAAGTTTCACTTTACTAGTAATACAGTACTGAAAATTGGAATTTCACTGAATATACAAATTACAAAGTGTTGAAAGCGAGAATGGCGTTTGGCAGTGTGCTTAAGATGTTATTTATTGATATGTATTGCGGTATACGACGAGAAGCTTCCTCGCTTGACGGTTAACATTTAGAGGATAGTTCTAGGTCTGGTTGACCCGGTATAAGTTTGATGTGACTTGTTGGGGTAGCCCTATCATACCATGTGTCCACGGCATGATACTCCAGCGCCCGCATTCATTCATGTTTGTTTGTTTGATTATTTACAATAATCTCTAATCTAATATCTTTTAAATTATATCTTTGAATCCCACGAGAAGATATAAAGAAATAAAGCAAAAATCATAAATCATTATTTGATTACCGATCCCTGAGGACAAATGGTCACATTAACCTAACACTGGTGTCATTTAAACGCTCCCTTTTAATATGGCCGTTGGGTGTTTTTATAGTAATATTTCATACAGGCCTGGTAACACTATCCGTCATAATTACACATAATAACGTGTTAACTTTGTTTCCGAATTTGTCAAGATCCAAGCATTTTGCAATGATTGCATGTGACTACTCCTTTTTATTCTTCAACTGTTGATAGCAATCTTTCGGTGCATATGAGGGCTGTTCCAAAAGTTATCCAGTAAATTCTTAAAAAATAAGCAGATACAAATCTGTTTCTCTTATTCCATTTATTTTATAAATTTATATTTTAATTACAATTTTCTAAGCTCAGTCATGTATTAAGTTCAATTGTTTTATCATAATTCATTCGCGAAACGTATCGTGAACGTTTCACACACCAATAAAAATTTGTACTGTTCTACATATAGAGACATGCACTTCTGGAACACTGAATACATTGTCAGTGGTTCTGAAAGTGTCTTGATTCCATAGATTGCCCTCTGTTAGTCCAAATATGCAGGGAAAAAAGGGGTTGACCGGGTTGCTTTTTCACAATTTTGATGTTTTTATGACACCTCTTTATTTTTGACAATTCTGTTCATTTGCTGCAGTGTATCGCTAAACTGTGATAGCTTCATCCTACATTACCAATTGACACCTAAACTTGACAGAACTAATGACAATGTTCCAATGTACTCATATGTACAAATATTACCATTTTAAACATTTTCAACAACAATAATGCCATACCGCTTTACACAGCTCGAATTTCTTGGACGCAATATTCTTGCTACCGTATTGTAGGTAATTGGTAAGTGAGACCTGAAGGGGAGGGCCGTTACTAATGTTGCTTGAACCTGTGGTATAAACTATTCACTCGCTATGTGAAAGCAATGAAATATGTTTAAACCATGTCATGAATGCTGAAGCAACTGTAAGACGGCTGTTTCAAGGTGTTGTTAAATCACAGTAATGTCTTCTAAAGCTCCTGGCGAGTACGAGGATAGACGATAGACAATAGACTACATTAAAAAATAAATCAATTTCCCTAAACTTTAAAGTCCATTACATACCAATTTAACATAGCAGTCTGCAACTGACTGTTTAGGAAATACTGTTATTTAATAACGTCATTGTACAAAAAGGACATGTGACACATGTAACAAAATATTACCATTATTAAGTAGTGTTGTAAGTCTGAAGAGTGCAATGACAAGAGGAAGAACTAACTTAACTTCGTAAGAGTTTCAAAAATTTATGAGTATAGACATAATGATAATCTATCCCAGAATCTGATATCTCCCGAATCGGGTCTATTAAATACATGTACTACGAAAAAGCAGGGAATTCTATGTCTGTCCCATAATTCATAGCAATTAAACGTTCAGTAAACTGCGACGTCATCCAAACTTTCAGTAAAAGCAACTGACCAGTCAACGTGCTGAAATGTGGCTTTCCCAACATTGCAAATTAACGGACCCAATCAGGAGAGCTGGTTCCGTTCTACAGACCAAACATTATGATAATATAAAAAATTGTGAAACTATGTTTGTTCTGTATAATGAAAGGGGTGGAAATGTTGTAATAGTTTTTTTTCAGTTTCAAAAATTGATATAAACAGTGGTATACACGATGGCACTCGTGACTGGTGACCGGTTCAAAATTTACACTTTCATATCAGTATATACTTTATACTCAGTACATGGCATATTTGAGACTGAAATCATTTGAGCGTAACTTTCTGCTTTCGATGGCAATATGCATAACTTTGAGTTTGTGAAGAGACACATTGCAGTATAACTGACGCAGTTGTTGTATATACCGTCGTCTAGTCTGCAGCAATATGTATTATATAAATATTGCATTACTACACATCGTCTGCGGTAATTAAGAAAAAATAAAAACGTCAAAGCCTTCATGTAAACGTGTAACGCTATGTTACGTATATGTAAGTAATAGCACAGTTTTTAAACCTCGATACCCAATCTGTCAAAACAAATTGTTGTTGGCCTTTCGCGATGGTGTTTCGAGCCTCAGACACACCATAGTACATTGACAGGTTGACGTATCCACACGGTCAGGATTCGTTAACGATTTTATTTACTGCTTCCCTACAGCAATTTTATCGACGAAGGTCTACCCTGAATTCAATTCAGTGTATATTAATCTATTAAAGATCGATTGCTTAGAAAGTTCAAAGTTTATACGAATTTCTCATCGAGTCCGTTCCCTTGGTAAAACAGCTTCTGAGAGTTATTTTTGAGAGGCAAAAAGTTCGAGACAGGTATCAGCCTACACTCTCTGACCTGAGCGGTCAACCCTCTTCTCAATGTTCACTTATCTACTATTCCACACTGGTTTTTTTAAATGTTGCTTTGTCTTTTACTACCAATATACTGATATTTAGGCAACAACGCTTTGTCTACACCTCATACATATCATACATTAATCATATATTCTTAAACAAGTAAAAGTAATTGTTAAAAGTATATCAGAATGTATTCAAGAGGCTCTTTAAAAAATAAAAAGGTATCCTTGAAGATAAGATATTGGTAAAATATATTATATTGTTGAATGTGTAATACATGTTACGTATACTTGTTATAATTTGTGTTATCTTTGCTGCATTCCGTAAACTTTGTAAATGGCCAAAAGCAAGATATTATCACTTGTTAATTAAGCTTGAAGCATTGAAACTTTATTGAACGGGACAGCTAACCCGCCACTTTTGTATTTCTAGTATATGCGTCAAAATATTGAAAAGCGGTATTAAAATGTCTGTACGATATTAACAGACAATGCGAACTTTCTGATCCCCCCCTCGTATATTTGAATTTACATAGCCTAAATGTTATTTGTTATTGAAGTCCAAATTTCAAGGAAATTGCTTTCAATTTGATACTTTTGGAGAAATGCCAGGTGCACAAAATATCAGTCACGTTCAGTGTATATTATAATTCAGTTTATATTGAATAGGGAATTTTGAACACCCCTCTCGTTAAATATAAAAACAATTATTTTGCCATTTTAACGGCATGGCAGCCAAATGAGACTTAAAATTTAAAAAAAAAAATGAATTTTGACATTCATAAACTACACACATAATGTTTCAGATACCTTTGGACTAGTTGTCAGCTCCCTTAAGGACCATTGCTTCTAGTAGAGTATCGATCTAGGAACTATAATCCAGTTATCATGTTCCTGCGGTTTGGTGACGAAACTAGTTACACATAACAGCGACCATGACATTTTCGAACATTGTCATTAAATTTCCAGCAATTGAATTCACAGCAGACAGACAAGTGTTTGCTTACAGACAAATGTGTTTCCAGCATTTAACAGTTCCGTAACACTGAGAAACGTTCCTTACCGGTCAGCGTGTGATACAACTTTATTAAGAAGCCTCCAATGTCAGACTTTCAATGTATTGTGTACAACAAAAGGATGCGGTATTTACCGTAAAAAATATCTCCCACATGGATACAGTCCCTGCCTTACATATATTTAGGATTTTCCTTTTTTCTAGGGTTAACCTTTTTTCTACAACCTAAACAGTGACCTTTTGTGTTGCCAAAATGATCAGTAACTACACTGAAAAACCGAATGTTTATTGTTCATGACCGAATACTATCACGGAAGATAATGCCAACCAGTAATTAAAGATGAAAATTAATGTCCTCCCAATTTAATTTTATAACAGTTTGAACAATTAACAGAGCCATATTTGTTTGACGGTTTTTGGCATTGTTCCCTTTATTATATAGTACTCTATTTCTCATAATTGTTACTGGCCAAAAAGACATTGGTCCTGATTTATATTGTAATAAACTTGATTCACAATCAGTAAATCTAGATGATTTTAAACTTACGTCAACTACAACTGTGATAATTGTACAATTTCACATAGTAAATAAACACTTTTTGAACAATAATGCCTACATGTTTGCAATAGTGAAACATCGGCTAAAATACTTTTAAACAATAAACCAATATAAGTACACTCAGAGATATGAAAACACAACATAGGAAGAGATATGAAAACGCAACACAAGAAGAAATATTAAAACGCAACACAGGAAGATATATGAAAACGCAACATAGGAAGATATATGAAAACGCAACACAGGAAGAGATATGAAAACGCAACATAGGAAGAGATATGAAAACGCAACATTGCGTTTTCATATATATATATATATCCTTATATGCTGCTGTTGTTGGTTGTTTACTTGAGATGTTACTTAATAGTATTGAACCTCCTGCATTGGTATCATTTTTTTCCATTTCCATGTAAGTCATCTCTAACAGCCCCGTGTTGCATTTCATATTAATCACTATGTTGTATTTTCATATTTCTTCCTGTGTTGCGTTTCATTTCTCTTTCTGAGTTGCGTTTCATATTTCTTTCTGAGTTGCGTTTTATATTTCTTTCTGTGTTGCGTTTTATATTTCTTTCTGTGTGGCATTTCATATTTCTTTGTGTGTTGCGTTTTATATTTCTTTCTGTGTGGCATTTCATATTTCTTTGTGTGTTGCGTTTTCATATTACTCGCTGTGTTGAGTTCCCATATATTTTCATGTGTTAAGGTTTTATATCTCTTTCTGTGTTCCGTTTTCATATCTCGTCCTGTGTTGCGTTTCATATTTCTTTCAACGTTTCATTTTCATATCTCTTCTGTAGTGCGTTTTCATATCTCTTTCTGTGTTGTTGTTTTCATATATTTCTCTATGTTGCGGCGTTTTCATATCTCTTCCTGTGTTGTGTTTTCTTATTTCTGCCTGTGATGCGTTTTCATATTTCTGCATGTGTTGCGTTTTAATATACATTAACTGTATTTATGTGGAAGTATCCATCTAACGAAATAGTGCGACAAATAACATTTACTCTAAAATTGTACTGATAACGGTAACAGTTTACCTTAAACTTCATTTTAAAATCAGTTGAATCTGATGCCAATATTCTGTAATTGCAATCAAAATATGAAACATTACAATTCCAGATATAGCAGCTGAGGTATAACGAAACGTATTGATCTGATTAAAGTGCAATGTCTCTAGCAAGTGTTAACACAGTCTATACAATTCATTTAGATAATTCAGCTTTAAAACACAGTCACAAACCATTCTTAACCATTCTAAATGCCTTTGACAGTCATATATATCATTTAGGGTGGATAAAAGACGTACCAACATTGAAGAAGACATCAGTATAAATCTCGTTTATATGTTTGTTGCCAACTATGATGTCTACAAACTTTGCTACGGATGGGAATAGCCGCACGTCCGTGTAAAAGTATCCAAGTGGCGCAATGACTTTTATTTTCTCCCTTTGTGCACAGAAGGTTCTATCCTGACCTAGTGGTCTAGTTCGTTGTCTTCCTATGGCCGCTAACCTCTCACCGCTGATTTCGTGGGTTTGGTCCCTGCTTGATCCAAACTTTAATGTGAGCAAGTTTGCCAATTACTTGCTGAAGGACGGTGGTTATTATAGGATTTATTATCTACTCGTCTTCCACAGTAAAACTCGGTACGCCATATACAACGTGTTATTTGTAAAAAATTGCGTCAAACCACATTAAACAATTGCGTAGAACAGTGTGATATAACACTTCATTAGACAATAACGAAAATGTAACTGGACTTTTTTGTGTGTGTGTGTGTGTGTTTCTTTGAAGATTATTAAGTTTCACTCCTGAATATGCATGTACTAGTATACTATATTCAAAACTGATCGGGTTTTGTGATCTCACAAACGGACCAGCTGGTTAACACACTATTTTACACACTTTTGTATTTAAAGAAATTTAACATATTAAGAATGCCGTCACTTTATATTAGAATATCAAATGTGAATACTTCTAAATAAACTAAAGTGTCTCAAATTCTGAGGACGCATAATTCTATTTTTCACCAAAATATTTTTAAATCTCTTCAAATATAGTTGGAAAACTAGTACATTTCTCTGAAATACATGTGAAGATAATTACACACTTTGTAACATAAACACAATCAAACGTATCGAAAAAGGTAGTCGATCGTCTACTTTGCAAAACCCTTCAATAATTGTAAAGTATACACAGAAATACGTCTAGCGTCGTCATTAAAATGCCACTAGAATCCGATGGATAGCTTAACATCGACCAAGACAGAAACATACTATAAAATCAATAGGTAAACTTTTAAATAAGAAAGAAATGATGAGATGATAGGGATTGCCAGCAAATAACACCCAAAAGATATCTTAACTAAACTAAACTAAACTAAACTAAACTAAACTAAACTAAACTAAACTAAACTAAACTAAACTAAACTAAACTAAACTAAACTCATTTACCAAAGAAGATAGCATACAATGTACATTGGCGGTGGTATGACATGTCCATTTAAAGTAAATATCAAGAGGAAGGAAGAAAGAAACATTTGTATTGATAGTGTTTGGACCAGTAGCAACATTATAGATATAGTTTTACTTGAATATACATCATGTTGCCCGAGATGGTTTGAACAGAGTGTGTAGAAGGATGGTTTCACTTACGCTGTTTAAAGATGTTAACAACTCGTACTGCACAGGATGTAGCTATAAATTATAACTGCATAAAGGTGTCACTTACCAATTACCTTAGATACGGTAGCCCAA